>PYXC01000948.1:172500-510000 GCA_015244755.2 Tenualosa ilisha
AAAGTAGAGCATTTTTTTTAAGGTTTATCAGGGGAAAAAAGTAAAGTTTTAATACACATCCTAAGACTGGCTCGCTCGCTATGTTCCATTTTAAAACACAGCAAGACCCTTCAGAGTGTTTTGAGGTTAAGAATTCTTTGTCTATTCTAAGACTGTAATAGACCAGTGAATAGTAGTGATATAAAGTACATTCACTTGTTATCTATTACTTTTTTATTGCAGTGTAAGGCTTGCACATGGTTCTTTTCATTTGGCCGTGTTTTTGGTAATCCAGAGAAACAGATGGTTGCCCACAGCATCCCATAAATAATGTTCTTCCCCTGATAAATTGAATCGAATTCAATTATTAATTAATTATTAATTATTTATATGGCATCCATGTTATACAATGCTTCTGCTTCATCTATCAGTAATGAAAGCTTTAGGGAAAGTTCCACCAGAAAGACTCAAAATGTCATTCATTACCTGCCCAATCAATTGCTGGCTTAGGTACTGTTGACCCAAAATTTCCACTGTCCACCCCACCACCACCACTTGGGTCCAGGTCAACATGTCCAAGGGCCAGGATCCAGACCTGCCAGCTAAAAATGGACAGGATCTGCTGGATCGAGTTATTCCAATTCCACGATCATGGACAGGGTCAAAGTCAGGGCCACTTCTATTCTATTTGTGTCACTTTAACTCTTTGGTCATTTTCATCAAACTTTTCAACAATATTCTTCTCTCTGATTCATTGTGGGAGAACTACTGTTCAACTACAAATGTCCGCTTTACAAAAATGTACGTCATTTTGTACATCATCTAAAAATCTCAGCGGCTGGGACAGAATGCCACGTCTGAAGCATGTAAGATCGCAAGCATATCTAGATAGACCTCTCTCATATCAAATCATTTTGCACACTGTTGGTGTAGGTTTAATCATGTTTCTTTCCATTCCTCTGGTCCAACTGTAAGACAAGCATACAGTTTATTACTCTATTGTCTATATTCAAACTTTGTCAAATTCCCATAGCGTCATGTCAAAAACTGGCCCCTTTAACTGTGGCAATGAACACAGGTCTGGTCCAATTAGATTACTCCGCAATGTTGATGCACACAGGGAGGCCTGCACAAGCACAAGGCATTTGCTGCCCAAGGTCTCCATGCAAATGTGATGCTTTTGTATTGCGTGTCCTTGGGCTGAACAAACAAAGCCCCCCATATGGATTAATATCATTGTCCTCAATCCCTTTTTAATGACCTGCCATACAGTTTTATTTCTCCTTGAAAACAGAGTTCAAATCGATAAATATTTCATTTTTATTTATAAGAACTTGGTGAATTTCATAGTTTGCAATCCCTCTCTCTCTCTTGTTCTCTATCTCTCTCTTTCTCTCTCTATTCTCTCCCGCTGATCATAATTCTTGAGTGCATGCGCTGACTACCTGTTTCACTGACAGTTCAACAAGCATGCCATTGTCAACAGAAACTGTCACAAAAAAAAAAAATTGCATCCTCTGTCAACCTGGTTTAGAATATTTGCTTTGAAGTCCTTGAGTTCTCTGCTCTAGCTCCATTAAAATTTGGCATGAAAGTGTAGGCCCTCGCGCTTACGATTAGCATAATGAAGTCCACCAAAGTTTGTCATGCCTTTCAAAACACCTGCAACTAGAGTGGCCTGTCTTGGTGAGTCTGCCCTCTGCTGTAACTTTTAGGGAAGCAAAAGTTTCGGGTTTCAGGACGAGTATTGTTCATCTCATTGACAAGCACAAACCCAAATTTTTAGTCATTTTCTTTTTTTACCACCATTTACATTTTGCACTCATGCGGCTTGTGTAGAGGGAGACCTAATTCATATCAATTCAATTCAATTCAGTTTTATTTACACAGAGCCTTTTACAATAGTATTGTCTCATGGCGCTTTACAGCGCCCAAGACCAACAGGGGCAAGGAGAAACTCCCTTATGTTTAGTTAGTCTAGGAAGAAACCTTTGGCAGATCCAAAACTCAAGGGGCTAACCCAACTGCCAAGGGTCATGCAGGAAAATTACAGTAGTTCAGTAGTACAGTAGTAGGAAAATCAGTAGTTGTCTATGGTTTTAGCTAGGGTTCATAATAGTTCCAGAGTATTATCCCACTTTACATTACATGGTAGTCAGTCCATAGTTGGTTATAGGTGGTTAGGAACTACGGCTGGACAATGTAGCAGTGGCCAGACATAGTGTTAAACTCAAAGCAGTGAAATGAGTCATGGCAATGGTAATGTACCACATTTTTCCTTACAGACACTACGTTTTTTTCTATACAATAATGATCGATTTGTCTGCATTATTGCGCAACACTTCAGAGAATTCCATACCATTTACAGCCAGCTATAAAACATCATTTGGAACCCTAGCATGTAACACCAGCCAAATCATGTGCCGTTATCGTTTAAACTGTTCTTTATTGAAAGAGGACCATATCATGACAGCTTGTACAGTACATTTTTTATTGAGATATCTCAAGAACATGTGTCTATCAGTGAACTGTGATCTGCCACTACAACTTCACAGTAGGGGCACGTTTTAGGCAAGGCATTATTACTGCATGTACTGCTTTAATGGTTTAATGCTTAACTTAATTAACTTAACTCATAAATAGCAAGTACAATAAATACAAAATGTAAGAAAAAATGTTAACAGACAATATTCACATTGACAAGCCCTGTGTCAAAATAGAGGCATCCTAACTGGCATTGTTAAGATGCTAACAAGGGTAGCAACAGTAAAGACATTTCTATCAATGAGTATGGCTTAATATGTCAGTATTATGTCCTTTATGCACTAACATAACATTTATACTGAATGTTAATTTTCCTAAATCTTTTGTTTTCGACAGTTTTAAATTTTAAAAAAAGGAGATTTTTGGTAGTCTTGTTAATTTTCAGTAAATCTCGAGGTAACGATGATCTGTTCACAGATTATTCACAGGTTCCAGAGGAGCGATCGACCTCTTGGCACAAGTGGCACATCTCTGCAGGAGTAAAAGTCTTTTGTGAGCCGCTCCGAGTACAATTCACCTCCTAACTGAACTCAAACTGTGTAATTTACAATACTGCAGCTTGTACAACTTCATGAGAAAATGTCTCTTGAATGACTTAATATAACACTAATGCCATGGAATGCAATGTACTCTGTGAGATCTCCCTCCATTCCCATTCCAACAGAGAAGCCTAGGTACTGCGTCTGCCAGGGCTCCAGCTGAATTTGGATGTCCACCTCTCCCTCCATGCCATTCGCTTGCTTCGGGCTCCGTCAGAGGTGGCCCTGACAGGGCTGAACATGGCTCCAGCTTGGGAGGCGCTGTTGTCTGCCACTACGTTCAGAAGCATTATGGGCTGAGCCCCGTGTTTTGGGTCTTTGCCTCCTCCACATATTCCATACACCAGAGAGCACCTTCACAAAACATCTTCTCAGTGTGTTGCAGGGCTGGAGTGTTCTGGAAAGACAGAAACATACAGTATAGCACACAGAGGCTCGTTAAACGTTTGCCCGAAATTCTCAGGGCAGTCTACAATATGAAGAGCAAGGCAGATGGAAATGGTGGGAAAGAAAGACCAGAGTGATATATACATATATAGTATATATAGTTCAATGAGCTTTATAAAGATAAAGGCAAGGAACACTGAATGATGAAGAAAAAATGAAGAAAAAAGTAAATGATAGAAACTAAAATCATAAATGAAAAATAGTAGAAATAAAGTCATAAAATGAAGTAACACAGACATGGCTGAGTGTACGTTCTTTCAATTAGACTTCTTCACTCTTGACTCAGCAATCAATATAAACATGCCTCAACAAGTTCAAGTCAAACCTCCCCTGCCAGAAAGATCAATCATTATTGACCATGCACTTGTAAGACTACAACAGAAAATGATCAAGCATAGTGGAAAAATGCTCTTAGGTTACCAGAGAGCAAAGTATATTTTGCCATTATATTTGCCGTTAGTTAGGTGTTAGTTTGAATAAGGTTGTATTACCTTTGTTTGGCGTGGAGTAAAAGATGACAGCATGCGGCAATAACAAGTCTGTGAATATGCTCTTGACGTACAGGTAATATGTCTATATAGCCTCAAGGCCAAAGATTAAACATTAGCAAGTCTAGCTGATGGGAGCGGCATCAGCCTTGTGAGATGTTGGCTGGGCAAAGACACGTCACCTGTTGTGGTAAAGTAGGAGAGTTTGTCCCTGGTTTTCCCCACTAGGTGTTCACAGTACTTTATCTCATTTCATATCATTAAAAACCTTACCTTTATTTGTGTATGCTTCTCCTGCTCACGCAACTGTAAAACATCATTTGTGTGGCAAGAAACTCAGAATTCAGTCTGAAATGGAAAAATCCAAGATGTTTCTTAGTGGTGAGATTTTATTCTCTGTTGGTAGTGAGTCTATTATTAATCTATGAAAAACAGTAGCATATTCTTCAAGATTTTAGATTCAACATCCACTGGTTTTACACTCCCATTATACTGTAGGTCTATATGTGTAAAGACAGGAAAAAATCCCCTTGCAATAGATTATAAAAGTAATCATAAAGTGCTAAATTTGTGATGAAGTGCTGAAGTCGTGTAGCGGTTTCAAGTAAAAGATTTTGTTTTTATTTGAACTGATTATGATTTCAAATATGACAGCGGTTAGTCAGTGTTTTATTATGTTTGAGACTCCAAAGTCTATACAATAAATTGCTTCATGAAGTGGTTAAAAGCGTCTAAATTTCAGTGGCAAAGAAAAAGTGAAAGTTTGTAGTGGATTCTTGTAGTTATAAAAGAGGCTATTGAAGAACAAAAAGCCCCTTAGGGAGTCCATGAAAAACAAAGATCTAAAAGTCCCTTTTAAGAAGTTACTTTAGTTCACAAATCTCACTGAAGATCCATGGCAAAGAAAGTAAGGCAGCCTTTCAGTTTCAGTACCCTATCCTCAGCTGTGGCTCCCCCTAGAGTTCAGAGTTAAACCAATTCCTCAAAGGCACTTGGACACCACAGACCTGTGGCAAGGTTATAGGCCCTTTCGTGCACTTTTTTGGCAAGTGAATTGGTAAATAAGTAAATAAGAGAGTAAGTACACATCCAGGCTCTGGATCTTGCCATGTTCCCACTCCAACAAATATTTTTTAGTCACCTGCCACTACTACGTTTCAGAATTATTATTATTTTACTTTTAAATCTTCCTGATGGTCAGACAGACAATATCAACAAAGAAATCACCCCTAACACAATAAATGTCAGTCTAATATATCTCTGACATTTGACAGTCCGGCTAATCTCACCAAAACCTTTACTCCATTCATGGAAATTACATTTTCAATTGCAGCGATTTACTTAAATTTTGAAGCAAAATACAATGTTCATATAGTTTGACCATACAGTAATGCGACTGCCTTCATTGGTTGTTAATCATATAATGCCCGTGCTGGATAGGTGATCGTGATTAGTTCCAGGTGGAACCTAGGATCTTAGTCCAATCGCCTAAGGCGCAAAATTTCAGGGGGACATCGCAATGTCTTTTTAAAATTTTTTTATAAAGTTCCTTACTTGTACCTCTAGAAAAGAGGGGACAAAACTGTACATTTACAGTATATTAAAGCATTTAGTGTTTTTAGTCAAAGCGACTTAAAAAAAGAGGATAAACATTCAAGCCACAGCAAAATTAAAGACTAACTAAGAGTGCGACTTGCTAACATGAAATTGGCATGAAGTGAAAGTGCAGGAGTGTGGTGAAAGGGCAGTGCTGGGAGAAAAAACAAATACAAATTCACAGCTCACTCGCTGAGTTCAAAATGACTCATGGGCCTACCCTTTTTTTCTCAGAAAAAGAAAGTATGAGAAAGACTCTCCTGCCTGTGCAGACAGTCCAGAGAGTACTTATTGTAGCATTTCAAGGTCTTTATCCATCTCTATACCTACTATCATACTAATACATATATATATATATATATATATATATATGAATACCTTGGTTATGCTGCTATAACCTCTCATTTATCATGCTGTACAACCCTCTCTCTCTCTCTCTCTCTCTCTCTCTGTCTCCCTCTCTCTCTCCTACTCTGGTGTAACTCATTTGCCTTCTTTGCCCACATGCACCACAACCATCTCTGCTGATAGTCATCCCTGCATCTCAGTGGTTGACATCCCTGTCAACTCAGTGGTTGACATCCCTGTCAACTCCATCCTGATTGGTCTGTGACCAACTTCACGGGAGGCTTATGCCAGGACTGACTCTCCTTTCCTGCGACTGACTTCTTGTCACAATGGCACTTGTCAGAATGGACTCCACCCAATGTTAGCCTTATGGTCGATATCACTCACTGATTTTAACATTATGCCTGCTGGAACTACACTACTCTTAGAACTTTAGACAACCACCTATGTCTTGACTACTGTATAATGTTGTGGGACAATACTTTGGAATTATTATGATGCTCAGCCAAAACCATCACTTATGGTAACTACTGACTGTACTTTTCCTGCAACCCCTGATAGCTGAGTTGGCCCCTTGAGCCGAAGGCCCAAGATTTCTTCCTTGAATAACTACCACAAGAGAGATTTCCTGGCCCCTGTTGCTCTGGGGTGCTAAAATGAAAAAGGAAACTTATATAACTACATTTGTGCATGAGAAAAAAGACACATATCTTAGGTTTATATCTAAATTAATTTAAATTGAAAAAGGAAGCTTACAATATATACCTCAAAATCTGCAAGAAAAACAGAAAACTTATCTCAAACTTCTATACATAGGCCTATGTAATCTAAGTTGAAAATGAAACCTATATATCTGAATATATCAAAAAGACTGAAAAAGAAACTTAATTATCTAAATTAAGATAAAAAGAAAACTTATTTTAAGCTTTTTATAAAAAGTCTCTGTTAAGTTCACATACAAAACACACTTTCATTTTTTTCTCTTGTTTTATGGCAGGTCAGTATATATTTTGCAACTAGGTTTGAACTATTTGCATCTTTTCCCTATAATATAGTTATTTTTTGGTGGGAAGATAGATTTTCAAAAATATTAACTTGTTTGCTGAGCTGTGTTGTCTTATAGATGCATATTTAGAGCAACTAAGGAGAAAATGTTCCTCAGTTTCAACAACATTAATACAGGAACTACCGTTTCTCTTCTCCCTAGGCACCCATTTTTGTTTATGTCTGCCCACCTCTATGTGGAGGTTGTGGTCAAAGTTGTTCTTTTCTTCCTATCTTTGATATTAATTAGGTATTTCTGTTTAATGCTCCATGTACATGTACATGTACATCAAGTTTGGAATTATATTTTCATTTGTTCCTCCCAGAATTTGGTAAAATATGTCTGGTTTGTTTTGTCGATTTTCTTTTAGTAAAGATTTTGGTGTCTGCCTTAGATTATTGATCACTGTTAGTTTTATTTATTTTTATCTGAAATAGGTGGTCGTTCTGATGGGAGATGGACTTATATTTATATCACTCTCTCTCTGTCTCACTCTCTCTCTCTGTCTCATTTTCAAGCAAACACACACACACACACATACACACACACACACACACACACACACACACACACAGACCCCTCCCCTGATGACTATGTATGATGTGAGAGATGTAGGGATCTAGGTTTAGATCTGTCAATAAACAGTGAGGACAAGGCAAGTCTGAACAACCTTTAGAGCACTGGAGAAAAATGGTAAGTGTACTCCAATTTGAATCATATTTTCTTGCATACAAATGTTCTGGTCTGGAGGTCATGTTGTTTTCTTTCTTTGTGTAGTACGGTTTCATAAACACCTGTTTAAAATCTCTGGTCATAGAGAAGTTTGGCGAGGAGGCTTGGGAAAACCTGAGGTGCCTTTTTTTAAATATATATTTTCTTCCATCACCATGAAGTCATTTTTAAGGCAGATCATTCATCATTATAATTGCTTAGTCATAGTTTATGCTTCACTGTTTACATCCCTTTCGAACACAGTAGCAGGCTGTTGGCAGTTGACTGTCTGTTGCAGTATCTTTACGACACCTGTCCCTAACCTGTACTCTTCTGTACAGGACACTGGCTGAGGTCCAGGACACATTTATGACCTATGAAATTTATGATGACATCATGACCCTGAGACTGGTCCAGGAGGCGTGTGCGATGCTAGGTGAGTGAACCTTTGCAGTGCTTTTCTGCTTCTCTCCACCCACCGCATAATGCGCCCACTTGTAAAATGTCAGATTATGGTGCTAGTAACACACAGAGGAGCATAGAGCTCCAGCACAGTGTGTTTTTCTGACGACTGTGAAAGAGTTTACAACCCACCGCGCTCTGAGCTGACCGTGATTTGATTCAACGTTGTCCTCGACACAGAGGTAGACGAACACAGAGGTGCTAACAATGTCCCTTCTGGACAATCCTCTATGGGAGTGCAGGTGTTGTTGTGTAACTCACCCTTCTGTCACCCAAGTCAGTGGCCGAATGAAGGTGTGACTCTGTGATAGACTTGCACACCTGCACAGGCCTCATAGGACCCTCCTTCCCCAGGTGTACAACAATGTTATGCAACCACAATTACAGGACATTCAATTCTAGCATACTGACTAGAGGTTGTGACTTTTGCTGATATTGTGAACCAGTATGATCACAGTGATTTAATTACCCCAAATTGTATTTATTTAGGTATTTATTTTCAATTTAACTAAACAGTGACATAACATTTGAGCAAACACAACATTACCAAGGTTGTGTGCATATTTACTGCTGGTTAAGATGTGATAGATGGAGGATGAAGTGTGCCTTTGACTGTTCTAAGGTGTCAGCTGCATGTGATAAGCTTGGCCAAAGACTAGTCTCACCAGGATAGCACTGTTCTTTTTTCCAAATCTCACCCTATTGCCGTTCATTTACCATTGACCCCTACACGTGTCTTGTGAAGATTTGCCCTCAGAAGTGGTGCTTAAACTCTTTGGCGAGTACTTCTTCAGCTTCTGCAAGATGTCTGGCTACGACACAATGCTGCGCACACTCGGGGGTAATCTAGTTGAGTTCATCGAAAACCTGGACGCTCTCCACAGCTATCTAGCTCTGTCCTATCAAGTACGTAAGTCTCAGCGCTGCAAACTGATGCTTCCATGAACTCCATGGTTTCCATAGTTCCATAGTTTAAGTGGTCTTTCTTAGAAGGCTGCTTCCACATAATAATCTGTTAACACAAGTATTGCTCTTATCCAGTTTAATGCTGCTTTCATCAAGTATGTCCTTGTACTCCAAACTCCAACAAAAAATATACCATTATGCTGTAAAAGAATTTGTCCATGGTTTTGGCTGAACATCATGATAATTCCAAAATATTGTCCCACAACAATGGTAGTCAAGCCGCATCACTACCATGAATGTGCAATACAAATGTGGAGGCTATTAGGCTATTCCCCAATAATAATTTCAACATCATGTGAATCATTATATTTTTTGTTGTTGTCGTTGTTGTTCTGTTGACGTCGTCACATCAATATAACATAGCAATACAGAGTATGTGTATTTTGGTGTTCTATGCATCATTTGTATTCCATACTGAGTGGAGAGCATCTCATACCATGCCATGGGCATTGCCTTTGTTACAGGAGATGAATGCACCTTCTTTTCGGGTTGAGAAAATGAATGACAGCAGAATGCTCCTACACTACTATTCCGATCGCAAAGGCTTATATCACATAGTACCTGGTGAGACCTGAATCAATTATCTTCCGCAACACTGCTACTATGAAGCTCTTACATTAACATCTGATACATTTTCTTTCTTTACTCCCACCCACTTCTATAGGCATTATCGAGGCAGTGGCAAAGGACTTTTTCGACAGCGAGGTGGACATGACTGTGCTAAACCAATCAGAGGAGAACGAACGCACTGGGAAGAAGGAACACGTGGTCTTTCTCGTGGTCCAGAGACCTAAGCAGACACGGAAGAGAGCTGAGCCACGTGATGGACAAGTCCAAGTACAGGAGGAGGATGTGGATGCGGTGGCCATTGTGAGTACACCATCAGTGCTGCTCAAGAGGAATGGTGCCATAGAGCTTAAAAGTTCCTCGTTCAGAGAACAAAAGAGTGTTGACACGAAGTTCCTCTGTTTAAGCTGATTTTAGTTGTTGACAAAGTCCATTATTGTAATTTCCCCGATTATGTATTAACCGACTCAAGGTTAATACATTGCTTCTGAAAAAAAAAATCTTCATCACTGAGGTTAATGCATGGGAGAAGGCCATACATGGGAATGCATTTTTGCTACATTCTACTCCCTCTCATAGTCTAATTGTGATTAATTGGAAAGTGATGTTTCATTATCTGTGGTTAATGTATAGGTGTGGTTAAAGGAAGGGGCAGTCAGTACACGGCCTTGTTTTTTTAGTTTGCACAAAACACTGATCTGAGGCTTATAGAAATCACTGTACTATTCTTTTTCAAGCCTTTTTATTCAATACACAGTGGGATTGGCAGCAAAAAAGAGCTGCTGTTAATGAGACAGAGTTTGAGAGCGAGTCAACATTGCCAGGTTCATGAATATTGCAAATGGTGTTTGGTCATTATCACACTATAATCAGACTTGCATGATTTAGGGCATTTGGAGGCATTGCTGATATTGCAGAGTGAGTTCAACAGGCTAAACTGGCTTGCTTGGTCAGTAATAGTCTAACTTTTTCAGGTTTTTGAGGGTTTTTGTTTCCTTTTGTTTATATATTTATATAGCAAGCACAGAGTCAGAGTTTACTAAATTCACGACTGACTATGTATAAAAAGGCCCATTTTAAATGAGATACTGGGTAGAGAAATTGAAAATATATACATATATTTTTCAGGAGGTGGAGGAGACCATGAAGAGACTGAAGGACAGATACAACAACCTTCCTGCATGTCCAAGGAGGAGAGCACCTTGGGACATTGTCAGGAGCATTGTTCGATTTGGCCAAGGTTGTTGTATTTTTGTATGCATGCATTGTAAGGACTAACTATGGACAAACAGATACAAATATTGCTTAACAGAGGTTTGCCATCATTCACGTCTTTTGTAATGTCTCTTTGCTATTTGCAGATTCTAGCTTTATGTTTGCAGAGAAAGTGATTCCCAAGATAACTAGCAAAATGAAACGAGCAAAACTGGTCTACAAAAAAAAAAAAGTAGTGTCAAGAAGTAAGAAGTGGTTGACATCTCATGCCTTTTCTGGTGCTTCCAGGAAATTTCCTCACAGAATTCATCCCACAATACCCACAGAGGCTGTGGATTGACGAGACGGCCTTCTGCAATGCCTTTCCTTTTCACATCGTCTTTGATAAAAATGTGAGACACAACTTCTGCCACAGTCTCCTTTCTCATCTTCTTCACTAATGCTGGATATGGAATGAAGAATTATTACAGTTAATATTTTTAATGAGGTTGTTGGTCTGGTCATTTCCGAGGTTGCAGCGATAGTACATTTTTGAAGGTTTTACTATCTTTTTTAAATTTTATTTTTATGTCTTGCTTTTTCAAAATTATGTTTCTAACACTTTTATTAATGTGGCATATCTGTAGTGATTCTAATATATGCCGTTTTAATGAAGTCCATCGCAATCCCTGTATGAAGTGCAGTGCTAATGCCAGTAATGCATAATTTATTATTGCTCCTTTTTAGTATGTGGACCAGAGTGTTGCAGCAGATTGCCTTTTTAGAATGAACACAAAATATGATCTCCATTACCATTAGATGAATCACTGTGGAATATTGCAAGAGATTTTTTTAAGTATCTGATCATGTCCATATCTCACCATAACAAGTTAATTCATACTATGAAATGCAACTGACTGCCTGAATGTGATTCCACAAGACCCTAGCCTCACAGCCTCATCTAGAGTTACTATACAAAAACTCAGCTCAGAAGCCTTTTATTTCTTTCAGGATGAATAAAGTGTGTGTGTGTGTGTGTGTGTGTGCGCGCGCTTGTGCGTGTGTGTGTGTGTGTGTGTGCATATGTGTGTATGTATGAAAATGTAATCAGAGCTGTTCTTTGTCTTCTGGTAGCTGCAGGTGAAACACACAGGCGTCAACATCCAGAAGTTTGTACCTGGCCTCCAGATCATGGATGTCCATCTGGACGAGTACTTCGACATTGTCCACCCACAGGTCACCTTTGACATCGACAGCATCAAGAAGTTCATCAACAGCCAGTTTGTACTGAAGACACGGCAGGAGAGACCTGAGTGTCTGCAGAAGCAGGCTATGTTAAAGCTGAGAGGTAGAACAGGATTTCAGCCTAGTCCACCTGATTCTCTCCCATATTAACAGAAATGCTCATTTGGTTGTTTGCCAGCCTAGACGTCAAAGGACATATTAACTGCTGCCTCTCACCTATTCAAGTGCTGTAAGGGTTGAAAAAGTAATTTGCGTTAAAAATGTAGGTTACCCTTTCCCATAGCACTCAATGGAACAGGCAGACAAATAAACTCTACTGATGAAATTCAAGGTCAAGGATTCTCAGCCTGTATGCTGGGAAGAATTGGCGTGACTTTAAATTCTAAGTTGTAAGTTAATATATCTGTGTGTGTGTGTGTGTGTGTGTGTGCACGGGTACATGTGTGCCCATGTGTGTGATTCAGGGCAGATGGTGTGGATGCAGTCTTTAGAGTGCATGGTGTACCTGTGCTCACCCAAGCTGCGCAGCCTGCAGGAGCTGGAGGTGCGTGGCCTTCACCTGTCTGATATTGCGCCACACGACACCACGCGCGACCTCATCCTGCTCAACCAGCAGCGGCTGGCTGAAATCGAGCTCTCCAACCAGCTGGAGCGCAAGAAGGAGGAGCTGCGCATCCTCTCGCGCCACCTGGAGGTCGAGAAGAAGAAAACAGAAACCCTGCTCTATGCCATGCTGCCCCGCCACGTTGCCAACCAGCTGAAGGAGGGCAAGAAAGTAGAAGCAGGTGTGTGCGTGTGTGTGTGTGTGTGTGTGTGTGTGTGTGTGTGTGTGTGTGTGTGTGTGTGTGTGTGTGTGTATGCGCTTTGGGAGGAGATGTTCGCATTATATATATTCATCTGTGTGCGACATATTTTCTTATATAACACATATAGAATATTCAACTTAAAACAACAGCAGTTGATCAAAGTGCTGTGAATTAAAAATATTATAACACAGATAAGAAAAATACACAATTGACAATAACAATCAAGAGATTTTAATGCAAGAGTATTCTGCTGCAAATAAAACAAACAAAATTAAGCTATACAGTCTGTACATGCATGTGTTGTGTCCCCTTTTTACTGGTTTTTTTTTTCCATGCTTGTCCTTGCTAAACCTATTCTTTTCTTTCACAGGAGAGTTTAAAGTGTGCACCATTCTCTTCAGTGATGTGGTGACCTTCACCAACATCTGTGCTGCCTGTGAGCCCATTCAGATTGTCCACATGCTGAACTCCATGTACTCAAAGTTTGATCATCTCACAAACATCCATGATGTGTATAAGGTATAAATGGCATTCAGAATGCATTCAATGGCACGAGTGATATACTGTACATCGATTGATGTAATTTCTACATCTTTTGTGTCAAAACTTTGCTTCTGATAATAGACAGGCTTTTGCCTTGAGTGTGGACGGCAGGGTAAAACTAGTATTGTAGATTTTCTCACTTTACTCAGCTGTGATGAATAACTCACTATACACAGCCTTGGGTAATAAATTGCTTTTTTTAATGATTTTTTTGTTTGTTTGTTTGTTTTTTTTTCTTTTTTTTTTTTGGTCAGGTTGAGACAATTGGTGATGCGTACATGGTTGTTGGTGGTGTACCGATTCCAGCAGAGACCCATGCAGAGAGGGTGGCCAACTTTGCCTTGGGGATGCGGATTGCTGCCAGGCAGGTGACTAATCCTATCACAGGAAAACCCATTCAGGTATGAGTAAATATGTATGCAGACCACACATAGAGAGGTAGAATTAATTCAAATTCAGCCTATTCCTCCAACAAATGAAATAAATATTTTGGCAAAGATTAATTTTATGTAGTCCCTTCAAAGCAGAAATGCTAGAATGTATGTGCAAATGTAATGTGTGTTGTTTTTTTTTAATTATATCAATTTTTGAGTGGTCTTGGACCCAAAGAACATGGTACTGAGCATTGCCTTTTTACCATGTCCTGTCTGTGCTGCAGATTCGAGTGGGTCTCCACACAGGGCCTGTGCTGGCTGGGGTGGTGGGGGAGAAGATGCCACGCTACTGTCTCTTTGGAGACACAGTCAACACTGCCTCTCGCATGGAGAGCCATGGGCTTCCCGACCACATTCACCTCAGTCCATTTACATACAGGTTGGAGCTGCAAACACACCTGACGTTATGAGCATAGTCCGTTTCCACTGGGTTCAATTAGCTGTTCCCACAGGACTTCTGTTTCATACTTCATATGTTTGATGTTTTATAAACATAGCAGTAGTTTGGGAAGGAAAAAAAACTTCAGGTGTTGTTTTTGTTTTTACCATTAAAAGGGTAAACATGAACCCTAACCCTTAATCTAACTCTATGGAAAATATATTTAAACAAAAAAAACTACCAGAAATCAAAGTGTAGGTGGTTAAGAAAACAATAACTGATGCACTGCACTTTGATTGAGAGACAGATATCTACAGTAGCAACCAATGCTGCATGCATTTGGTGAATTTCACATGTCTACAAAAACAATCAATGGTGCATTCATACATTTCATGTGTATGGGGTTATATGATGACTTTATTAACACCTGTGGCAAACACATCATATACATGCTAATCCAGAACTTTGGGATATAAGCTCAGAGATGTTACAAAGTTTGTTTAGGAACTTACGATCCACTGCGTAATATTCAAAGACATTCCACAGCCCATACAAGCATTCGTTATCATTCAGTTTCAATGTCAAGCTTCATAAAAGTGTTTAAGACTGCTATATTTAAAAAGACTATTCATGTTTTGAAAAGACCGTTTTACCAAGAATTAAGTGCAAATATAAAGAACATAACTATTCACAAGGTCTAGAATGTTAGGGGGAAATAAATACTCATGAACTCAACGTGAAAGCTTTTTGTAAAACCAAGGACAGAATTATTATTTGTTTTGTTAAAGTGAGATGTGTACAGTCAAAGGTAAAATCCCAGTGCCCTCCCTTACCTTGAACCCAGAAGCCTTAAAGACTAATCTTGCATGAATTAGCCAACCATGAAGTGGATTCCTGCCAGTTCTTTTAGGGCTTAGAGCTTAGGGAGGACATTGGGATTCAGTCAGTGGACAAAAACAACACACACACACACACACACACACACACACACACACATACACATTAAACATAAATGGCAAGCTGCTCACTCACTACAAAGGGCAACAGAATTATAGGTGCAGAGGAACTAGCGTCCCCGAAGTACGAGCCCCTTAAGAAGCATGCAATTAACACAGCTGGTCGAGGTCCTCAGGTCTCGTTATCTGCTCCCTTGGTAGGGCTCTAGAGGGGAAAGGTTTCAACTTGGGCAAGCGTGGGGAGATCCAGGTGAAGGGCAAAGGTCTGATGGAGACCTACTTCCTCCTGGGGAACCTCCATGCCACTGAGGAGCAGATCATGGAAGGAGATCCAGAGGAGCTCTACAGGGATGCCCCAGAGGGCAGAGTCCAGAGCCGCAGAGGTGAGGGAGCAGGGGGGTGAGCAGCCAAGCAGGGCACAAGAAATTATGTAGGGGTCAAAGGTAAAAAAAAAAAAAAGAATGGAAAAAAAAGGGTAGGTTTGTAAATTTGATCAAATGAAAGAAAAAAAGACCAAAGAGAAAGGTCATTGAAAGTGCTTAAATTATTTTGAAAATGTACAGTATTTTGTGTTTGCAAAGGCAAGAGAAAACATTGTCTACCTAGTACTTATACTACCATAATTATAATTCAGCAAGAGATGTTCACACATTCAAGTGTCTCTCTTTTATGATTGCTGCCTGTGAGCTTCTGTAAAATCACCATTTTACTAATTAACCTTTATCCTCTGAAGCTATGCCATGTTAGGTCCTGGAATTTATTATTTAAAAAGGTGTGAGGACCCTGCTTGATATGGCTCATTAAAATGACCATTACCTACAAGAGAAAGCAAAGAATGAAATGTAGACTTGACTTTGATCCTGATGTCACTGCAGTTATCGATGATTAAAATTAGATGGTGCAGTAAGTCATGTGGGTTCACTTTAATGTCCACTTTATTTTATTTGTCAGATCTTAATGAGATGTAACAGCAAGAGGAGATCTGAAATGTCTGTAGGGCCTACCCGAAAGGGCTGCAGTTGAAATGAAGAAGTGGAAGTCAGTTTAAATATTAATATGCCTGCCAAATAAACTGTTTCATAGACTGCATCCAAAGACTGTTTACAACTTTTTTGTTGTAGTCTCTGAACACCCGGACAGAGTGAGGAGTCCCGTGTCCTCTGCTTCTCCCCCTGATGCTGTCAGGGAGGATCCAAATAGCAAGAGCCCAGCCATCCACAACTCCCCAGGAGCACAGCAGGACAACCAGCAGCCTAAATCTGTCAACTCCAGATTTTGCCTTGTGCTATAGTGGGATATGGCTCTGTCTTGCATATTGTGCTAGTCTTAATATAATGAAGAATTACAGAAACATGCAGCACATGAATACATTCTATAATATTCATTTGTTTATTTATTTATTTGTATTTTCATTTATTTATTTATGTATGTATTTATTTATTTATTAATTATACATTGTTCATATCATTCAGTTCTTTTAGACTTATGATACAATTCCTGAAATTAGAGAGTTTGATATTTATACACCAGAATTGTTAAAAAATCCAAAAGTTATTTCATGATTTTACATGTTATTAAATAAAACAAAGTGATGTGTTTGTTGTTATGTTTCTAAAATATTAACAGTCCTCTCACAACAATCATCTAACATGCATGAAAAAACTAACCAAAAATGTGTTATTACACAAAACACACACCATCTGGACTGGTTATGACAACAATATACACGATTCCTCTTTGACCCTGATCAACCTGTAGGGCTTGTCACTGTGATTAGCATCTGCATAGTGAGCATGTGTTACATGCTGTACCCTGTCTGCCTGGCTGTGGGCCTTGACAGCCTGGGCAGAGGACAGCATTGTGTATCCCCCAGGGAGCCATCTGGAGGGAAAGCCCCCATGCTGACTCTGTGTTGGCTCTGTGGACCAGCTTTCACTTCCAGCTGCTGACTAGAAGACTCCACAGACTTGCCTTATCTGAGTGAAAAAGAGCAGTGTGTGCATCGATCGGTCTCTACCTTGGGGATTTTTTTTTCCATCATAATAAACACTGTTATCTACTATTTCCTAGGATTTACATAATGCTTTAGAAATTCTTTTTATGTAAGTAACTGGATTTGTAGTGAGTGGAATATCAACTGTCTGTGGCTGTGATTCCCAGACTTTCAACTATTGTTTTCCTCCTGAGACACTCGACATCCATCCAGCACCATGGACAGCTCATTATAACGATTAATATTTATTTTGCATAAACAAAACGCACACTTATGGTATGATATGTGGTGCATAAAATGATATAGCGTTGGAGTATATTAGAGCGTTTCAGTGGAAGATCATTGTAATGTGTTCTTTATTTCATGCTGATGAGAGCAGGAAACAGACTTATTTTTTGTCCGCCCTTGATTGATCCAAGTACCCCCACTGGCACTCGTACCTCAGTTTGACAATTATGTCTATGCCACTGCTAGAACCAAGAACTTGCAAGTGAGTATTTACAACAAACATGACCCCAATTCAGTGTAAGTCTTGCTCCATTAGTTTTAACTTAAGCCAGTAAGCCAGTATTAATCAGTATGCCATTGTAATAGAATTCCAATAGTGGTTGATATGCTTGAGCTTCTCAGATCATTGCCAGTGCAACATAGATGCAGGGCTCTGAAAGACGAGGTTTTTTCTTGAGTAAAGGCACCCCATTAGGCCTCCTGCAAATAGAGGCCTTGGCTTTGTTAGTGAAATCTTTTGTCTATCCTGGTAAAGACTTGGGGAAACACAAAAAAACAGGTTAAGGTGCCTGTGAATCTTGAAAGAATTAATCATTTTATCATTTGTCTATCATCATTGCAGTAAAATAAAAAAGTGTACTTGAACAAGAAAAGGGACTAGCTAAAGAAAGCCAATAGTGCTTTAAGACATGTACATTAACGAAACAAGTTGCTGCCACTTTATAAATCTCTTCCTCATTTTTGAGGATAAATTACAAATTAAGCTTTGTCTTACCTAATTAAAATGTAGGTTACTTAGAGCAAGCAAAAATGTTGAGTCTCTAAAAATGCAGTTTTTGCCAATTCATAAAACGGTGAATGAAGGGTTAATACATTAAATCTCTTGCACCATACTTGGCACATTCAGAGAACTGAGGACCTTGGAACTTGGAGCAAATCAGTCAGCCAAATGTGTTGCTTTTGTGCTTTTGTAAGGAAGGTCAAATGGAAACTCTCTGACTTGAGTGAGGTACTGATGTTCCTTGCAGTCTGTCATGATCATAGTCTCAGTTTAGAGACAACCGTTGTTTCAGTGATTTTGTAATGACCTCAAATGTGGTTAAATAACATTTTTAATAATAAACAACTCTTAGTAGATTCTTAAAGTAATTAAATTAAACCAAAGATCATTGAATACTGACCATAATACGCTACAATGGGAGCAAATGTCAATAGTTCTGGTCTGCTTAGGTGGGAGTGGGAGTAACGTCACAATATAGCTTTTCAATGATCTGTATCAGTGTATGAGGCCTCAGTGGTCTGCATAAAGTGGGATTTCCCCCTCTCCCCTTTGCAGAAATAGAACACGGAACTTTTTCGAAACGTTTGTGCCTCTCGCTCCACTTTAACCCTCTCTGACTAAACTGAAAGCGAGCTTAGTGTAAGCTACCAGTTTGCTATTCTATATGTTCAAATTTTTCTCCTTTTTCCTACTGATTGCACTTGGTGAGCATAAAAAACAGGGCTATGATTGGAGTTGAACAATACAAGATCTTTCAATTTCAACAATAAAAGACCTTTTATAGTCTATTCCATTTTTGTAGAGAGCATAAAATAGACACATGAAACATGAAAATATGTCCTTATTCCATATATTTATTGTACATCTCAACTTTGCACAAATCAGTACTTGTCAATAGTCAGACACATCCTTCCATGCGAACAATTGGTGTTAAGGCAGAAAAGTTAGGGAAAAGACATTACGTGAGCAGTACACATTCTTCAGAACATCTTTAGAAAACAATGTAAAAATAAATAAAGTGACACTCACTTAATTTCCAGGAAATGGAGTGGACACTGGTGCATGTCATGTGTTTGGTTGTTGTTGTTGTTGTCATTATTATTGTATTTTCTTACACAGATAAAAACGGAAGGGGTATCCCTCGTAGTTTAAGTGACAAAACTAAGTCAGTTAACCCAGAGGTAGTGGTAAACCTGATAATAAAAGAATCTGGTGCCTTCGTTCTCTTAACTAAACAAAGCCAACTGGCACCACTATTAAGAGGTTTACTACTTCCTCTTAACTTACCAAGGCTTATTATTTTACCGCCTCTTTGGAATTACCCCCTGCTTTGACATCCACATTGCTCATTGGCACAGTAACCAAAGGTTCTCTAAAGGTCTTTCATTTGGATAGGCTGCCACTGAAACTGCAGTTGAATTTCTGCACGCGCACACACACACACACAAACCCACACACATGAATCATGACCACATTTCTGTATCAGTCAAGACGTCTCATGACCTAGCATTGACAACGTTTAAAAATACCTTTACGTATACAAACATTCATTTCCTTCTCTTTTTTTAAAGTGCAAATAAATGCTTGCACAGGAAATTATACTACAGTATATTTCCTACAATACCAGCAATGCAATGCAAGCAGAGCCCTGCATAGCAGTATCTATTATAGTAAAAGATTTTAAAAGACAAATGATTTCTTTCTTTTTACTTTTTTTTTTTGGAAAATAGAAGCAAAAAAAGAATGCCCGTTTTCTCAGAGCGAAAGGTCCGACTCTGGAGTGTCCGTGTCCGGTGCCGGCCTTGCGTTCCGGTTTGCATTTGCACTCACTTCTTCTGGAATGCTGGGAGCGGAGTCTCCATTGACCGTGGCTTTGGAATATGGCACGGTTCCTTATGAGAGAGGAAAAAGGAAAAATTGGTTTCTGTACATTAGATGGACGAGAGCACAAAATAAAAATGTTTCCTTGCACTCCTTCCTTTCATGGCAGTCTAGGCTTGCATCTCTAGAATCTTCTCTGAGGAGACTGAGCTATTTTTAAAACTTCATAACATGACTACATCAACTCCTTCTGAAATATGTTCAGGCTGGTTCAAATTTGGTTTCGTGCACAATATGACACCGATAGAAATCTGTCCTCTCCATATACAAGCAAGCTTTTCTTTAAAAAAAAAAAAAAAAAAACTATTTTGAATAGTGATATTTTTTAATGCACGTACCACAATTTTACATGATTTCATCAAAATGTCTACCCCATTAACACAAGCCTTCTCATGACCCTAAATATCACAAGAGCTCTTTTCAAGCAGCTTTTGCTACTAAACTATGAGTTAAATGGGGGTTGGGAGGGGTTGAGCAGATTTGGCCCTTATCTGGATAAGCAGACGGAAGCTGGCAGGGTGACTCACTGTCTGTCTCCTCCGCGCAGCTGTCACTGAGTGCCTCGGTGTCTGAGCATGTGCGCGTGCGCCTCTGAGACGACCTCTGAGACGACCTCTGCGTCGGGGGAAGGATTGACGGCGGCGGAGGCGGCAACCCGTCCTTTGGCAAATGACTTGACCTTGGAAGGAGCAGACAGGCCTTCTTCAAATGACAAAATAATGTGACCGTGCACAAACTGCCTCTCTCTGTGTGTGTGTGTGTGTGTGTGTGTGTGTGTTTGTGCCCGTCTGTTCATGTTTAAACTCAAAACAAAGATAATACCTGTCGAAACTGTAGGTCCCTGGGTGACTTATAGACCGCTTCATCTGAAAGACAAATTTATGCAATAAGAAGACCACAGAAATCCCAAACAAATTACTCCTGGTATATTTTGACAGTTTAAAATATTTTTTTTTGTCGTAGCTTATCAACAACAGATGTCAAGAACACATCTCTGTTTTCATCCTCCACTATCTGCTGAGAAGAAGAAACTTATATCACCTTTTCCTATTTTTGACCACTGAACCGGTGAGGTTATTCCTTGTGATTGTCATATTACTATTGATTGCAATAAGAAGAATATGACAAATGTTACACAGTGTGTGTCTGAACAGGACACTCAAGCCCTTGACACAGAACAGTTTAATGAAAAGATCAAATTTCTAAATTAACATCTAAAGCCGGTGTGTTCTGCATGTCTGAGCATGTGCTCAAGTGTGGGGCTTGTGTACCCGTGCCATCTGTATGGGGGACGGAGAGACAGGCGACATCAGCGGGTCGGGCGGGGTCAGTTGAAGCAGGTCAGTCTTGAAATTGGAGTTGGCAATCCTCATACAGTCCTCCAGTGTCTTTATAAATGTGTTGCACGTCGCGCTCAGTAACGACGAGGCTTCATTCATAGTCTGACCAACACAAAGCAAAAAAAAGAGGCAGCAAAATTATAAGACAATAAAATGAAGAAGATGAAGAAGTGTATTTGTCAAGCTGTGCTCAGCAACAATGAGAATTCATTTATAGTCCAACTAACATCATTAACATATAAATTCACAGGGCTATCTCTCATCAAAAATGCACGCGCTGCCATCTATGCACAGAATTAAGACAAAGCAGCTTTTAACCTTTCAGGGCCATTTACACCTGGAACGATAACTATGAAGATAACTGTAACTATACTGATGTTTCTGTCCACACTGACCAACAGTAACATAAGTCTGCTCTTGTGAATGTGCTCATGTCTAAAATTCCATGGTTTCTAAATGGCTGTCAACCTTTTATCATTTAAATAATCGCTCTGAAAGTGATCCAAACGATATTGTTGCACATGTCGTTGTTGTTATAATCGGGGTGTGGATGCTGTCATTCATATTAGAGCGATACTTATTTGTTGTTATAGTTATAATTATCGTTCTTGGTGTGAACGCCCTTTTAGACTGTGTAATTACACTGTTGTAAAGCTAAGCAACAAATACAGCCAGAGAATGTTCAGTATTCTCAGAGTTTCTGCTTTAGTCATCACCTCAGTGTTGGATCTTGTTTGGTCCTCATCTGGAGCCACTGACTCCTGGATGGTGTGGACCTGCTGCATGAGTAAGTCACAGTAGAGCCGCAGTTCCGACATCTTGGTTTTCAAAGACTCCGTGGTCTCCGTCAGTTCTAAACAGAAATTCAAAGGGTAAAAATTGGTCCTCAGGGAAAAAAGGAAACACTGTCAAATTTAAAATTTTAAATTTCTGCATGGTAAACCATGTTCATCATAAGTTTGTTTAGAAATCCCTGTACCAGCTTAACAGGAGTCAATGGGCCTATACTTCGCTTTGTTGAATTGGTGCATGGGTAGCACAGGGCGCTCCCTACATTATGCTAGGGATAACGGCCACCGAGTTGTGCCGATATAGGGAAATAATGAACAAGGCAGGGGTGAAGAACGGCACAACGCCGATTATCATATATTTCAGGACACCTCAAAGGCTCTATATCCCGCTTATCACCCAGTGTGTATAGACAATAAACAAGCGTTTAAAACATAAAAGAAATGTGCGGTTTAGTTTTAAAATAAATTAACCTGTTCAGTTGCCGCACTATTTTCTTTGGTTACTGACCACGGTGAGCTTGATAACAGCAGGTTCCATTGTTGCTTGCTGGTTCAACTGTCATTTACTATGGTTGTTATAGTTACCATTCAAAAGAGCATTGATACAGAACAGTAATCAAAGTTTTTTACCCAATCTACTTCATAGGTGTCCCGTTATCAGGGAATAATGGACACCATGTCAGCCAATCAGACAACAGTTTTCTCCCGGTGTCTTTTTGCTGCAATGTTTTTGCAAAGCATCAAAGCCAAATGAACACACAAAGGCACTCTCAGAAAAAAAAAAACAGGTCAAAAAAAGCAAACCCCAGTGAGAGCACTTAAGCCCCCTAAAAACCCGGGGATAATCCTGGTAGTAATTTTTCTTACTTCATTGCACTGGTTATATTCACATAGGAAGGAAAGATCAAAAGTGAGTTCAAAAATCTGTGCTGGACAATCAGGGAAGAAAGAAGAATAAAAAAAGAACGAAGCCGACATATCAAGGAAGTGTTCTCTGCTTACCCTTTTCCTTTTTGGTTCTAGTATCAATGAGGCCAGCTTTAGAACTTCCAAGAGCGACCAACCACTTCTGCCTCTCAGCCGCATTCACAGCTTTCACATAAAAATGCTGCTCTCCTGGTATGATAAGCTCCAGCCGAGTATTGTCCGTTGGGTGAACTGTCAAAACCCCAAGGCAGTCAATACCTGATTTGATCTTTTTCTATACAGTTAGGGTATAAATAGAGCAACAGAAAAACTTGACATTTTGGTTGAAAACCAATGGCATTCAAGAGCACACTCTAATTTACGTGGCAGTTTTTAATTCATTTATGCTGCCAAACGTCAGTACATTCAGAACACCAATATGAATTGCACTTTGTTCTCCGACACTGTGATGTGTAGCCGTGGGATTGCTGTTGTTGTTGCTGTAAAACAACCATGTATTCTGAATAAGGACAGTGCTACCTTTGATTTCACAGACGGACATCATTATGCTTCCTTTGCTCCCCTTGCAAACATCGTCTTGGGAGTCATAATAGGAGATGATGCCGCTGTCCAAAACAAACCAGCGTGGCTGCCATCCTGCGAAATTATTTTAATTGATAAGACAGTGATAATAAGGGAGCTTTTGTTGTTTAGATTAAATCATTAGTCAGTACAATAAAATGTAATAGAGCAGAATAGCAAATTGACATGTTAAGTTTAGCTATGTGAAAGTTAGTTCAGCTGTATAGGTTTGATGTAGTCTCCCGAATCAAAACTGTCACAACGAAAAATTCCACAAGAGTAGCTAACTGGGGTCACTTTTAAAAAAGCACAAAATCAGGTTAGATGTTTGGTTAAACCCTCGTTAGCTTACGTAGCATAGCTTGCAACTTGTAATAACCTCCGACAGTTGTATACATAGCACAACGTACCGGTCATATAGTTAGTCCACTTGTAAAGCATTCCTTCCATGTTTCACAGGTTCACAAAAATGTAACGTTCGCGCAGCAAAAATACGATCAGTGACTTTAGGCTACAGCACAACACCACAGCCAGTTTTAGCTAGCTAGCTGGCTATGACCAGCGAGCTAGCAATGTGGTTACATGTAACATAAAAATAACATTTCGACATTTCTTAGTTGCTCGGGATTGCGCCGGACAGTAGCAGGAAATGGGAAAATATCGGCTCGACTTATGAATTTGGTTAATCTTTTCATCTTTAAATTCGTTGTTCGTGGACTAACATTACCTGCACCAGCTAGTTAACGTTACATCATAACAAATACCTGCCAAATTTCAGTTCCAGGAAATGCCTCGTATTTCCGCTGACAGTTGCTAATACCACTGTCAAAATAAATGTCCTTCAGCTGGATAAACATTAGCGCCATAACACACAGCTAAGGGTGCAGAGACCCCAAATACTCGATTTCAAAGGAAATTCTAACAAAATGCATTTAACATTAATGTTAATTATACATCATCTTGTCTTGTGAAGGAATTAGATATCATCTCTTTAATGCTGGGTGGTATCATTTATTTAATGTCTCTTAATGTCCCTCCACCGTTCATGGTGAAATATCCTTAAAACACAAACAATCTTAAAATGCATGGCTAGCATTCACAACCACACATAAACAGAACTAGTTGAATCAGGATAGAGAAGCAGAAGTACTGTAGCCTTGTTTATGACCTTTTGTTTGATGCAGTAAAACAAAACACCAGACACACAATTCATCCTTTTAAAACATAAGTATATTTTCAATTGTGTAATGCGTACATATTCTTTTCATTTAAATAATTACTCTAAATACAATCTGTGGTGCTGGATGCTAATGGGATAATGTACAAACAAAAAAAGTGATATTTGTCATTGGAACCCTTTAAAGAATCACGTGACTAAAGCAGAGGTCCTGTTTTAGTGTGAAAGTCACAAAGGCTATGATTCCCATCCAGCCTCTAGTCGCTGAATAATTTAATTACCTACAAAAAAAGAAAAGAAAAGCATGAAAAAAGATAATTAGCAAAATAAATAGAGGGTAGAATCAGATGCATTACACGGAGCACAGAGCAACAAGCACAGGCAAAAGCAGTCTTCACATTTTATGCAATGCACCCGCCAACTTTTCAGACTGAGAACAGACACTTCAATACAAAAACGATCAAACAAACAAAAAACAAAAAAACAAAGTGCACCAACTTCCTCTTGAGTCCTTGACAAGCTTCTTTCACTAACTTACACTGGAGAGATTAACTACACCTGAGGCCAACATGATTCAGAGGCTACTCTGCTCCGTCTCTCCATGCCTCCACATACACCTCCGGACGGGGAAATTGTCAGTTCCTCCCCACCTCATTTAAACTGCACACAGACACTGTCACCTGCGGCTCTGTGCATCACACATTCCCAGTGGGACTCTAGAAGTCACAACCATTGATTTTAACCTGATCCCCTCCCAACACACACACACACATACACAAACACACCAGCTGCAGTTGTATTCGGTCCAGCTCTGTCCAGAGCAAGGCATAAACCCCACTGTCAGATGCTCCCATATTGCAAATTCTACAGAGTTACGGTCTTCAATGGGGACAACAAGCTCACCTAGGAAGAGGTAGCCTCACATGTTTAAAAGGCATATGACCCACACTGTCTCAAGAGGGATGGAGTAGTGCTCAGGTTTAGCCTCAGGCCCGAAGGTGCCCTCACAGGCCCTTCTAATGAATACAGTCAGTCACATCTTCTCTGTAGTCTCCAAAACTGGCGTCAAACCATTGGCTAAGTGGCCTGCGACCACACCAGTGTGTAAGGGCGGCAACACATCACCACAAATTTACTTCACATGTTCACTCTCACTCACACACACACACACCATTTGACAGGATTGTCCTCAACAACCTCGTCAACAAAAAAAGCTCGAAATAATATAATAATAACACTGAAACGTGTTTGTGGTCACCTGGCTGAGTTACCATGGCAGCAATACCTTCTAGCTCCACTCCCTGCCCCAGAGCATTGTTGCAATGGGGAACAGAGGGATCCTGACATACACCAGAGTAATGTGATGGCCCGTACATTAGATGACACCAAGGGGGGATTTCAAGTAAGTGGTTAAGTGTCAAACTTGGGCAAATAAAGCCCGTGGTAGTAGTAAACCGGATAATACAAAAGCCTTAAGTCCTCAATTTTCTAACTAAACAAAGCAAGCAGGCTACTCTATTAGGAAGTTTACAACTTATCCAGGTATATCGCTTAACCGCCTACTTGGAATACCCCTCAGATGACCGAATGATCAACTTTTATGATGGACAGTCAAGCCGCAGGGAACCTGACGAAGAGTGTGAATGATTTTTTTGACTGTTTCTTCACATGCTCCAAGTTTCTCCCACAAGACAAAAGTGCTCTACATTTCTGAATCAGCGCAAATAAAAAAATGATAAGGCAAATATATCGCTCCCCTCCCCAAACAAACAAACAAAAAAAACAACCAACAAAAAAGGCTGGATAGAGTTTTGCTTTTAAGTAGTTTGATTATGTGACTCTCACACTCAGCTCAGACAAAAACAAAAAATTAGGATATTCTGTTGATGTCCTGCTTTAAAACTGTATAGTTGTTCTTTTTTGGTGCAGCCTATACAGTGATTTTTTTTCTCCTTAAATAATATCTATGTATTAACAGTATTTACAATGGCCTGAAGATGGCACTATGGCTGCAAGAAAGAAAGAGAAAGAGAGAGAGAGAGCAGTCATGGTGAGTGTGAGGGTGTCTGGCGTGCCTCTGAGACCTCCCTCACAGCTCACACACACACACACACACACACACACACACACACATACTTGTGCATCCAGTATACACAAATTCACTCACACTCTCACACACACACACACATAACACAAACAGTGAGAAGCAGAATGGAGCAGCAACACAACAGTGGCACTCGACAGGACAATTATCAGCAGGTCTGATGAGCTCTGCACTGACGAGCTCTCCTCTCCTCTACCATTTGTCCTTACAGTTTCCAACTTGTTTTTTTTTTTTTTCCTTTCTCTTCTCTTCCTCATTTTGGCTCCCACCCCCTCCATTCCTCGCTGGTGGTCAAGAGTCACGTGTGCAAAGATGGATGCACACAGTCCAAAAGTCGTCAAATGCGCAAAAGACCCAGTGAAACAGTCCCTCACACTGTCCTCCCTGAAAATCTAATGACCATATGTAATATGCATTTGTGAGTGTGAGAGTGTGAGTGTGTGTGTGTGTGTGTGTGTGTGTGTGTGTGTGTGTGTGCGTGACACTACACATGTAAGTGTGTGTGTGGATGCAGATGTTCCCATTTGGACTGAAAGGGTAACAGGAGGATAGGAGACATGAGTCAGAATTGTTAGAGAGGAAGAGAGACAGACTCAGAGCAAGTTCTGTTGCAATGTTCAAGAAAGCAGGAACAGAAAGACGGGGGGAGGGGGACAGAAAGAGAGAGAGAAAGAGAAAGAGAAAGAGAGAGAGAGAGAGAGCGAGAGAGACAGAAAGAGAGAGACACAGAGAGAGAAAGAGAGAGAGAGAGAGAAAGAGAGAGAGAGAGAACCAGGGTAAACATAAACTAAAATGCTTCTTTCAGAGAAAAGAGCACAATGACCTTGAAAGAGCAGATGAATTATCAGGCTCCGACCCTACGGTTTGGGTTCAGATTTTTTGTTTGTTTGTTTTGTTTTGTTTGTGTTCTTATCGGGTAGCAGGATCAAGCCAACCCAGTCGACAGGGCCAATCGTCCAGAGAAAATGAGAGAGAGAGAGAGATGGAGAAACAAATAGTGGGATGCAGAGTAGAAGAATGGCAGCTCCTGAACACCCCTCTCACCCTTATCAATACCTCCCCCCTAAAAAAACTCAAATAGGATAAATGTAGAACACATGGTCCTCCTGGGCTTGCCCAGGCTTTGGGGAAGGAGGGGTAGGATCTCATTGAGGAGCTTCAGGGGGCTCGAGGTCACCGACCATACAGGGGTCATGTAGCATTGACCTCCAGGATGTGATCGTCAGTGGCTGGGAGCACCAGCACCTGTTGGCCTTGGCTACCGTTGAAGACCTGGCCAGCGCCGAAGGGCTCCAGACGAGGCATGGGCAGGCCCCGGGGCGTCAGGGGCAGCGGCTGGTCGCTGCTGCCCAGGGAGTGGATGCTGCCACGGCTGCGCAGGCTGGCTGTGTCGGCCTGGTCCTCCATGCCCTTGTCCAGCAGGGAGAGGTTGTCATTCTCAAGGCAGCTGTCTGCTTCGAAAGAGGAGGGAAGACGAGAGTTAAAGAGCATGCAGGCTCACAAAGACCAGTGGTATGTATGGGCATATATGATTCATATGTTCATATGTTCATACCTATTTAAATAAGTGAGCGTGCATGTGTGTGTGAGTGAAAGAGAGAAAGGAAGATACAAAGATGAAGAAAGACAAGGAGAAAGACAAAGAAAGAAAGAAAGAGAGAGCGCAGTATGTAAAACAATAACAAACAAGGACGTATTGGCTTGCGGAAGGATCCTATCAATCCTGTCCCATCCGAGTGCACTGAAGAAATTAACTTTCGTTTGTGTCAAACGTTCACTGAACAGCCTTGAGAGCTTTCCAGGTCAATGACTTGCAATTCTCCTCTAACAAATGGGACAAGTGCTGAAACAGTGCGTCTGATAAAGTGCATTAACCATGAAGTATTTCATAATAATCAATCTCATCTCCACAACAGGGCACCTTGCAGGAGAAACACGCATAGAAGCACCCGTCACATGAACAACACTGATTGGACGTGGATTGACAAACACCTTTAGGGCCCTGTTATGCACGACAAAATACATAACTATTACATCACAGTAATGGTAATGGTGTATGCGTATATCCTACATCTAAAATGAAGTACAGAGAACTTTGCAAGTGTACCGACAGTCTATTAAAATGACGATTTTGCAAGACTCACTCACAGTCTTCTGCTCTGTGCATGGTTGAGGCCACTGGGATTTTACATGAGTTTAAATAACAAAATGACATCATCAAACAAAAGCAGACGAACGAACGAACGAATGAATGAATGGATAATGGAATGACTTCCATGAGTAGTAATGAGAAACAAAAATGGAAAGTCTATTGTGTCAGTAAGTTGTGTCAGTTGTGTCAGTGGGTCAGTAAGGGAGACGGCATGCGGACGCTATGCCCACCTGTGTCAGGCTGGATGGCAGGGGTGGCACTGTGTGGCAGGTACTTGTGGAGCTTGATGCTGGGGAAGGGCAGGTGCCCGGCGAACAAGGGCATCACCTCCATCTGCACCCGGTGCGTGGCGCTGGCCGCCACGGGCATCGACACCACCCCCGAGCTCTTCCCACACACCGCCCAGTTGCTACTGTTGTCCACAACTGAACACACACACACACACACACACACACACACACACACACACACACACAAAAACAAACAATTAATATGATTTTTCTTGCACTTAATGCTCAATAAAAAAGCTATGAAATTCAGCATTCATATCTGCCTCAGTGATTGCGGAGAAATGTAGTTAAATGGAGATGCCAAAACGCAGAAAGTGTCAGCTCTTCATCCAGCCCTGTTTACTCCTCTTTGTCCTTCCACTGCTCAGGACAACAGCAGGGCATGAAATAAAGCGTAAAGCATCAATACGTACCCTCATACATGAGCTTGGTCGTCCGTAACCCTTCGCTCTCACTGGTCTCCTCGTCGTCCCGCTCTGAGTCGCTGGGCTCCGCCAGGCGTGTAATTGAGACATCCAGCCCACAGAGGGTGCCACTGCGACACTGTTCTTCTCCATCTGCCGGTCGGATCTCGGCTCTCAGACAGTACAGAGTCTAAGAAGCACAACACAACACAACACATATGATCATCAGAACTACAGCAAAGCAGACTGATTCCCCACAACATTTCTCACAGTATTTGTCTTTTTTACTGGGATAAAACTCTAACTTATGCAATTTCAGTACATGTCTTACATTAGTATTTCAATGTATGTGACAAACTGACTCCTTGATCCTTAATGTCAATATGTGAATATTTACAACAAATATATTTGCTTTACAGCTTTTCATTTTAAGGGACTCAAAGTCAAAGAACAGATCTGCCATGATCGTTTGTTTCATAAGAGATAGAGAGAGAGAGAGAGAGTGTGTGTGTGTGTGTGTGCACATGAACTCACAGACACCCTCTCGAGCAGGAAATCGTAGCCGTAGGGTTTGAACTCGCCGTCGGCTGGCTGGAATGGGGGCGAAGCTGGCGGCGAAGCTGAGCTGGAGACAGGCGGGTGGCTCCGAGGCCCACTTGGCCTCCCACAGGCAGAACATGCACTGCTTACTGTACACCAGCTAGAGAGGGGACAAGGAGGGAGAAGGTCTTCATGACAATGGCGTGTCCCAACTCAGGATTAACTGAATGGTTCTGGCTGACTTAAACAATAACCACTGCACCTCGTGCTACAATTAGCTTTTCACTTGTAATGTGCTGGTTGTGTCCAATAACTGCTTGGTGATGTTTGTATTTCTGTTTGTTACTGTATTGATATATGCACGTGTGTGTGTGTGTGTGTGTGTGTGTGTGTGTGTGTGTGTGTGTGTGTATGTCTGCACTCACTTGTTGGCCTTTAGCATTGAGCGAGTGTAGCTCGAGTAATGAATTCTGTTGCCGCAGTGTTAGGTTGGGGTCCGTAAGCCGGAAGTTCGTATCCGCCACATTCTGCAGGCACACCTGAATGTACTTCCTGTGGGGAGTATCAAGCACACAAGGTCATGCTGTATTTCAGGAATACAAGGAAATTTTACAAATGCAATCCAGACATGTGCACATCTACAGCAAGTGAATAGGATTAAAACAACTGCGCTAAACACGAAGGAAAAGTACAGAGTCTACTCATACTAGAGGTACTTTCGGTACAGTGAGTTTAAGTACGCTTAGGTAAGTGAGTTTAAGTGTGCTTCTATGTCCTTTCTTACCTCTTCCCTGCGGAGAGCAGAGAGTGCTTTGCCTTGAAGGGGATGTAAAATGTGAGTGAGATAAGGGTGGAGTATATAGACCAGGGGCAGTCTATGGAGACCTGTAAACCAAACACACACACACACACACACACACTTAAGGCTAGAGCAGACATGGATTCATTCTCCATTGATATGTACTGTGCTGTACATACTACTTAAATAAGAAACAAAGTATTGTTCACAAGGGCAAAGTTTCAGATGTTACATGGCAACGTGTCAACTTCCACTTTCAGTGAAGTTAAACCACAATACATAAATTAATAACTCGCAGAATGATCTCAAAGATATGAATTAGAACCTAAAAAAAACCTTACTACTAATGCAAATGTCATTGGAAAGTCCCACAGAAAAGCATTTGAAGACTCCTGATTTTGGATATCAGTAGGCCACATTTAGTGAGCCAATCAGATCGTCCAATACGGACTTACTTCACCTAACCTGGCACACTTGCAGCTTTGCAAGGCTGACATTGAATGCCAAGAGAGATTAGCCTTCAGAGCAGAATCCCAAACGTTCCTCCTACACAAATGCTAGATTTAGGCAGTGCTGGAAGGTTGTGCCATTGCACTAACTGACGTCTTTCAGACAATATTGTCAGTAACGTTGATTGTGACGGTTATCTTTCATTCACTTTTATGATATGTGCACAGGGAGGCCCAGAATACAGAAGTGCAGAGTGCACTGTCTAAACAGTGACTGGTGGGAACCACACATGTGTTTTTTTGGCTCATCACGTGATTATATACTATCAGAATGAATCTGAAAGTGATGTTAAAACCAGTCGCACTGTAAATCTCCAAGTGCTAAATCTGCTTTGACAACACCACGAAAGCTGCGTAGTGTTGCTTTAACACCCTATAACAGGGGTGGCCAAACTGTGGCCGGGGGTCTTAATTGTGGCCCTCGGCTCTTGTTGCGGCCCTCTGTGTACCACTGAAAAGACCAGTTAACTCAAAAAAGATGTTCTTCTTATTAGTAAGTTAGTGAGACATGCTTGCTAATAGAATCATTAAGCAATGTAGTATCACAATATTAAAGGGTGTAAAGGTTTTCTGATCTAAACGTGGGTTTCTGCAGATTTTCTGATCTAAAACGCTGTCACTCGTTGAAAACTGCTACTTTTCATTTGTCTTCGGCCATTGGCAGCTTAGATCTTTCAGTATGTGGCCTGCGACAGAAAAGTATGGCTACTGTTCTTTGACAATGTTCTTTAACAACAGTGTCATGATCAATGACCATGCCAACACTGAAGCTCTGCACACCTTCTGGTCCACGGCGGCCATGCCGCTGTTGTAGCGGGTGCGACTCTTGGGCCGGTGGCGGACCTCGCCATTGGTGAGGCGCTCGGGCTCAACGCGTCCCGGCGACGCGGGGATGTGGCACAGCACGTCCAGCTGGAAGTCCAGAGTGTGGTAGGGAGGAGTGGGAGGCAGGGAGATGCTGGTCACCTTCTCACTGGAATGGATGGACAGAGCACTCTCTCCAACCAACTCTGAGGGAGGGAGGGAGAAAGGGAAAGAGAGAAGGAGGGAAAAAGAGAAAGAGAAGAAATTGGAAGTAAGTAAGTAAGGGGTTTCCCTTATAGAATTCTGCAAATGTGTGTATATTTTCTGTCTTGGGGTGTGTGTGTGTGTGTGTGTGTGTGTGTGTGTGTGTGTGTGCGTGTGCACCCTCTCACCTCCCGTACTTGACACAACTCTAGCCGTGCAGGAGTTGGTGTGCAGGATTGGCATGGAGTCTGTGTTGCTTAGCTGTAGCGCATCACCCTTTTTCACCGTGTAGTGTCCTGTTACTATGGTGAACTTGACCTTCTGTGGGAGCCCTGCCAACAGGTTGTCTACCAAACACAAAAACAAACCATAGGTTGACCCCTTAAGCTACTTCTAGGTAAGAACCCATTCTTTTTTTTGTTTTTTAAACAGATTGCAGTAACAACATATTCTCAATTCTCAAAAGACTCAAGTCCGTGTCGCCAAGCCATCAGACAGACTGCTATGATGACGCATGGCAGACTGGGTGATAAAACTACATAGAAAAAGGACAGACATAGACGGTGGTTTTTGAAAGACAGTGAAAGAAGTGAGAAGAATGTATACACTCAGCGAAAACCCAGACATGGCGGAGGAAAAGAAGAAGGATGGAGATTGACAGAAAGGAAGGATGAAACAGACACACAGAGAACGACAGTAAGGCTGAAAGAAGGAAAGGCAGATAGTCAGCAAGGCCAACATATGCACAGATAGATATTTTATTTATCCTGAGGGAAATTAAGGCATCCGGTAGCTTTTTTTATATGCACACACACACACACACACACACACACACACCACACACACGCACACACACGCACGCACACACACACACACACACACACACACACACACACACACACACACACACACACACACACATTTATTAGAGGTAAACAAACAGACACAAAGACAGACAGAGTGAAAGAGGAGGTGGCAGACAGGGTGGCAGAGAATGAGAGACAGACAGACAGACAGACAGACAGACAGACAGACAGACAGACAGACAGACAGACATAGAAGCAGAGTAGCTGACACACCAACAGACAGACAGACAGACAAGACAGACAAGACAGACAGACACGCACACATACACAGACCTGTAAGGGGCTCAATAGAGAGCTGAGGCTCTTGGGAGTAGACCTCGTACTGCACCGTGGGGTAGATGTGCGGCAGCACAAACTGCACCTGCCCCACCGTCGCGCACAACTGCCTCAGCGTGTACGTGCCCGGCTTTTGACTCTGAGGAGAAGAAGAGGAGGGAAGAGACCGAAAGACGAAAGAGAAATGAATAACCACACAATCAGATTATGTCAGATACAAAACAACAGGACAAAGAACAACAAAAGGGAAGAGGAAGACTGTAAGCCTGCTGATACAGTCCCCTGAAATACAAGACCAGATAAATATGACTATAAAATGTCATACAATCAGTACAGTTCAAGTGTATCTATAAAATGCCCTTACTGGTGCAGAAAAAGGGATGCTGTTGTTGCCAGGCAACAGCGTCACATCGTGAGTCTTCAGCATCTGGGTGCCGTCCTCCATGGCAACAGCTGCGGTAACCGCCGAAGCCACAGAGATGCCACTGCCACTGCCGCCACCACCACCACCAGCAGCGCTGGGCGTGTCCAGAGAGGTGGCGCTGTCACGGCGACGTAGCAACAGGTGCACGTTCTTGCACACCACGCCGGTGGTGTTAAGAGTGTTGTCTGACGGGCTCCGGTCCTGGATCTCGTACAGTTCCAGCGCCGAGGAAGTTCCAGAACTCAGCGCTCCAGCAGACCCTGGTCCTACCCCAGACAAACCCCCTCCGGCTGGGCTGACGGCTGGAAACACCACCGTCCCATCAGGGCTCACCCCAGAGGACGCACCACCCAGGCCCACACCCGGGTTGCGTTTCTGGGGCGTGGAGAGGGTCGCGGGCCCCCTGTGGCTGCCTGGAGCTTCCAGGCTGAAGTGGACGCTGACGGCCAGCTGCTCCAGACGCACGGCAACAGGCATCAGGCTGCAGAGACGGAGCTCCAGCTGTAGGGCGGCGCCAACGTGCACGCTGGGACAGGCCGGCTGGAAGCGCAGCTCCCGCAGCTGAGAGAACGCTGCCATGCTCAGGGCTACCTTCTGATCTACTCACAAGAGAACCATAGACAGAGAGGAACATTAAAGTAGCCTATAATATAAAATATAATATTTAGTAGTATACACACAATACATGTTATTACATATATATGAACACACACACACACACACACACAAAAAGTACATAGTATATAGTAGTATACACTCATTGCATGTCATTACATACACACACACACACAAACACACACACACACACACACACACACAGTGCAGCATAATTTCATGATTTTTAAGTGAGGTTAATACAGGTTACTACAGGGCTAATAGGTTATTATGAGGTTAATCCAGGGCTATACATGGAAATGCTTTTTTTTTTATTCACTCTGTGTTCCAATCATAACCTGGTAACTACAGTTTTGTTGTTTTACGCATTAGCTTAAAATATATAAATAAAACAAACTGTATAAAGTAAAAAGTATAAAACATCTAAATTTATAAAATATACTAGTAGGGGAACGCGTTACGATTAAAAACACAGATAAAGAGGAGGAAGAAGGAAGAAAACTGGCATGGAGAGAAGAAGGAAAAATAAGAAGCACTGGGCGTAGGAAAACCGATCCCACTGCTAGCGCAATCTGTTGCCGTCAGAGTGAATAAAAGTATCTTCTTCTTATCTGCCAGACTCACCATGGCTCTGACTGCTCTGGTTGGCATAGTTCAGGATCTCCTGGCAGAAGTGTTTACGCTCCTCATCTGTCAAGTTGGCATCACTTGCCAGCAGGGCGCTGGTCTGGAGATAGCTGGCACAGACGGTTAAGGTGCCAAACAGAGACGCTGACAGCAATTGTGTTTGTGGCGGTGAAAACGTTTACATAACGTTTTCATAACAGACTCAGAGGTACATTAATGAATTCAGAGTTATGACTGCTGACAACCGAATGGCCCGATATCTCCGATAAAAACCACGGCTGCTTTTTGAGATTCACATTTTGAGAGGTGGTAGCATAGACACAGGATTTCCCAGTCTGTCTCTATCTATAGTTTGTGTGCGTGGACTATAAAGTCTTTTTTTTTAACAGCCTTTATCGGACGGTGCCATTTACACAGGGATTAGTGGATGTAACAGAACACTACACATCTACAGACCAGAGTGCTGGCCAAGCCTAAAATATAACGCGTCAAATGTGAAGACATGGAAAGATCTCGAACAGTGTAGAGTTGTGCTGCGCTGGGTCGTGATAGGCTATGTTGTGCTGTGCTGGTGTGGAACGTGTTAAGAGTAAGACAGGTTGTGTTGTGCTGTGTTGAAATGTGGAGTGATTGGGCGCAGGTGTAGTGTATGTGTGCGCGTGTGTGTGTGTGTGTGTGCGCGTGTGTGTGTTCGGAGGGTATTACTGAACATGCAAAGACGAAAATAATACACTGCTTGCTGACAAGAAAACAAGAAAACCACAGATGTCTATGTAAAAGATCCTATGAATAGCCTAGGCCACCGTGTTACTGTACCTCATTAACCTCCACTGTGACAGCAACATGCTCATATTTGTCCATACCATTCCACTGCACAACCAATGGCATACATGCATACAGTGTGTGTGTGTGTGTGTGTGTGTGTGTGTGTGTGTGTGTGTGTCTGCATTAGCCTGATATGCTGTGTGTTCTATATCAGAGAGAAAAGAGGAAAGACATCGGGAGTAGGGGAGTAGGGGAGTAGGGGAAGAGGAGGAGAGAGGGATGGAGGGAGGGGGAGGGAGAGAGGGCGAGGGAAAGAGAGAGGTAGGGAAGGAGAGAGAGCGAGAGAGGGAGGGAGAGAAGAAGGGAGAGGGAGGGAGAGAAGAAGGGAGAGGGAGGGAGGAAGAAAGGGAGAGGGAGGGGAAGAAGGGAGAGGGGAGAAGGGAGGGAGGGAGAGAAGAAGGAGAGGGAGGGAGGAAGAAAGGGAGAGAGGGGGAGAAGAAGGGAGAGGGAGGGAGGTCTGTTGCTCATTCATGAAGGATACTCTTCGGTCTGTCCCAGTAGTTTCTGGCACTCAGCCACCTGTCGGCGCGTGTGCGTGATCTGCAGGGACCAGCCCTCAGCCACGTACGACTTCAGTGAGTCCTGCAGAAAGCCCTCGGCACTCTGAGGGTCCCCCTTCCTCCTGGAAACACGAACACACACATACACACACAAACAAACACACACACACACACACACACACACTTATTAAGAGATGGACCCAATCTTTTCTCTCCTATACACGCACACATTGAATTTTATGAAATTCCATTCAAACGTACACACATTCAAAACTTGTACTTGTATAAATATGTCCAAAATAACAGACTGGTATGGCAACAACTTCCTAAACAATCACCTTAGCAGGTGATGAACTACTGGCAGCTGCATGCACAAATGTGTGCTCAAATGGATGACAAGGCCTATTTACGTAATATTATATAAGAATTGTGCACAAGGTCATTTGCCTGTACAGTGATAAATGAGAAATTCATATGAGTACACATTCAAGGACAGTAAACAATGGTGAACTAACTCCCCTTTAACCCTTCACAGCACCCCCCTACCAAAGGGGTGGGTCTGGGGGGTGGGAGTGGGTTGAGCTATTGGTGCAGGTGTGTGTATGTGTGTGTGTGTGTGTGTGTCCATGTGAGTTAGTGTGTGTGGTGGTGATTCATGTGACAGTCAGGTCATATGCGTGTGTTTGTTCATGTCTTGGTAAATGTGTGTGTGTGTGTATCTGGTTGTCTGTGTGTGTTTACACGTTACTGTTGCCCAGACACTCACATATAGAACTCCGCCAAGCTCTTGCCTACTAGACGAGCCGACCGCATGCGGCCAATTGCTGTGTACATCTCCATTGCCGCATGAGACAGCTCCTATTGACCGAGAGAGAAAAGGAGAGAGGAAAGTAACGAGTTGATAGAAGGGTAGAAGGGGTGTGGGGAATGCATGGAAGAGAGGCAGAAAAGACAAAAAGAAAAGATAGAGAGAAATAATAAAGGTAAAAAAGAGGAGGAAAAGGAGGAATGTCAAGAGAAAAACTTCTCAAGCACCAGACATAGACGACCGTGGAATGTACAAGTTTACATTATTCTTCAGTTAATTTCTCACAAACTCCACATTTGACCTCAATTTGGCAGATTCTTAGCCAGGCTGGTGCTGCTGTAGTGCCTTCACTCAGTATTATATTTACCTAAAGTACTAAATCAGGGTACTCTCCTAAGGTTTCAGTTTCCCCAACTAGATTTTCTAGCCGCCAATCAGTAAACAGAAATTGAAGGCTGAACCAATAGGTTTAGAGATCAACCAAAACATCCACCCAGCTCAGAGTAAATGTATGCCTGTCAAGGGTGTTCAGACTCTTTGTATTATACAAAGTGAAGTGAAAGAGTCTGGTGCACCAGGCTGGCTATTCTGTCATTTGAGTTATGAATTAAATGGCAAGAATTCTACTCCCATAGAGGTCAGACACTGCAAGATGCAAGACTGCTTTTTCTTGTCTTCTATTGTGTACAGCCAGATAGGTATGTAGGCTTTTTAATGCTCATTGTTCTTGTGAATTAACCATTCACAAAGCCCCTCCCAAGAACAGAAATTACGTATGTGACAAATGAAACTTGAACTTTAACTTGATGAGAGCAACAGAAAGAGACAGTGAAGAGAGATATAAAGAGAGGAGTGATGGAGGTATGGAGAGTGAGTCAGAGATAAGACAGCTTTTTCTGCTTGGTCAGGGCTCGCTCCAGGGGTTAACCATCAACGCGCTGCTGACTCGGCAATCTACTCACCAGGTAATGTTTCTCAAAGGCCTCCACAGATGAGAGGGCCTCTTTTAGCTTCTTGTAGGGACTCTGCAGGCTGTTGACTGGAAGGTAGCAAAAGAATGAGTGAGAGAAAGAGAAATAAGAGAGGAAAAAATTGAGAGAGAGAGAGAGAGAAAAAGAAAGAGAGAGGGAGAAAAGCACAGTCACAGTCTGTCCATTGTGTGTTGCCTCCATGATCTCATAGTGCAGTCATCCATTTTCTGAGCCTCAACTGCTGCAGCAAGACCTCCAACCAGTCCTGTCACATTTTCCATCTCTCTCTCCATCAATCTCTCTCTCCCTCACTTACCACCTCTCCTTCTCTCTCTCTCCCTCTTTCTCTCTGGTTAGCCATTCAAATGGATATATAAGCTGATTTTTACATATGCTTCCAATAATAGGATTTACTTGAAAAGGACTTAGTTTACAAGCATCGTACAAATCTTTTCCTCTCCACACTGAATGAGGCTGCTTTGTTCCATGTGTTTGTTTTTGACACATCACATGTGGCTAAAGGGCTACTCCCCATCTGTAGCGAGCTCCCAGTCAAATGCTGTGCTAGCCTGTAATTAGCATGCACCAAGACCACTATTCCTTTCCATTTGTGAGCCCCCTAGATTTATAAGGCCAATTTTCAGCTCAAATTGGTGATCTGTTAAGAGACCATGACTCACATACTGTAGAGAAACCAGTCTGATTCGCAATTGCTCAACCACTGCTGTCTGCCAAGATCTCCCCTTGACAAAACTGAGCTATGGCCTTTGCCAAAACACCAGTCGGGTTAATCAAAGCCTGCAGTTTCTCTGTGCTAATAAGGTAAGATATGAATAGCAAACACAGCACTGATTTATAACCACAATGGAGAAGTTGGAAGTTAGTGCAAATTCTTCAGAATATCCAAGGCCATGATGTTGCAACAGAATGTTTTTATTCTTCTAGGGATTTAATCCTGCGTTTATGTCATTTGTAACTACTGCTGGAGCCTGACATGTCTAGACTGCCAGGTTCTGCTGACTAAGACAGTTATAGTATAGGGGACAAGTGTGAACTGTCACTTGAGAATTAACTAACTGCTGTCGACAGTTGTCACAGAGCTGCAGGCTTTCATGGTCCTGCACCAGCTGCAAATTGAGGAAAAAGAAAGGTCGGCTAGTTTCTCTAACAACGTACAATAGTGATACGCCTCTGACCAAAGTACCAAAAGCAAAGATTCTAGAGCGGAGCAAAGTGCTGTAAAATCTTTGACCTAAAGTGACCAAAGCAACACACAACAGAACTCAACATCCTACTAGTGGGTATTCCAAGTAGGTGATTAAGGTCAAAGCCAGGGATAAGTAGAAGAGCCTGGGATCTTGATTCTCTTAACTAGACAAAGCCAACTAGGCCATCATTAAGGATGTTTTAGCACTTCTTTCTAGGTTAACTTACTCTGTTTTGTCACTTGATTACCTTAACCCCCTAGTTGACCTAACCAGCGTATGCAACAATGTCTCTGCCATTATCATTTTTTTTGCGAACATGACTAAACTCTACAGCACCTTGGCAAACACAAAGTTATGTTTTGTTGACATTTTACGTTCTATTTTGTTGACATTTGTCACCTGAACTCCAGTATATATTGTTCACTTTGGACAAGAGTGTCTGCAAAATAACACAAACATAAACAAACATATTGCCCCTCACCAGTCTCTGGTCTCTCTGCACCCAGTCCAGCCAGTAGGTCCACTGTCCGGTTCAGGTCCTCAGAGTTGGGCCCATTCTTTGACACTAAGCCACACAGCTCACCCAGACACTTCAACTGTGGGGGTAACAACAGTGAGTCATCTTAATATCAGCGAGTATATATTATTAAATGACACACATCACAAACAATAGTCAAAGCAGTCATTTTAATCAGGGCCCAGTGTGTAACTCAGACATGTCAGAAAGAAAAAAAAAAGTGCAGCCACAAGAATAATCAAAACACTATTTCAAGAGCATTTGAGCTTTAACATTTTTTTCAGAGGAGATGAAGGTTTGTTTTCCCAGAAGAAGGAAATCAAACTTCGATTCAAGGCTAAATCACTAGTTCTGCTGGGAAGCAACATCAAAGTAATCTCATCCACAACAGAAAATTTGTTTCCTCCTTGTAAACAAGTAGCACTCCAGAGAAATGACTGTTGGAAACAGCATCCAGGAAAGGCAGTGTGAAGGCAGACACCCTGAATGATCTGACCTGACCAGACCAGGCAAGGTGAGGCAGCGAGTCCATGCCAGGCTCTCCTGCAAGAAATGCAGGTGGCCAAGGTGTCAAAACCTGACAAATGGCCTCCTTGTACCCTTCAGATGTTTATTCAATGATAAACATAAAGTCCTGCCCACATGCCTAGTAGGACTCCAGTGTGATTCCAGACTTCAACAGAGAGAAGGATTAAAGGATGGATGCGTAGAACTTGTGCAGGGTTGTGAAGCGTTTCCCTTTATTAATAGTTGCCATTTAGTGTAAAACTACAATTTTGCCATCTGTGATCATCTGCCCATCCTTCAAGACTGCTATGACAAACAAATCTCTAGAGTGCAAAATCTGGCCTGCATAACATTTATAAAAATCAGGCTACTGACTTTTTCCTGTAAGTCTGAAGTTAAGTCCAATTCATTGACAAGAGTTTTCTCAGTGGCGATGTACAAACCTTTTCGGTGGCGTAGGTCCACAGGCCCACAGTGTGGGAGCAGTTAGCCTCCAGCTGGGTGCGGTCGCAGCATCCCTCGATGCGGTGCAGCACCTCCAGACAGCTGAGGAACACCCAGCAGTCTAGCGCCCCCTGGAGTACAGACACCTGCGCAGTGACAAGATGAGCTAGTTTTACACGCACTGCCATGGCTGCCATAGCCCCTATACACACAGCCACAGACCTTAGCTGCCCCTGAGCATGACCTCATGGTGGTGAGGGTGGGGTGGGGCTTGCAGTTACATAAATGGTTCACAGAGAAGCAACAGTAAGGAGACAGATAGATTGATTAAATTATTAGCTCTATCAACTGATGGATAGATAGATAGATAGATAGATAGATAGATAGATAGATAGATAGATAGATAGATAGATAGATAGATAGATAGATAGATAGATAGACATGACTACGTTTGCAGTAAGGACTGGTTCTGACAGCACAGAGTCGCACAGAAAAAAAAAACAGATCTATGGCTATTAGTAAAAGATCAAATAAACACAGACAGAGAGACAGAAGCCCAAGGAGAGACGAAGGACAAAAAAGGAAGACTGTAGGAATCAGGCAGACAGAAGACAAGGACACAGAGAGAGAGAGATAAATGAACTGAAAGCACAGCAGACGGAAGGTGAAAGAAAGTCCTTCTTTCGTCTTCCATCCCTCCATTGAGTGGGCAAAAAGCTGAAGACTGTGACTCCAGGCCACAGGAAACAGACGAGCACACAGTAGTGAGACTACAGCGAAGGAGAGAAAAGGCAGAGAAACAGCTACAGGCACTCCCAACTGGGAGCAGAAAATAAAGAGACTGAAGTGTGAGACTGGGTAAGACCAAATCCACAGGAGGGGGAGGGGGAGAGGGGGAGAGAGAGAGGGAGAGAGGGAGAGGGAGGGGAGAGGAGAAAGAGAGAGAGAGAGAAAGAAAGAAAGAGAGAGAGAACAGACTGAACTCCCCAAAGAAGAGACGCCTCCAACTATTTCCCTCTCCTCCTTCCTCTCCTTCATTTTGCCCTTGCCCTCCTCCTCCTCCTCCATCTCATCATACTCACCCCCTCTCCCCTCTTTATCCTTGTCCCTTCCTAGTTTATCTGGCTGCTCCTCTTCTTATTCAAGCCCTCCTACTTGCTTCTCTTCATCATCTTCTTCCTCCTCCTCCTCCTCATCTCTCCATCTCCTTCACCTTATCATGACCACCCCACCTCTCTCTCCCCATCCTAGTCCCAACTTCCTACAGCTGCTCCTCTTCCCTCTCCTCATTATCATCACTTTCCTCCCTTATCGTCCTCTTATGCACACGCACACACACACACACACACACACACACACACACACACACCTCAAGCAGGCGTAGCTCCTGGACGCAGTTGTGCAGGAGCTCGAGGGCGCGCTGCGTGACCTCCCAGGGCCGCAGCAGGAAGATGAGGAGCGTGCACTGGCGAGAGAACAGGTAGCTGCGCAGGTCGAGCAGGCTGGCCTCGCTGCGTTGGATCAGCTCGCGCTTCTCCATGTCGATGGGCCGCCGCAGAACCAGGCCGTTCCAGCTGCGTACCGGCTGGCAAAAGGAGCCCAACCAGTTGGCACCGTCTACACAGACAGACAGGAAGAGAGAGAGAGAGAGAGAGAGATGCAGAGAGACAGGGATAGAGAGAGACAGAAAAAGAGAGAGAGAGAGGGGGAGAGAGACAGACAGACAGAGAAAAAGAAAGAGAAAGAGTGGGAGAGAGGCAGACAGGCAGACAGAGAGACAGAGAGACCAAAAGAGAAAGAAGGGGGTGCTTCACATGAAATGGCCATTGGCACCGTAATATAAATATATAAAATGTGGCTTATAATGTCACTTAGGTATAAAAATATTTTAATTTTCAGTATGTGCAAAGTCTCTATGCAGAAACTTCTAGAAATATGCTGCAGTGAGCAGGAGCATGTGACACCTTTACAGGGTGGCAACACAGAGCAGTGCATCACTGAAGCATTACGTCACAATCACACACAAAACAAATGTAGTAGACTGGTCTCCTCCTTTTGAATGTACATTACATAGCGTTGTCGTGTCTGGTGTAGTCCATTCAATTGATTATCGTGGAAGCTAGTTATTGCAGCAAGCGTAATGTGACGATGAACGTGTCAGTAACATAAACTGTGTAACCTCCTGTTCAGCTAACAAAAACGCACCTGACCACAAATAAATATATCACTTCATACATGTGTAAATGCAAACACACACGCGCGCGCGCGCACACACACACACACACACACACACACACACACACTGAAGTTAGAAAGAACAAACTGTTCAGAAATGCAAACAAAAAGAGCGTCGAAAGCAATCATCCGCACACACACATCATGCAGGTCAAATGAGGTGTAATTTTCACCTAAGATAAGATCTGTGGACACTCGAGGCGGATATGCTGCTCATGGTCTCGTGGCCAATGCTTTCAATGGCTTGAGAGTTGTTAATCTTAGAGAATTCAAAAGAAGCTACTGTTGCAAAGCAGACGGAGACTAAGACCTATTGGGCACTGAGGAACATTTTATTACTATATACTGTTGTCTGGATAGTTTAACCCTTTACTGTATGTTGTCTGGATAGTTGAATTAGTTGTAGCTTGAATGTTATCCTCTTTTGTAAGTCGCTTTGGATAAAAATGTCTGCTAAATTCATTAATGTAAATGTAAATGTAAATGTAGTTACTGTGCATTCATTATCTGGTATTTAAGGTAAAGAGGTAACCTACAGGAAGATAACAATGCTTAAACACAGGTCAAAATGTATGACTGGACACACACACACACTCACACACGCACAGTGTGTAAAATACAAAGAGTACCTCCAGCGCCGAAGTTGAGCACATACTGTGTGAAGAGGGCATCCAGCTCATCGTATTGAACAAGTGCATCCTCATACTGCTGAAGCATCTCAAATACAAACGCAAGCTCCTCCTGAGACAGACAGACAGACACACAATCACAATCATCATCACATTATCAGTCACAGTCACAAGGAAGGGGAAGTCTGGACAGAAAACACTTACAATCTATACAAAGCATATTGTACCACTTTTCAAAAGGAAAATCAACGCACTGGGGGAAGGACTGTACTTGTGACAATCCTATTTCCACTTTGTGGAACAGACTCACACACAGTCTTCCTTCAAAACTAGGTGTCCAACTTGAAACCTTTTGCTGAGCACATGTTGCCTTGGTGTGTGTGAGTGTGTGTGTGTGTATTGACATTTTGAGTACCGATCGACATGCTCTGAACCCTTAATCATCTCTCTTCCCGTTCACAGGCACTTCAGTTTTGTACCGTTATCACAATATTGCGATGGCGACACAAATGTTGCAAGAGCAGAACTTGAGTCATCTACTTCAACACTACTCCACATCCTCTCCTGCACCTGTTCATTCAAACTCCCTGACTCACACCACACTCATACATAAAGTCAAAGTGACCATCATCATTCCCTAGTGGTCCACCTCCCTAGTCCCTTACCTGGGAGCAAAACTGTTCTTATTATTATTACCTTTTAAATTATATTATTACTTAATTATTACCCACCCCCCCACCCCCCCCACAACAAAAGGCTTATCTATGATCCGCATGCCCTGTTTTCTCCTGTTTCTCTGACTTTGACCCATTTACCAATTCACAACACAAACCTTTTGGGCCTGGGCCGCAACATCAAGAGGTCCAAAATCCAGTCCACTGACCTGCGAGGTTTGGGCACTAGACTGTTTTTCATTGGTTTGACCATGCTTGCTTTTCTCTCCTAACGAGTGGCCCTCCAAAATGGCTGAACTGTTTCCTCCATAAGCCAATGACAAACACTCCCTCTGTCAACCCAAGCCGAACACCCAATCCATTCGTCCACCCACTCACTCATCAAACAACAACCACCACTCTGCCACCCAACCAGCACCCCTTCCCATTCCACAATCCAACAACCACTCTGCCACCTCCACACCCCAAGATCCACGCCCCCCACCACTCCGACACTCAACACTCCCACGCCCACCCCCATCTCCCGGGAACTGTGGTACCAGGCTGAGGGGGTCTGTTACCTGCACCATGAAGTAGTCACAGAAGCTCCAGCCGGGCTCTGTGCGTTTCTCGCGCATGGTGCGCATGTCGTCCTCAAAGCGGCCCAGGTTCTTGGTAAAAGACATCAGCAGCAGCGTGCGCAGCTTTGTCAGGAAGGCGCACCACGACTCCTGCGAGCGCGAGGACTCCTTCAGCGGGTCAGCCAGTGACACACACCTAGAAGAGGACGTGGGGGGCGGGGGTAGATCTCATAAGCGACCTTGTCTTAATAGGAAACACATACGTCACAATCAAAGTACCCAAGGTTTCACTGAAACAGCAGAGAAAGGATTGCATGGAATAACGTACACAATATGGAACAGAATCCCATTGAAAACATGTTCCTCTTTGTGAAGTATTGATGAAATGTCTTTTTCTTTCACCACAACAACAATGGTTAAGTTTATGTCCCTGACAGCTGAATATCCTTTATAAATCCCCACTGTGTCCCCAGTAAACCCTAAGCCTGAATCCTCCAAGACTTAATGGTACAAATCAATTTCATGATTGTCTGATTTATGCCAGTTAAGTCTTTGAGGGCTCAAGGCTTATGACTGAAAAGGGGGCCTTGGGGTTCAGTCTACAGTTTATAATGGATATGTGTTTCACACAGCTGTGATTTAAAACTAAATATTCCAAAAGGGTTTGATTTTTCTGGGCTGGTGTCATGTCTTTATAACTATTCACTGTGTCCTTCTTTATCAGAGAGACCAAGGACAGGCCAATTAATAAAGAATGCCTGGCACTGCAGCTGTGAACAAGGGAGACGAGGGATGGGTGGCAGAGAAGACATTCCTGGCTTCAGCTGCTGTCGCTGTCAGATCAGTTTTCAAATCAGTGAACTTCGCACCGCCGTCAGCCCTCCACACAGTTTCAGTTCCTTCCACTAACCTACCAGAATTCTGAATTTCTCTTCCAACTATATTAGAACAATTCACAAGAGAATTTAAAAGTAAATTAATCTTTGTGTATTGGGAAATTGGACAATTATCATCACAATGGCTGACCAAGAAGGACTCAATAATAAATCAAATCCATTTTGAGGCACCAAAATCCTGGCATGCCCACACACTTCAGCATCCTTCCATAGTAACAGAACAACTAAAACTAAATACCCAAATATCATAACTAAAACTCAAAGAAAGGGTCAACAAAACGAAACAATTTCTTTTTCCAGACCAAATCTAAGCCCCTCCTCAGCTCTACTGACCGGTCGCTCTGCTTGTTGCAGAAGTCGTTGCGGATCTTGTCCATGATGGAGGTGCGGGGCAGAAGGTTGGTCTTGTTCTTCTTCTTCGCGTCGCTCTCCACCACCACGATGAGCCAATCCTGCGAGCCGTAGTGCTTCAGCGTGGACTGCCAGCGTAGCATGTCCTCCTTCACTGACACCTTGTAGACCTCCGTGTCCTGAGGGATATTCAGCACTTAGTCGACCGCATCAACATTTTAAGGGGATCCTTGGCTCAAAATTGGGGAGACCAGACCCAAGCTGACACTTAAAAAAGTTCTATGTATTATGACTGGCTCAGGCCTAGAAAACATCTAAACATTTTGCGCAGCACAGTATTTTGGATTCAGGAAAATTCTGTGGAATTATTTCAGTTTGCATTAATCCTTTACAGGAAATTTCACTTTTTTTATTATAGGCTTAATTCACGATAAAGGCTGCTTATTAAACTAGTGAAATAATAACCTAAGTTACATAAATCTCTTCAGCCTTTGGTTTCCGTCACCAGGTCCACATTCAGTAACAACGTGATCGTCACATATAGTCCGGGTCAGACTGTGTTCCCTTATATTTCCTGAACATAAAGGGCCTTAACTGAGGATGAGCACTTCAACAAGAACCGTCTCGTTTATTCATGATGCAAGTCTCCCAAGCCTTTAGTACACAATGGACAAGTCGTGGCTTAAATGCTGCTATTTATAATGATTTGTCAATTTCCCATTGGTAGCATATTAGTTCTATTTCCAGAGCTTTGGCTCAAATCCCAGCCAAACTAGGAACCATGTATCTCTGTCTGAAAAGAGTCTTGGAATCCATTTCCCAAAACAATGACACTGACTGCAAATTTATATTTCACATACACATAAATCACAAATTCATCTGACAGTTTTTCTTAGCTGTAATTTTAGCCTTCAAGTTTAGTTAGACACATACTTTATCTACCCAGAAGGAAATTAAGGTCACTCTTTAGTATTATGGCAGTATATGAGAGAAAATATGTGCCCACTTAAGTGAAATCACTACTAAATGTCCGGCAGACGTTATACAAACAGCCATTTGCCGATAGCTCAGGTGTTATACAAACAAAATGACTGATAATACTCACACAGCAGTCTGTCCAGTAGATGTGAAGGAAGGGAAAGGTCAAGAGCGCTTTGTTCCCCTCTTTAGGAAGCAGCTCTTCCTTAAACTGGACAAAGTTAGCCTCCAAGTGGATCATCTTTGGCGCTCTACCGTAAGACCTGAGAGGAGAGTACAACAATCTGCCTTCAAAACCTTAAGTTCTCCATGACTCATTTTACCACTTTACCATTTCAACATCAAATCCTATTTTAGGAGTTTATCCTAGTTGTATTTCACATTTGGTCAGCTAGCAGATGCTATTATATACTGTTGTTATGTAAAAAAATAGCAGCATCTTTATCCATGCTATAAAACAACCTTGATGTTGGTAATAATCTACCACTTAAACTTCAGGAACACCAAACATAATTCACTGCCATTTATCAATTAGACAAAATCAACTGCATTGTTGCACCAGGACGAGAATGGGCTATTTAGCTCAGACAGTTCTATTGCAGAGTACCACTTTGATTTGTTATGATCTAACAGTCTTGGCATTGATGCAGATCTACCGCTGCCTTTGGGCGTTTGCTACAAAGAACATTGCAAACTCATTTCCTTTCCACAGCATCATCAGGAGGCTCTATACGCTGAATGAGCAGTCCACCCCCAGCCCTGCTTTTTAAGATGGACAGCACTATACGTTTCCTCTGGGTGACTTGGAGACAGGGGGACTTGAAGGCTGTTACTACAGGCTAGTACTCATCTGAGTTCATTGGCATAGCTCTACAGAGGAACCCTGAAAGGTTTTAGACTGACCAATTTGGTAAGAAGTTCTCTGGCATGCGAGAGTGTTGAAGACAAACCATTATCATTTACCTCAGCTTGTCAAAAGGTACAAACACCACAAAAAAAAGTTTGTGAAAATCTTTTTTGTTTTGTCTTTGGGGAGGGTGGAAAGCTGATTTTTCCTTCCTTCTTTAAATATGCAACAGTAGAGAATGACATGCATTCTTATCCATAACCAACAGAACCATGTCCATGTGGCACGGTGGGCTTGTGCCAAAGAGTTAAAACTGCACAGCTGAGCCACCCCTAAGGGCCCGTGAGGAAGTAGGCACATGACTAGGCACCATCAACCTCCTGGAGGAAGCGCTTGTGTTGCGCAACGCTGCAATTTCTGTGTGTGTGTGTCTCTCTCTCTCTGCCTCGTCTCTTACCTCCTCCATTCCATGGGCTCACGCGGGAGCTGCTGTGCCAGTGCACTGTATAAGGAAGCAAACAAGGCCGGGTCCCCAGCACCTGACAAAGGGAGACAGACAGGTGGAGCAGTCAGGTGTGTGTGGAGGGTAGACAGGTGGGGGAGTTAAAATGGTGTGCAGGTGAAACAGCATAAAATATACTCAGCATGTCAGAGTGTGTGGGTCAGCAGTGACTGGATTGTGATTTTGCTTTCCTTGGATACATGTTTCACTAAGGGACACAAGACCTTTGCCAGGGCTACACTTTATTTTTATTATTATTGAAGGCATCAACAAAAGACTTATGTCATGATTACACACTCACATGTCATAACCATGCACAGTTTAGCCAAAGCCTATAAAGGTTCATTCAAAGACAGTCCTGTGAAGGCCATCCATTAAGGCATGCCATTCAAGGACAAACTAAATCTTCAAGTAAGCCTGACTGCCATAAAATAAAGAAATAGACAATAACTTGTGCAACTGGGTGATGTAGATCAACACATTCTTGAATTTAGTATCTACCTACTCCTGTCCACGACAAGAATGTAACAGCCTACGTCGGGCTGGCGGTCCCTGATCCATGCGATGCTTGCTTGTCCGTCCACATCACAGAAATAAGCATTTCAAACAGAGGGTCATGGATGTTACCTGGCTCGACTAACGCTGGAGACACTCCAGGCTAGTGTAACGTTACCTAACATTACTGTGGCAGCACCCGAAGACATTTCTGTGCAACTGCCTTACAGAGGGTACCAAGTTCAGACTGAAACGAATGCACTAACGCATGTATGAAAGGGTGTCTAGATCTGCATCAAACTGGAAACAGGTTGCTATCAGGTGAATCAAGTCAGTCAATGGGCCGTGTAAGTGGCTGGCGGGTTTGAGTAACACTAGTCAAACCATTCATTCTCGCAGTTGTCTTTATTCAGGTTTCGTTCAAATTTCAATTGTGGGCACCGAGACAGGCCTTGATTAGGCTCAGAATACCTAGGCGGCCACCCGAGACGTCCACTCAGATAGAATGTGCATGCACAGCCGGACGAAAATGCATCGCGAGCACGACCAAACCCCTCTGTGACTCATACTTGGGTTGCTTGTGACTATACACTAATATAATGTACACTGGCAGGTGAAAGTGGAAATCAGGAGCAGAGTCAATGGATCAATGCTATTATTTCCATCTTCAGACCACTGTCCGGTAGCAGCTCGAGTAACATTAGCTGCATTGCTACTGTCAAGCTAATGTTGCTAAGCGGAATGCAAGGTAGTCTCGTCTGCAGTAGGCACTGCATCGTTCGACCAGCAGACAAGCTAACCAGCTAGCTAGCTTGCTAACACACTAACAACAACTCAAAGGCGCACTTACACGTCACAATCGGCTTGTTTTCCATGGTGTAGATTATGGGCTTTTCCTCATGGGCCTCCATTGGGTTCCGACAATCTACATTAGTCCACCATGTAAACGTCAATCAACATAACAACGTTATATGTGCACAAATATGTTGTCTGCTACTGTATCGATAAGGCCCTGTTCCTCTCCATTTCCTTGGTTCTCTGACACGATGACGACTTCCTGTATACTTGAAAAAGTGACAGGAAGTCGTAAATTACAGACACGTCCTCATCGCACGAAAACTTTGTTTCAAAAAAATGAATAATGATTTGATAGGCTAATGCACGCGTTGCATAATAAATCGTATAAAGATGATTTCACCAATAATGTCTTGCATGTCTGCAGCTGACAACTCACTGTGAAGTAGGTCTTTTTTTAACTCTAATACTGATGATTCAGTTGATAATTCAAGTGCTCTGTTTGGTATGCCTAAAATCAACAGCACTGTTGGAGTAAGCACTGGTCTACCGACACCTACACAGGTGTAAGTACACCTTCAATGCATCTTACTGTGTACTAACATTAGCCTCTAGATGGCGCAAAAGCAGATATAAACACCTAAACTTGTGCCTGAAAATGTCCAAACAAATTGCAGTGGTAATGGTTCATAGTTTTTATTGATCCTAGTACCCTACTGGATGATACATTTAAAAACCCACTATCAGTAATTTAGTGGGACATACTTTTCTCAACGTCAAAGGCATCACATTGTCATTGCTTGCCATTACAAGCCAGATACTACTAGCCTAGACATACCTTAGTGGATACAACACATGAATAGGGTAAAATTAATAAAAATCAACAACAATGATTTTGAACCTGATTTACATTGTTCAGATTTTGTTTTCTAGAAATATAGGCCTATGCAAATTAGTACACTTTTAAGTAGATATGGTCTCATTTGTATATTTAAACATCACATTTCAGAAAACTTGCAATACAAAAAATACAAAAATACAAGAAAATATGTTCCACCAACTTACTGATGCTAAATTGTAAATATATGATCTAATAGTGTATTAGGATCAATAAAAACTATGAACCATTGCTATTGCAATTTGTTTTATGTTTAGCCATTTTTGTGCTAGATTGACTGGACTATGATGAAGACCCCAAACCTTGGCCCCTAAATGTACTATGTTCCACCAAATATAAATTGGTGGATTTTTAATATGGTATTTAGATATACCAAAGGATCACAAAAAACAAATTACTATTGCAATATTACTATGCAATATGTTTGATGTATACATTTGCTGTATAGAAAATAATATAAATATAAAGAATGTAAAGACTGAAAATAAACTCTTTTGGTTTTTTTATTTATTCATTTATTTATTTATTTTAAATGTTACATTATCATAATCCCCTTCTTCCCCTTCTCTTTTTTCTTTTTCTTCTTAAATCCTCAGGATAATAAAGTATCTATCTTTCTATCTGCCTTCTTCCTCTGTCTGTGTTGTAGGCTTAGTCATAGTAATCATCTATTACAGTTACATAACAGTCATCAATTAAAATCCAGAAAAAACATAGGCATAAATTATAAGAAAATCATAGGCCTAAATTATGAGAACAACCATAAGCCTAAATTATGAGAACAACCATAGGCCTAAATACCTCAAGGTCACAGTACAGACTTTCAGGTCAGTGTATGCACTAGTGAGTGTAAAGGTTGATTTGTCAAGTGTCGTCTTTCTGGAGAGAGAAAAAAAACGTGCCTGTGTCACATCCCTCATTCGTCCGTTTCTGACACATGTCATTTGTTTTCAATTTTGTTTGCCTCTTACACTATGCCTACTCATTAACCAAACAGCAAACATTAAATAGTCTCCCCTATAGGTAACCTTTGGTCAAAGACACAGCACTGTTAAAATGTCTGTGTTGTTTTTATTAGGTCACCAGTTTGGGTGCAATTTACTTGGGCCTGATCCAGAATTTTGCTAGATGCCAAAGTGCTCCTGTGAGTGCAGTGTAATGCCATGTGTTCCAGAAGAGTGAACAACAAACATTTAACTTTTTACATAACGCTTGTTTAAACACTCTACGAGCTCATGATGCCTGATGTAAAAAAAAATGCAGTGGTGTGCATAGATTTTTTATGCTTCTCTGAAGTTGTCATTGAGTAAGAAAATGGTAACAAAAACATTCAAACTCAGTCCAAGCGGGTCAACTATTTTGCCTCTCATGTCACGTGGTCCTTGTAATCAGAGTCACAAATAACAGAAAGGTTGCTTATTTACTTGCCTCAATGTTGATATTAGGTTGTACAATTTAATGGACATTTCCAGCATTATGTTTGTGACATTTGACAAACAAAATATCTCAGAACATAAGCAGATAATATTTTATTATTGTATTACATTTATTTATTGATATATTTATTTTGAGTATAGAGAAATTGTGATATATCACTAATTAATCGCTAGGCTTAAATAATTTGTATATTCCTAGCCAGTTCAAACTGTTTTGAAGATGAACGAGTCTGTGACATACTGCACGTGTAACCTTTCCTGCCATATGTGGTTCACTTTTATTTGTTATTATTTCTGGCTTTTAACAGAATAATCCCACAGTAAAAACACAGTAAGCGATTCACAATGCGTTTCACAAGTGCATCGCTGAAACCTTTCCCGCTTTCTGACAATTCCCACCTATATTTTTCAACAATCAACCTAATGGTTGAACGCTGGAAATTCACTGAGTCAATAATGTCTTAGTCATCTGTGTTATTGTTTTAGAGCAGAAATGTATTGTTTTGTAAGAGAAGGAAACCAAATAATTTAAAAATCATTAAAAGAACAAATATTTGTTAATGAGGCTCATCTGAAGTCTATGCCGTGCCAAAGCAACAGATTTTCAAAGGAATATTCCGGGAATATGATCTGTTCTAATTTTCCTGCGTGAGGTGGATATCTTTACACACATACACACACAATCACCTATGACTGAGAATTTCAGGAAAGTTACCTCCTCACGTGTCACTGATAAACAAGGTATACAAGTGACGCGGTGTCCTCTGAAGACTGAACATGGGTTGCCTATGACTAAGATAACGATCCACTGGGTCGTTTTGTGTGTGTGTGTGTGTGTGTGTGTGCGTGTGTGTGGAGGGGGAGAGTAGTATGGTCATTTGCCCCCGTAAACGAGGTTTGTACACACACCTCCCACTGATTTTGGTGGGCAGGGGTCAGGGATTTGTTGTTTGATTGGCTGTGCCAAAGCCTTTAAAGTGGGCAACTTCTGGGAGATTTCCAGATTATTCTGAACGTTTTTACAGTAGAAACTATAAACCATACAACAGGCTAAGGGACTGAGGAAGTATCATGAGTGGCTGTCCTTTCCTTGCTAAAAAGCATCAGTAGGTTGAATTAGTTTCTTTGGCCTGATTTCAAACTTGGACTGATGAGAGAATTGGAGTTACTTAATGTTTTATGTTATCATTAAGATGGTCTCTAAACTTAACTTAAACTTAAACTGTCTAAATTTATACACCGATCTCGCTCTTGAGGTGATGGCAAATCATAGTCAATCCAAGCTTGCATACTTCTGTGCTTCACATGTCATGATTTAGATGTCCTTATTTCTGTGTGCATCATACCAACAGTTTGTTTACAAGCAAACACCTGGCTGAGGAGGAGGATGATGCACAGAAAGGTGTCAACAACGCAAGCAAAGGAGGCATTGTTTATGGTGACTACTTGGAGGTAAATACTCTATTCTACTGTATCCAGGACAGTGCATGGGAATGCGTCTGTCTATGTGTCTTTTGTTTTATTATCTTTTGATTGTGAGTAAAACAATGTAGATTCTAATTGTAATGTAAATCTAATTCACAGGGGCGCCACCGCGGGGGGGGGTGGGGGTGGGGGTGTTAGGATGATTTCAAGGGCCTGGCACTGATAGGGGGCCCTAGAGAACATTTTAATATTATAATCAAAGTTTGGGAGGCCCAAAATAATTTTCTGTCATAGGGCCCAAAACTTCTAGCGGTGCCGCTGCTAATTCATAATTTCAATGTTTATCCTGCAGCTGAACAAAGTGCTGAATGCCCAAGTGCTGCAGAGTGAATTGAAAGGAAACAAAATTCATGATGAACACCTTTTCATCATAACCCATCAAGGTAATGGATGAGCAAACATACACAACATAAGCAAACAAAAACATATAATCATGCTCATATTCAGCAGGAAAAAAACTGTGACAGCATGAATTTTCAGTTTGTGCATGTGTGCTTTCATGCGTGTGTGTGTGTGTGTGTGTGTGTGTGCGTGTGTGCGCGTGTTTGCTTGCATGCAGTTATGTGGGTGTGTATATGTACTTGAATAATGTTTTTTTTGTTTGTTTGTTTGTTTGTTTGTTTGTTTGTTTGTATTGCTCCTGCAGCTTATGAGCTCTGGTTTAAACAGATTCTTTGGGAGCTTGATTCAGTTCGGGAGCTGTTCATAAACAATGGCGTGAGTGGCTCTAGTCCATGGAGCTTCCTTGCTAACACAAATTCTAACCTTCCCTGAAAATTGTCACAATATCTGAATTATAATCTGCCTTTTTATGTTCATCATTTTATGTCATCAGGTGCGAGATGAGCGTAATATGCTCAAGGTTGTCAGCAGGATCCATCGGATTACCATGATATTCCGACTCCTGGTTGACCAGTTTGCAGTTCTTGAGACAATGACTGCCATGGACTTTTTTGACTTCAGGTATAATTACTGTAGCACACACTAATAATCTGAATGAAATGGATAATGGGTTATGTTGCTAAAGGATTAAAAAAATTCTCCGTCCTCACATTTTGAGGACATTTTCTCTTCTAATTTGAGGATGTGTAACGAAACACTGTAAAATAAAATCAATAATGATTAAAAATAAATAATGAAAAACAGGCTAGGTCTTCAATGTACTATGCTTCCTCCACAGAAAATACCTGACTCCAGCCTCAGGGTTCCAAAGCCTTCAGTTCCGTCTGCTGGAAAACAAGATTGGTGTGGCTGACCACCTAAGGGTTCCTTACAACAGACGGCATTACAGGGACAACTTCCAAGGAGAGGACAGCCAAACTCTCCTGCAGACTGAGCAGGAGCCAACACTGCTGAAACTAGTCGAGGTACGGTATAAACTCTCACACTCAGGCCCTGTGTTCAGAACATCTCCACTCATTCACTGTACTGGTTGTGTTTTCCATGACCATGTGACAGTGGTTTCTTTGACAACAAAACTCACTCACTCACTCACTCACTTTCACTCACTCACTCACTCACTCACTCACTGATTCACCCACTCACTCTCACTCACTCACTCACTCTTTAACTCACTCACTTTCACTCACTCTTTCACCCACTCACTCTTATACTCACTCACTGACTCACTCACTCACTCGGACACTCACTCAACCACCCACTCACTCACTCACTCACTCACTCACTTACTCTCTTTCACTCATTCACCCACTCACTCTCTTTCACTCACTCACTCACTCACTCACTCTTTCACTCACGCACTCACTCACCCACCCACTCTCTCACTCAATCCCTCACTCACCCGCTCACTCACTCACTCCCTCCTTTACTCTTTCACTCACACAACTCACTCAACCACCCACTCATTCAATCACTCACTCAATCATTCACTCACTTACTCTCTTTCACTCATTTACCCACTTACTCTCTTTCACTCACTCACTCACTTACTCTTTCACTCATTCTTTTATTCACTCACTCACTCTCTTTCACTCACTCACTCACTCACTCACTGTATTTCTCTTCAAGCAATGGCTAGAGAGGACGCCTGGCCTTGAGCAGGATGGCTTCAACTTCTGGGGGAAATTTCAAACCAGTGTTGTACAGGCTCTCATGTGTGAGAGACAAAAGATTGAGGTTTGTATGATAAAATATTTTGACACAGCAATATCTGACGCATGAAAAGAATCACCTCTAATCTCTAACCTCTAATCTTTTTTTTATCGGATCACAGAAAATGGCAGAATCAGAGATGAAGCAGGAAATGCTTGAGGATCTGAGTAAACAGGAGGAACTTTTCACCTCCTTGTTTGACTCAAAACGCCATGAACATCTTCTGAGCAAAGGTCAGTGCTAAATGAATGATATGATCAATATTATCATTAAGCTCTTGGATACTTGTCCAAAGCAGGAATGTTTTTAAAACATTTTCGTTATATATTCCATAGGGGATCGCCGACTCTCTTTCCTAGCCCTGCAAGGAGCTCTGATGATACATTTTTACAGGTAAGCATACTGTTTTCAGCATATTATGTAAGTTGGATCTGTATATTTTAATAAAGCTATGTGCCTAAAGCTTTGTTTATTCTTAGTGCTTAAAAATATATCATGGACTTAGGTTGTATTCACTCTCTCCATCAATTTCATCCATCACCTTGTCCATTCATATCACAGTATGGTAATGGATGAAATAGATCAGTAGATTAATCTGACGTGTCCACTTGCTTATTGAAGGGGAGCATAAACTAGGATTATAATCACACTCTCCTTTCCTTCCTAGAGAGGAGCCTCGCTTCCAGGTTCCATTTCAACTCCTGACTGGCCTTATGGAGATAGACACACTCATGACTAAGTGGAGATGTGAGTATCGATCGAGTCGATCGATCAGTTGTGTCAATCAATCAGTCGATTATGGCTTTGAACATGTCTGACAGTTGACTGATGAAATGCTATAGAGGAGTGAAATATCTACCTCCACCATTCAACCCTCATCAGATAACCACGTGTGCATGGTGCATCGCATGATTGGCAGCAAAGCAGGCACGGGAGGGTCATCTGGTTATCACTACCTGCGCTCCACTGTCAGGTGAGCTGACTTCTTGCTGATTGCGCGTACTGCATATCAGCCATGTTTTCAGGACCATCACCTAGTTCTAGAGTCTAGAGTCTATGGAAGGCTACAACAAGGGAACACTTGCTGTTATCTTTTTCCGATATCGGTGGCTGGCAGTAAAGTGCTATAGCCTTACTCTATGATTACTTTTTATGATTATCTGCTTACCCCACCCCAGATTGCTTATCCGTTGATCGCACTTAAGTTAACGAGCATGACTAATATGTGTCATGTAAAAACATATTTTTGTGTTTTTGTTTGAACTTCTTTTCCCACTGTTAGAGCTAAAAAGTGTATCAAGGGCAGTTCATTTGTTTCTTTGTTCATTTGTGTCAATCATTTCATTCCAGTGACCGCTACAAAGTCTTTGTGGACTTGTTCAACCTGGCCACATATCTGGTGCCCCGGGCCTGGATACCAAAGCTGAACCCCAACGTCCACAAGTTCCCCTACACTGCCGAGTGTTATGACAGCTCCTACAGCTCCTGCAGTAGTGAAGACTCAGACTGATCTGAGATTCGTCTCCAAAAAGCGCTGTTGGCTCACTTCCATCACTATCATTATTATGACCACTATTAATAGTTTTACTGTCACATCTAATAGTAACATTATCAAGATTGCAACCAAAGTGAGCCAGTGACGCTTTCTAGAAACGATCCCCTGCCAGAGCAGATGACTGCCTTGCTCCTCAAGCTACTCAGCATCTGCTGGTGTTCTCAGCAGTCAATAGCGTTTTCTTGTAGTGGTGCATTTTGCCTTAATCTTGAAAAGCTGAAACTTCTGTGAAGAAATTATTTTGTTTGCACTTCCGCGTGCCTAAATTCTGTACATAGAAGAAAGACATCCACTATTCTTTGTAAATTTAGCAAAGTCTGTTTAGTTAGTTTGTGGGATGTAAACTTTGTATATGATGTATAGTGACTGTTTATATATCATTATCCTTGAATATCAATCCACAGGATGGGACTAAACCAGTAAAGAGGTACTCTTGACAAACAAGTAAATTAAAGACTCTACAGGCTGGTGGCCTACTTGATTTCTGTACATACTATAACTGTAGTTAAGGACAGATTGAGCAAAATTGTATCTTTAGTGTTTGATCATGTAATGTAAACATAATATAAACATACATTATATTTTGTCAGTACCATGTGAATTGATTATTAATGGTGATATCTGTTTTATATGTGTAAATGATGAAAGTGTAATTTTGGAACCAGTAGATGGTACACTGGCTTATCTTTCTATAAAAATTTGTGAAACTGAAAACACACTGGAACTTACTTTCTGACTTCTGCTTCACTTTATTGTTTGCAATTTATCTAGGATAATACCTAAATTAAATAGGCAATATGTGTTGCATGCTGCTGTAAAGGAAGGTGTATAGTGAATAAAAGAAAGAAAGAGATATATATATATAATAATATATATATATATATATATATATAATAATATAGATAATAGATAGATAGATAGATAGATAGATAGAGACTTTATTTAAATTAACTTAAATTAAAAGAATGTGTACTAAAAATTCTATAATGGCCTACAGAATTAAGAATTCATTCATTCCAATCCAGTGTATCTGGACTAAATTGTGTACACATTGTATCATAGCATTGATCTGATGTTGTTTCTGTTGTTCTTGCTGTTCTAGGGATTTGAAACAACTTGTTATAATCGCTGTTTATTGTTTTAAATGATACTTACATTTAAAGAGCTCAGGTCTGGCCATGATGTGCTGTACACCAGTATACCAGCCATCAGGCAACGGATCCAGTTCAGTCCTTTTAGACAATCAAGTAAGAGGAACCCATGACACCTGTGAATTTTCATTGCACCTTTTCAGTCTAAAGTTCCAAAGTTGGGTTGAACTTGTGCTGGGCGAGAACATGTGACAAAAACACAAGGCTCTCTCCTGTAAAAGCCACTGTTGACCCTGGCACCATATCCTGTTTTTTTCATGATAATAGCCCCTTTTGTAAGCTGGTTTTGTTTGTTTGGTTTTGCAATCTTTTGGACCTGTTACAAAGAGCAAGCAAACATAAAGGTGTATAGATGTCTGTGCTAACAGTCATTTAAGCACAGGTGACATGTCAGAGTATTAGTAATAGGAGTAAAGTAGCCTAATGTGGTATAAAAGCAGTGCTTTGTATGTGTGTGTGGGCGCATTGTATGTGCATTGCATGCTTTTTCATCATTGATTGAATAGATTTTAATTCTGAAATAAAACATATATTATTTGTATATCAATAAATAATCATTCTTAATTCAATATTAGTCAAATTTGAACTTCTGCAAAACCAGAATAATTTTCTGTCACATCATGTGAATGAGTGGTCAACCCTTCATGTATTGGCCCTATACTAAGAATTCTGGATTATGTAATTGACCAAAGGTATCATATATGTTGAAACAATCTAGATAAGACATGCAAATACACACACAGTCAAACTACACACACGCACAGAGACACACACACAGAAGCATCAACCAAAACAGTCAAAACAGTGACAGATCTGGGTGATGTGACATAATGTTGCTCTTCAATTCACTCTCACACACATTCTCACTCACAGTGGAATTTTGACAAATATTGCACAGGAAGACTTTTTATTGGCACTTCATTCACTGATAAATTGAAATAAATTCTTCTTATTTTTGTGGATGAATCTTGTGTCAAGCAGTGACCACACTCGGTTCTTTTGAAGATCATTTTTAGAATAAAAAAATTGTCAATTCAATATCTGAAGCTTGTAAAAATAATTTTAAAAGTGCTCTCAGACCAGCATTTGGGGTCATCTTGTACACATGATCAAGGTTGAGCATAAAACAGGAGGCGTCAGCACAAGATATCCGTGCCAAGTGACTCTCTCTCTCTCTCTCTCTCTCTCTCTCTGCCTTACGACACATTTTCCACAGATGACCACCAGAGTGCAGAAAGAGACTATGGGATGGTGAGGTGCTGAGCCGAGGATGACTTAGTGACAAACTGGTGCGTTAAGTTGAACAGTAAAAAAAGATTAATCTCACTTAATCTAGCAGTACTGCTGCTATCTAGCTGCTACTTTTGCTACTTTGGTAAGAGAGACACAAGTCTCCAACACTCACCCTAACATTAACCTTGGAATGTGAGAAACTGCTATTAAAGTGGCAACAACAGTCTGTGATCATTTCATCAATTGTCAAATCTCTCTCTTTCTCTCTCTCGCTGCCCCTTAACCCCCTTAACAATTCCTCTTCCCAAACAAATGACATGAGGGGAAGTGGTGGTGTTTAGATTGGCATGGGGGGGGGGGGGGGGTAAGTGGTGGGTGAGACATAGCTAAGCAGGGTTGTACCCCTCTTGAGGAAGCAGGTCTCCTCTGTGATTCCAAATTAGCCCTCATGTTTGGCCGATTTCAAAGCTGATTTTCCTCGCCATCGGCCCCCTCACCATTTCCTGTGGTTGTGTAGAGATTACAGGCACAGTGAGAGACGGACAGAAAGGGAGAGACAGACAGAGAGAAAGAGAGAGGGAGGAGAAGAAATAAAAGTTAAGAGGGGAAAGGGGGGAAAAAGTTTGCCTATGACTCATACAAACCTCCTGGGTAATGTTGCCCATGTAATGGTGCCTAACGTATTAAAAAAAGAGGCCAAAATCAGAATCTGATACAGAAGCAGGAGTTTGGAAACAGGCAAATGTTCCTCAGAAATGTTTGTTTTTTCTGCTTCATTTCATTTTTGTGTTTTTTTGGCGGAGCTCAGTCACTTCTTCAGAATCTTCCAAGGAACTGCATTGCTCATGCACTGGAGACATCTCAAAGATGACATTAAAACTGACCTTCTGTATCTCTTTCTTTCCCTGTGACCACTACCCTCTAAACTTTTCCCTCTCCCCTTCCTCGTCCCAAAAAAAACAAAAAACAAAACAAAACTTGGCCTCGACAAAAAGTCTTGCTCAGACTAGTGCTTATTTTCCCATTACCATCATCATGTTGTCAAAGTAGAAGAGCAGAGAACTTTTGAACGTCTCTCTTCTTCGAAGCCCTGCATCCCTCAGTGAATGCAAGAGTTTTCACCAGTGCAAGAATTTTCACCCACACTCGACACTAGTCAGCCTAGCGCAAGCCGCGTGATCCTGTTGCAATCACTTTTTGGAACTTCTGATACAGAGCTTTCTTCCAGTCTTTCACACACAACGCCACGTTGCACAGAGAGAGAGAGAGAGAAAGAGACAGACAGACACAGAGAGAGAGAGAGATCCAGAGAGAGACAGACAGATACAGAAAGGGGGGCGGGGGGGGGGGGGGGACCCTGGCAGGCCAGTTCGTGTAAGGATGTCTCCAAAGCAGCAGCAGCACACAGGCAGTTGTGCACGAGGGAGTATGAGTACAGATCTGCAGTGAAGTGCTTCTTTCTTTCTATCCATCTTTCTCTTCTCTTCTTTTCATCCTAATTCCCCCCATCTGGCCTGCAGATTGAGAAATGAGATTAATGGAACTGTCACAAAGCTCATGGTGAAGAGAGCAATGTTTGGATCTGGCCTCAATTACACAGCTGCCTTTTAAGGGCCGTGATTAGACTTCCAAATATGTTCTCTTCAAACTATCTGCTGAGTGGTTTGTGAGCTCTCTCTCTCTCTCTTTCTTTCTTTCTCTCCCTTTCTTTCTCTCTCTCCCTCTGCCTGTTTGTCTTGGTCTTCCCCCCACCCCTGTTTGTCTGCATGTGTCTTTCTTTCATTTGTATGTTTATTTTTGGAGCGTTTGGGGCAGATGTCAACAAGCAAGTGGGAGAAAGACGGAGCAATGCATCAGGATTCAAACCCACATCCATGTGGGCACTTGGGCTCAAATGTGACACCATGTCTGCAGCTGTTTGTGCCACAGCACTCCCCATCTTAATATTTTTCTAAAAGGCTCAGAGTTGGTGTTTGATAAACTTCATGGCCTGCTCACCACGTGCATAGACAAACATAAAGGGAGAGAGAGAGAGATACGTGCATGTGCAAACATGCACACACACACACACAGACACACACACGCAAACACACACACACACGTGATATATGTTATTGTTGTTACTGTTATTACATGTACTTTGCAATGCTTAGACAATACTGTATAACATTATGGTGATGCTAAAAGAGCTTCTTGAATTTAAAATTGAATTTGAGAGAGATAAAGAAAGAGAGAAAGAGAGAGAAAGAGTGAAAGAGAGAGAGAGAGAGAGAGAGAGAGAGAGAGAGAGAGAGGCACAAACACACTCTTTCTAGTAAGTACAAAATGTGCATGCTCACACGTGCTCAGCACTCACACGGACACAGACGCAGACACAGACACACACACACACACACACACACACACACACACACCGCCTCAAACATGCCCCCATACCCAGTCGGGCATCAAACAAACCAAACTAAACAGCCAGCCTTGTAAGTTTTTCCATTACACTCCTATAACAACCTCACACCTTATTCTCCCACGTTGCTCTCCAGAAAAGCTCACCCCTGCGGACATGTTTTCTGCTTTTACACGGCAGCACGTGGGGAAAAAAAAAAATCAAAAGCTGACATCATTAAAGTTCATTATCATTCAAATACCTCAACAAAAATGATGACAGGTGCTGAGGTGACCTCAGAAGTTAATCCTCTGGTAACACAACCCCCAATCCCCTCTCTTTAGAGAGGTCACTATATCTGCTTGGAAAATTGCCCCTTTCCGTCACACGGGGAGACAGGGACAGACGGAGGGATGTGGAAGAGGGAGAGCAAACATAAGGAAATGGGCTGAGGTAACAGTGTGTGTGTGTGTATGTGTGTGTGTGTGAGAGAGAGAGAGAGAAGGAGAGAGAAAATGTGCATTCGTGTGTGTGTGTGTGTGTGTGGTGGGGGGGAACAAGTGGAGTAGAGAGTGGAGAGTCTTCGGACTGTGAGCCAGAGGAAATCTCCTGTGCACCTGCATAGATCATTAGCAAGTCACAGGGAGACTCTCCGCCATGCTCCACCAGCCTCTGGATAGTCAAGCCAAAGTCCAGCCACCATCCAGCTGTAAAATTCTTCCTCTCCCTCTCTCCTCTCTTTCTCTGTCTCCCTCTCTCTCTCAATCTCTCTCCTCTCTCTCTATTTCTCTGTCTCCCTCTCTCTCAATCTCTCAATCTCCCTTCCTCCTTCCCACCCTCCTCCTTCAAACCAGTGATTGTAGAGAAAAGAGAGTAGATTGCCCGCCTCCATGTTTTTGGCGTGAAAGCAAGTTTTTGCCAGTGCCAGAGGAGACTGGCATTGCAGATCAAAATGCAGATCAAAATGTGTGAGAACCAGGTTAGTGTCATCTCATAATGGTGATATGATTATCTCACTAAAGAGATACAAGTCACAACAATCTGTGAAGGGAACCCTGAGCAAATCTACGATATTTATAAGGTAAATTTCTTACTCTTACACCTAAAATTTTGATAAACATATTTGCCTATCTTGGATCATCAGTGTTTATAATCATGTTATAAACTATATATATAGTAACATATTTTTTTAAAGATTGAGGTGATCTCTCTCTGTCTGTCTGTATGTGTGTGTGTGTGTGTGTGTGTGTGTGTGTACCTGCGTGTGTGTGTGTGTTCAATTAATTGCATCTGGTTTCCACTAAAAACAATGTTAAACCATGAACACACAATGCTCATTCAAATCTAACTAACCACTTCATTTTTCTTTGTCTTTTCAGTCTATTTGCTAAGACTAATTACCATCATTGTGAACAAAGGAGCCAAACAGCTAAAATCAAAACCTGGATGTTAGTCTCAACAAGCTTGAGGGATGGCCTTAGCTAAAATGGCATGCTTGCTGCTGCATTTCTCCTAAACACAATTACTGAGCCGTCAACATACGCTGGGCCATGGAAACATAATTTCAAGGACATCATTGTGAAAACTGTATTGCGGTTACATGCAATGTTTATTTGTCTGTTTATCGGTCAAAATGGCACTGTAGTTTCCTGAAGCATATCAGATGGTTTAAAAGTCTGTGCTTTGTCCTACTCTGTCTGACAGAGTGGACACATACACACACTGACGCCATCACATCACATCACACAGGCTACCATTGTAGAGAATCAACTTTCAGTAACTACAGTCAGATGGCTTCTACAAAATGAACCAACAGCACTGAGGTTTCCTGGCAACTATATAGTAGAGGCACGCCAGGACTCTTTGTAAAGAACTGAGGCAAGCACATGCAGGAAAGACACAAAACAAAGCAGCACTCAGCCACAACAAATTAGACACACTTGAGAAGTACATGATGCAAAAAAAAACTGAAATAAACAAGACAGAGATATAATAATCTCTAGGAAGGGTCCTACTTTATATTGATTTATAATCTGAAAACATTAGCAAATATACTGTGAAATGTATTTAGTCAACATGTCAGGGAGATCAAAAGGATCACAGCCTGGATGCCAGTATGGGGCAAGTAGGGCACAACATATCAGCAGTTCTTGAGACTTTAAACTGAATAAAACGATTACCAGCACTTATAGATTAAAGAATAAAGAATACATTTGAACTGTAACTGCAGCGTTGAGAATCTGATTTTGACCTTAGCTGTATCCCTTCTAGTGCTGACCAAACATGATGAGCTACTGAGAACAGGAGCCAGTGGCTTTTACCTGCCCACCCAATTCAGCGAACCAACCAGGAGAATGTGTGAGAGGGGGAGTGGCTACAGTGCATAGAGCGGCAGAAGTCAATGTGTGCTTCTTGTAATGATGTATTTTGCTTTTTTGGTCCAAACACCAAACTTAGCACTGCACTCACTCCTGCTGTAAGACTAGCCAAATTTGAGGTCAGTTGAACGAATGGTTTGAGAGTTATGTGTGGAACACACACACAGATAGATGGACAAACAACACCTGAGCATGTGAGCTGAGCGGTGACAATTTCCTCTCCCCACTCATGAAGGTGTTCACCCCACCCGCTCCGCTGCTCAAATTCGCACGAATGGTGCTTTTCCATGACATGGTGTCAGGTCTGCATCAGATCTGGTCACGGCCACGGCCCCTCACTCAACTCCATAGACTCTCAATCTCTCTCCCAGTTCACAGTCACTTCCCCGTGCACGATCACCTTCCCCTGAGTATTAATTGGTGTCACCTGGTCTCCACTCTACTTAAGCCTCCCCCCTGCTTCACCTGATGTCTGGCCTCGTCAATGTTATCTTGGATTACCGCTGTGTCAATCGTGTTTCCTCCGTCTCCCGCAAACTCCCGTGTTGTTCGCCCCGCGAGCCTAGACTTCCCCGTCGGTATTGTTATACTCTGTATCTCCTTGTTTCCTAGTCAGTGATTTTGTGTTAACCACCTAGATCTCCTGTGTGTTAGTTTACGATTACCTCTGAGCGTTGTAGTTTTCAGTTTCCCCCGTTATAGTAGCGGACGTGTCCTTTGTTATGTTCCGTTTGTTTGGTCAATAAATACTCCTTTGTTCAACAATGCCTCTGCCTAGTCTGTGCCTGACACATGGTACCAGCTTGACACATCTGGACCCTGCCCACTAGCGGAAGTAAAATGAGTCCACTCGTGACACCTCTGTCAGTGTTACTGGAATTAACAAAAATTGACATTAGTCTAAACCCAAGCAAGTAAACAGGTCTTTATCAGACAAATCATCTCATACTCATTTTACTCCGTAATCTATTATTGTTAAGCAATTTTCTCTACCTGCTGCAGTGCTTCTCCAGTCACTTGCATGACAAATTGACCACTATTTATCCTCGATTTTCCCCGCCTACCCCACCCTCGCTTTTCAGGGGCGTTAATCAGACTTGCCGTCTGTATCTATTGACACGGCACCACCTTGGTGTGCTTGTGGTGGGTGGGGCGAGGTGTAAGGGCAGTGCTTAATTTGTAAAGTGGGAGGTCCCAGAGGACAGGTAGTTGCGGCCCTACAGATAACCGTTAACCTGACTTACCACTTGCCCTTGACTCCGTCTCTGTCTGAACTCTTGTTTGTGCCTCTGCTTCCTGAAAGGAAGGCCCAGCTCGTTGTGAGCCCGGCTCTGTTGTGTGAATTCTCCAGGAGGAGTTTGTCCTCATCCTGCCCTCATCCTCATCTTGACCATGGGGAATTTGACACTTGTAAATGCGGGTGGAGCACTGCCGAACTGCAGTTCATAGTTTTGCTCCATTGTGTTGAGGACCCACTGGGAGCATATGCATGCTCGCCATTCTGCCATGTGGCTCACAAAACACGGTAACTGACAGCCAGTGATGGAGGTTTATCATTTGGGACAGTGAACAGGGCACACTACAACCGGGACCGGGAGATTTTAAATATGTGTCTGCTGGAGGCTGTTGCTCTGCAGCAGCGACAGAGATAGCTAAGGTGGTACTGAATGCATCATCGTCTTTTTGGGTGGGGCGTTTTGAATATTAGATGCGTGAATAAAACTGAGGTGGAGCCCCTATATCACTACACAGGGGGCTCATCATCCCCCATTTGAGAATTCAACCCTGAATCCTGAATTACACCACGGCAGGAATGTATCCAGGCCATCAGCTCCCTTCTGCATGACACTGAACAAATCATGTTCTGCATTGCTGGCCCAAACAGACCCACAGGAGAGAAAGGTGCTTCGAACATTCCTTTTTTTTCCTTGTAAGAGAGCAGTGATAGCCTCAGCCATAGGTGGTGCACTAGCACCATTAGGTGGCCCATCGCTCTACCCTGTGCTCAGGCAGCACACTTGGAGGCGTAGAGAGACAGATCCTGTGCATTCCTCCGCTCCAGGCGTGGGTCTGGGATTTCATCGTTCTGTGCAGCAAGCCTCAAGCTCTCTGCAACATAGACCAGAAGGAGGGCCGCCATGTTGAGGGTACAGCATGCCTGGCCCACACAGGCATACGCTTTAGATGCCTGCTCAGTGGTAAGCCAGCTGAGCTTCATCGGCAACTTGGGCAGTCCCCGTGTTGACGTATTCTGGGGTGTTAGGCACGTGGCCAGTGCTTCCTCGGCCTTGGGCAGGTGGATTAGCCCATGCTCCTCCGAGCCATGGAACGCTAAGAGGGGTCTGAAATCCTGTACAGGCGAGCTCGTTGAGAAAGGCTTGGCCCACGTCCCCTTCACCTCACCAAGGAAATCAGGGATGGCCAGGAGGGAGCACTGCTCATTGACTGAGCTGTGCTGTTCCAACCTGTCTTGCCATGCAACACCCAAGAGCTGAGTGGCAAGATTCAGATATGTAGCTAACTCCTTAGAGAGAGGGGCAGACTCTTTGCGAAAATCATCCCCCGAGCTCTCTTTATGGGGAATGTCGAGGGACATACCGAGTGTTGTGCAACCTCAGAGAACAACTTTCATCGAGCTCGTCATCCAAGGCTTCAAAAGCTAGCGAGCCAAAGAGCTAATTTTCCCTTGCTCAACCAGCAGCTGGACAGGGGGTGGGAACGTCACTCTGGAGCCATTGTGCCAGGAGTTGGGGAGAGGGGGACCAGCTGCCTCGAACTCTACGAGCAACTGCTCCCAGAGCAAGGCAACTGCTGTTCCCAGCCTCTCGCAATGCAGGCAAAAGTCAGGAACCATATAAGGTGCCTGGGTGTGAGCCATGCTTAGATGTGTAGTCGTGTCAATTGCACCAAAAGCCTTAAAAAGGACCTATGAGAGGATGTTTTAACTGGGGATCACATGATCGGAGAATGGATTCCCATTGGTTAATGCCGAGAAGTTTGACTGAGAGAGAACCACGGCTAAAACTCAACTGGATCATGGCATTGACCTTCAACTCCAAGATCTCAGGTTTCCCACATACGTTGCACTAACAGTCGTTAATGTCAGTTATAAATGCCAGGGCATACAACATCTCCTTCTTCAGGAAGGTGTCTGTGTCAAGTGCTGACACTGAGGTATCACCATCTCAGTTAGCAGATTAGTAAATGGTGGATGTTGGCATCATTAGATGCTCTGGCCGAACTGCCGAAAGAATTGCACTGGCTGCTGAGGCTGAGTGAAGCCAGATGGGAATGGTGAGGAGATGAATGGTGCTGTCACAGGGCCAACACTTCTACATCACAGCTTGTCTGCTTTCTGCAGAAAAACAGAAAGAAGAAGGTTCCCAGTTGAGTGTTTTTGCTGTTCCTCACAGGTTCTCAATCGTGCACTGACCCACGAACTCCCCTTCACATACACATACACATACACATACACATACACACACAAACAAGCACACTGTTTTCTATCTTTCCAACACTGCTAATAACTAACTGATTGATTATAAAAGAAAGGCCAGTTACAACTTAAACCAGACATCCTCTGAGCAGGGATAGATGAGGGTTTATACAGAAAACCTGAAAATCAGTAGCTGGATTTCCATCAAACTTATTTGCATTTTATTTTTGCATTCACTGTTGGACCAAAAAGTAACGCCACCAGTACAACATCTATGGATAGAAACACGGTAAATGTGAATATACGCAAATTAAACTGTTTCCATTGACACAATGCCTTGTTCACATCAAGAGTTAATCCACCCTGATGCAAACATTCAGGTGAGTATACAACTGAGGATTTGTTATTTGCATCACTCAAACGTGCATGAACCAGTTGGATGGAAACCCAGCTAGTTATTCTTGTCCCTGTACGTTCTTGACTGTATGTTCCTCCCAGAGCAAATGGAACAGGTGCAATTTGACGACATTGTCTGTTTAGTCAAAATATCAGAAAGCGTTTTACCAGAATCATGGACTCTGGCTTGACAGGTGTTGTTATTAAACCAACATCCTCCTTCAGGAAACAAATTATGTCCATTTGCAGCTGTGTGTTGGGTTGAACTTGTTGGAGGTTAATGAAACTGTCAGTTAGTGTATTTTATAATTTCTCATTTGTGTCTCCTCAGACATATGTGTTAGGTCAGACATCTGTGTATCGTGTGAGATTACAGCCACAACATCAAAGCCAGCTATCAAGCTTTTGAAGTTGGATGTTTGTGTGTGTGTGTGTGCATGCGTGTGTATGTGTGTGTGTGTGTGTGTGTGTGTGTATACGTATGCATATGCGTGTGTGTATGTGCATACATCTATCAGTACAATATGGTCTTGTAGGTTGAAAATGTAAGGTTTCTTTTACCAGAGGTATGTAGGCTGATGTTCAGTTCCATAGAACCACGAAGGAATGCCTAACAGTTCATAATCACCTCTGCTAACTACACACAGCTGGAATATGTTTTTTTCAGAACATGACTTTACTGACCCTCTAAAAGATCCAAATCAAATCAAAATCAAAAGATCAAATCCACTTTGAGGACTGTGGTGTATGCGGTGTGCATTGTTCCACACATGTATTTGTTATTCCATCAGTCATGTCACGAAATTGTAATTCCTAATATGGCAATTTGTGGTATTTGTTTTTCATATTTTGTAAATGTTGCAGTGAGTCTAGTTGATTTGATTGGTGTTGCAGTGGTGATTAAAAAAATAATAAGGAATATGAAAAAAAATCTATGTTGAGTAAGAAGAACATGGAATACTTCAACTCACTGTTGTATCACTCAATCTGTTTTTTTTTTTTTAATTATTATTATTATTTTTATCAGATCACATGGAGGGACCCTCAGATTTGGCAGCTAAATTGCACTGTCTAGACCATATAATCTAGCCATGAGATCTCTTTCACAATAGAAACAGAAAAGGAAAGAAAGAGAACCTTACTTGCCTTACCCTACCCTATCCTATCTGTATGTATATGTAAAAATGTGGTCATGGAATCCAACGTGTGGATATGCTTGTGGGTCAGCTTAGAGACACAGAGTGTTCATGTATCTCATGACTTGGCCCTGTTCCCTGACCAATAAGCATTTCATGATGCATGGGCCCAGCATTTTAAAGGATTACCAGGCAACTTTGGGTTAATTTACCAACTTCCCAGTGACTTTTATGGCCGCTAAATGACTCATTACGAGTCTATGGTCCTGTGGTCTCTTGGCAAATTTACCACACTTGCAAGATGCCTACTGTCAACTCTTACCCATGCAGACAAAACCGAAAGTAACTCCTGTATGAGCCTTATGACATTGTGTTTATTACCTTGTCAGCCAACATAACTCTAAGAAAATTATTGTCGCTGGTTCCTATTCTTTGGTGTACAAACAAATCCACAGAATTTAGAACATTGACGTAGCATACCTAAGAAAATCAATGACTGTAGCTTCATAGTTCAAAAAATCACAGACTTGCCTGGTACGCCTTTAACAACACTCGTAGTTGAGTTCAAGTTAGGTTTAACTGATACTGCAGAAGTTAATCAAAGGAGACTGAAGTGGCACTTAACATGTCGTGATGCCAAGACCTGCGCTTTGCCACCTGAGTGTCCGATTGTAATAGTTTGCTTTGACTGTCATTGAGTGCCACACACACACACACACACACACATAAATTCAGATGAATTTTTCATGATTTTTTGTCACTTCAGAGGGAATGGGTGTAATGGGTAATGGTGTGGCAGACTGAAAACAAAGAGGTCAAGGAGCAGAGGGGCCTGCTGCAAAGAACGGCAACATAACATGATCTGCTTTGATTCTGTTTGTGGTTAAGACAAGGTCAGCTTGTTGATGCTGTCTGCTTCATGCCAGACAGCAGACTTTCATTAGGATTTGTCAATCCAATAACAGGTCTTTCACAGTCCGACATAAATCTCTAGTGTAAGTCAAGATTGCCCTTTTTACTTACATGTTTTCATAAACTGGTGAACTCTCATCACTTACATTTGTGGTTATGTTATCAGGCTTTCTAAATGCATTGATGTTTGCATTGTTGGAAACATGAACTGTTTATGATAGTCAGTTTTAGACAGAGTCACAAAAATTAAGACAAAGCCTTTAATGTGAACCTCTTGTGATCTGAGATTGTTCCTTCCCTGTTGTCTCATCTTACACAATCTTTTTTCACTCCTCCAATACATGCGCTCTCAAAGCAAGCCAGAGCCACACACACAAACGTGCGCGCACACACACACAGACACACACACACAAATTCTTAGGAATTGCTCATAATTTTTTTGTTATCCCATGTTGTATGGCTTTATCTCACTTCACACACACACAGACACACACTCACACACACACATCAAGTCTTTAATGAATTATTCAGAATTGCTCAGACAAAAACCTCTCTGTACCCATTCTGTACTTGGCCCACCATTTGAGTCTGGAGCCTGAGCAGATGAGGAGGTCATGCTGCTTGAAATTAGAGATGTCTGGACTTCTTCCTTTTCATGTTTCTCCAGCTGTTGGACACACTCACATTATTCTTTATGCCATTATAATGCTCCAAACCCTAAAATCCACTTACACTTACCCCCCTTTTATGCACAAGCAGCAAACAGAGAATATCACCTTACAGCCTCAAACAAGAGGTGGGCTACATATACCCCTATAATCATTTCATTAGATGGCCAGGGCAAACATTCGCTTCGAGCAAAGCCTCTGAAACCAACTAGCATGCATTCGCTCCGCAGTGGGCAGATACTTTCTGCTTCAACCAATCGCTACTCTTTGCTTGTGACATATGTTATGTGCCGGAACGCACTTGTTCGAATTCAACGTTATCACTTCAGCCCTCCCTCTGTTTGCTGATTGGTTCGCTTCAGCTTAGAGACAGCGCGAACTGAAGCTTACGCCTGGCTCCCTGACGCAGTAGTGGAGCTAAAAGAAACTGAGTGGAAGCACTAAGAGACGCTAGCCTGGCTAAATAGCCTCAGTCAAGACTGAGAGTATGTCTGGAGTCTACTTATTGTGCTGCCGTAGTAACAACGGTACTACATCAGGGTACTCTCCTTAGCCTAGATTTTCTAGCAACCAAACAGTGAATAGAAATTGAAGGCAGAACCAAAGGTTTACACAAAGTGTCCACCCACCACAAAATAAATGTATATCAATATTTAGTGCCATCTTATGCTAAATACAATATGAAGCATTTCACTTTTGGACGTGTTAGACATTTCATTCTCTGAGCTGATGCAGTGTTGCAACTAACTGGAAGCCATCATGCAATGCTAAATGCTCAACAGCTGTTTCAGTATTCCTGTGGTGTATACTACTGGTGTACACACATGACATAGTATTTGGTGGTGAATGATTGGAATGCATACTGTGTACACAAAGTATACAAAAGAAAACGATACACTTCATTGTAAGTGTACACCAACACTGGTGAAAGCCGACCAGAAGATTAATATCTGTTTACAGCAAACCAGAAACTACTGTTTTTCTTCCTCTCTCTTTCACTGTGACTTACGACTTAACAATTTACGTTACACTACCCTCCCTTGACTGCAAACACAAGACTGCAGTAGAGTTCCTGTCTCCATCTCAAAGAGTTTAATTTACACTTTGCATGTTCCATGGAGAAGGTCCATTACTAGAGCTCCACGCAGGTCAGGCAAAGCCCCTGCAAACCTCCTAGAGCCTTGGCCGTCCCTGTTCATCAGACACACACAGGAATAAACTGTTTGGGTCAGCTGTTTAGCCTCATCGCCTCTGACTTCCTGACTGTTTACAACAGATTCCAAAAAGGCGCCATATATTGTGCACCACTAGTGTGTCCCAGCATCCCCTTCTGTTTCTGTCTCTCTCTTTCTCCCTCTCTCACTCCTGCTCTGTCCATCTCTCCTGCATTCCTCTTTTCTTTCTCTTGTTTTACACACGCTCTCGCTCTTGTACACTCTCCCATTCCCTGACTCTGTCTACCTTCATTCTCTCTTTCTTCTTCCCCTTTTTCTCTGTTTCTCTCTCATTCTCTCTTCTACCACCTCATTTTTACTCTGTATCTCTCTATTTCTTTCTCTCAGCGTATACACGGCGGAGTGTAGCCTGATGTCATTCACCTCCATAAAGGCGCACTCCCGGCCAGCTGGTCCGCCTACAGCCGCCAAACTCTTCCTCAGATTTACAGTTGAACCTCCACTATTAAACACTGATGACTACCAGATGGGTTTTTTCCCCTCTCTCTTCCCCTCCCCTTCCCCCCAGTCTTTGCCCACCCCCTCAATCCCATCCTCCTCCACTCCACTCAAAATTATTTCTTTTTTCCTCCTTCCTTTTTTTGATGGTGAAAAACTGCAGCATGAGATCAGTGGAAAAAGCTTGCAGCTCCCTGGCCAAAGGTCTCTCCAGTAATAGATTTAAAAAAAAAAAACAGAATTGAATCCCAACTTTGGGAAGTGAAGAGAACCATGTGACTAAAACCCTCTAAGACAGGCAGCCATTTGTATCGAAATACGGCCCCCCCCCCCCCCCCCCCCACACACACACACACACACACACACACACACACAAAAAGAGAAAAAAAGTTTTAATTCTAAACACACAATAATCAGTGGCAATCCCTCTCCTGTGAAAGGTACCTAGACTTTATTCATCACTGCCAAGGCACACAGAGTTGTTCATTACGGCTTAAGCTGAGGGTCAACACTAACTGTTCTGCCTCTCAGGGAAAATATTTTTCATGCAGCTGAGGGTTTTTCCCATCAATATCCCCCAGACACACACACACACACACACACACACACATTCACACACACATACACGCACACGTACGCATACGCGCACACACACACACACACACACACACACACACACACACACACACACACTCACGCACACCAGTAGTCTGCAGCTCTTCACAATAAGTTCTGTATCCACAACCATCTTCCACACTTGCCAAAGTCATTCACCATCTTCAATTACGCCCACTCATTCTCCCACACTGACAGTCCATCAGTCATGTCAGGGGTTATGTCTTGGTTGAGGGGCTAGTCCTTTAGCGATACACAGCCACGCCACTTAACCACTTAACGCTTAACACAGGGTGTCTGCATGTCGTCCCATCAGGGAAAAAGGAGGATTCAGGGGATTCAGGGTGTCTACATCCCCAGTGCACTAGCTGCGGTAATGGCACTTGTCATAATAGGCCCACTGGGTCTCTCTTGGAATATATCTTCCTCGACACGAAAAGACAGCTAAGATGATTCTCGAAGATGTGTCTTGCTGATTTACAGTTGAGAAAATTTTACTGGATCAAAATTCCTTTTCTTGCTCTACAGGGGCATAAGACATATGTGCTCGGTCACAGTTTGAGGCTTGTTCAGGTGTGTTATGTCTCCTCAAGACTGTGTCTTTGAAGACTATGTGAGTCAATTGTGTGAAAGAACACTTCTCCGCAGGTGGAGGTCAGCAGTTTGCTGGTTGAAATTCAGCTCTGCGGAGTTGCATGTGTCTCGTGTGTATGCTAAAAACCGAAAGGATACAACACAAAAGCTCCATTGTTGCATAACAACAGACCGTTTAAAATGAGTGATTTATATGGAGGGAGAGAGAGGGAAAAAATGACTGGATATATTATACACATATAGATGGCGCTGTTCCTCTTCCAAGAGAGGCGTTGGGGAACAGGGCTGGACCTGGGGCTGGGCTGGTGTGGTGTGTTGTGGTGTGGTGGGACGAGGAAGGTGTTGGGGTGCATAGGCTTCTTCATGTGTCCTCTTGTGTGTTTTTGGAAAAAGCACAATGCCAGGCTGTAGGGCTGCATGTTGAAGAGATGCAGATGTGTGGAGAGACTCATGCCCCCACCCCCTTCCTCACACTCCACCCCCCCACACACACACATATACAAACACACGCCCCCAAGATTCACTGACATATGAGCAGAGCTAGGATTTCCACCAAATGTCTCTTGACCTAACCCTACAATCGCGTCACAAACACACACACACACACACACACACACACACACACACCACTGGCCTCCCCATCAGTCTCCATCTCCACCTCAAAAAAAGAAACATTTACCCACCCACAACACAGATCTTACACTTTCAAAGCTTCCTTGTCCTAAACAAGTAATGTAAAACATGAATACCTTTTTGAGTTTGCCTGTATTTTCCATTGCTCTCTGGTAATGGACCTTTACACATTACACATTCTGTCCAGTGACAGAAACTTGTTTTAAGTGTATATTTTTCTTTATTTTTTTTAAGAAATGAAATAAATATGCTACTTTATCTATATGGTTCTTCACCTATAGATGTGTATCTTACTCAGCAATGCTCATACAACATACTAGTAATCCAAAAGCTTACCAGTATAGCAAAACCCAGGGTGAAAATGCCAAAGGAATCTATCTTTACAGGCTACTGTAAATTTAGGTTATGCAGAGTATTGAGGTAAAAGAATAATAATAACAATATAATTATAATAATTCCACAACGTTCACTATATGTTTTAGATGGAGGATACCTTCGTTATGCTTATGTCTCGAGGATAAGAATTCTCAGGAAGGCCACTTTGGAGAGCTCAACTCCTCCTCCGCCCTCCTTCACATTAAGGCGTTCACATCTGGAGTTGTGCTTCCAGCCGACGCTTCCTCCCTCTCCTCTGTCCCGTTACACTGGTCCGAGGGGGAATTTCTGGATTACAATCCTGATAATTTCTCCTTTTCCTATATAGTTCTCCGGTAGGCTAACGGTGCTGTTTCATCCGTAGTTTGCACGGTTAACGTGCAAGGACCTTTTTGTGCAACCATGGCCCGGAGGGGATTTATTCTCACAGCTTTCTTGCTGTGTTCGTTATGGGAAGTGATGCGAACTCAAAGGATAAGAAATCCGTTTCAAGGTAATAACCGTTTTTGCCTCACTTATAACATTGGCGTGTAGGATTTTGGCAACTGGCATGTATGAATTCAGTGTACCTCTGATGCGTCTGCTGAGAAAGACTGTAAACTGCAGAGTGAAGAAAGGTTTGCGGAGAGTACAATATCGCAATAGCTTTTCATAGTGTTTATATTGATGTGCCTGGGCTGCGTTAACGCTGACAGCGTCAGACTTCTGACTTCTGCGTGGTCGGCATTAGATTGGATTCTTTTTCTAAGATAGTCTGTAGCATCGTTGCAACTTTATGCGCTATGCTGATTTGAGTCAATAAATTACAATATTCATGTACGTTCATTTTGAAACGTATAAATACATCAATGAATTCAAGGTAAAACTTTTGCTGCAAGGAAAGAATGAGTGACTTGTACATGAGCGGGCCAGGAGTTCAAGTCCTGACATCTTGTTTTACGTTTAAGGGGCCTGTCGAGGTCTCTGTGTTGTGTGCTGTGTTGTACGGTGTGAAGCAAAGATTTCTCTCAAAAGGTTTTTGGGTTGTGGTTTTGTGATTACTTGCCAGTGTCTGTTGTGGTGTACCCAGAAAAATCTGTAGTTCTGGCTAGGTGACAGCAATATATTTTTTATATAAAGTTGCAGGAAAAAATATGTCATATATCATATATATATATATATGTCATAAATGTCATAAATGCCAAAACACTACATGCTTTAGGACTGACAAACTGATTAATGTAGAATTATGAATCTTACCTGTAATCAGTGTCATGTGACTCCTACAGGTCACATGATGCAAATCCATACAGGTGTAAAGGGAACAACTATATTATGTAGCTTAATAGGCATATACTTCCCTGAATTAGATATTGTGATATGTATCAGTAAGCTTACTGTTACCACAATGCATTGTATTGCAGCATGTAATTTAATTTACATCAAAAGAAGTCCCTTGTAGGCCTATACTCTTTTTACAATATATTGATTGCTGAGTGATCCATTTTTCATCCATTTTTAGGCAGTGTAATGTCCAAATCTTTGGGGGAAAAAAATCTTTTTATTGAAGAGAATTTGACTTTTAGATTCTGTGTAACCTCCTCAGTTGCTAAACAACGCATACCACACTGGAACAAGGTATACTCCAGAGGCAATCAAATTGTCAACACAGATGCGGTGTTTCGCTCTCCAACAGTCTTCTTTAGGGTGACCCCTTGAGAGAGCTTTTAAAGGTCTTGCTTAAGACCCTGTGTAGATAAAGGTTTCCTTTGGAACTTTTTTTAACTGAGTAGCTCTGCAGTTGTTTTCTTTAGACTAAAGGCCTTGTGGAACATCAGAGTCATTACTTTTACATGTTTGTATTAGCAAATGCGTTTATCCAAAATGATTTACAAAAAGATGATTAGAACATTGAAGAGACATTGCAGAGGAGACCTTATGTAAGAATAACATTAGCTAACAACATGAAAAGACGAGCAGAAGATGAGAGTGCAGTTTAGGTAAGTTAAGTGCAGTAGCAGAAATCACGTAGAAGGGAGTAGAAGAGGGAGGGGAAAAAAAGCATGTTAAGTTTGTTTCAGGAGTCAGGAGGAGGTACTCCCTGTTGTCCACTTATTAGATTTATTGATCCAATTGAAATCAATCAATTGATTTAGTAGTTGATAGTGATAGTTGAGGAAGTTAGTATACACAAGGGATTTGTTTTCATCCATTAGTATCCCTCCAGTGTCACATGTAGTCTGTAGATAGGCAATATGCAACACAACACACAGACAGTATAGGGTATAGATAATAAGAAACATACGTTTTTGCACTCATATAACACCATGTATGAACTGTTTGACCAGTTGAGTCATCTTTCACACAAGATCGAGGTTGAGAATGGAAGAGGAGGCCTCAGCACAAGATCTTGCCAAATGACTTCTTCAAGGACACATGGGTGACATGATGTTTGCAAAGCAGCCTTGTTTAACTATCTCTCTCTCTCTCTCTTTCTCTCTAGACTGCCCAGTGGATCTGTTCTTCGTCTTGGATACGTCTGAGAGTGTTGCCCTCCGACAGAAGCCTCCAGAGTTTTACATCGACCAGATCCAGACGTGGACCAACACCTTTATTAATGAGCTTAAGCAAACGTACATAAAACCAGACACTGTGTGTTAATAGATAGATAGATAGATAGATAGATAGATAGATAGATAGATAGATAGATAGATAGATAGATAGATAGATAGATAGATAGATAGATAGATAGATAGATAGACATGCTTTATTTATCCAGAAAGAAAATGAAGGCATCCAGTAGCATATACACATCACATATACATACGCCTATAGGCACAGAGACATATGACATCCACGCACACATACATACTACAAAAATACAATGAAAGATATCAATTGTGTGGCCTTACAGTGAAGTTAGGTTGTGCCATGTTAAAAGAGCAGTGTGTAAGAAAAAAATATATGTTTCATGTTAATGATATCTTAATTCAGCCATTACAGGGCCATTGAATTCAACAGAGAGTGTAACAGCTCTAACTGCAGTGACCAAGGCCCTTTTTCAGAGCCCATATTAAGAGAACCACGTGTACCCCAAAGAAATATAATGGTTTAGCGAGTGTACATGTTATGTGATGAGTAACATAAGGCCTCATTCACCTATCATTCTTGCAAAGAAATTTGTTCTTAAAACCCACTTAAACAGTTTTCAAGTAAATTGCCATTTACCAATACACGTTTCTAAATGGGACCTTAAGGACAAATTTAAGAAAATTCTTAGGAAGATACTGGTGAATGAGGCCCTATGATCATGACTAATCACAGCATTACCATAGCACAGCATTTCTAGCATGGCACATTGCCTTTTAGCCTGCTGTTTGCTTTGAAGAGAAAGAGAAATGAAAGAGAAATTAGTCTGAATAAGTTGACTTGATGGGCAACTCTTGGCTGAGTTAATGGACCCGGCTGTATGATGTCCCTGTCTTGCTAGTCTCCAGCCTTGTGACCGAACTGTGACGTGGAACGCAGGAGCGCTGCACTACAGTGACGAGGTCCAGCTGATTCGAGAGCTCAGGGACATGCAGAACACCGGCGAGAAGGCTGACCTGCAGCAGGCCATCAAGGCGATCAAGTACATCGGCAAGGGCACCTACACAGACTGTGCCATCAAGAGAGGCATCGCTGAAGTGATGGTTAAGTACGTATAAATTATGTGTAATCCAGATGCTGATGGACTGATGTGTACAAATATAGTATATTTGTAGATGCATGCATTTGCAGACACATATCACCTGAATTACTACCAAAATTAGCATTTCCAACAGCAATTAGGCTACACACATCTGTTCAGGCTAAATGTGACAGGCTAAGTGTTGTTTTAATCTACAATGACCCAACAGTTTGAGTTTGGTTATCATGTTAGCCACATACATGGGCATGGGAAATCCCTATGAAATGCTAGCATTAGCATGCAAACTTAGTTCCAGTCATAGCATAGCACTGACTTGCATCTTTGGGTTTTCCCCTCTTGAACAGCGGCTCCTACTACCATGAGAACAAGTATATTGTGGTGGTGACAGACGGCCACCCTGAGACGGGCTACAAGGAGCCTTGCGGAGGCATCCAGGATGCAGCCAATGAGGCTAGACAGCATGGCGTCAAAGTCTTTGCTGTGGCCATCTCTCCTGATCAACTGGTAAGAGTCAAACGGATGCCCATCCAGCGTGTGGATGGAAAGATTGACATTAACGCTAACATCTATTCATTTAGATGACACTTTTATTCAAAGGGATACAAATAAAGGCTAACATTCAAACTAAACTCCAAAGTAGGCCTTAGGGTAAATGTTTCTTTTACAAACACTACAAGGATTAGAGTGCAGAGGGCAAAAGTACCTGGAAACTTCATATTTCATATGACCTCACCAGTTTTGGTTCATGGACATAGTAATTACTCTTTTTAGTAAATTGCTTAAGCATACCAAGAGATCCTTCTGTCTTGTCTTTTGATTGGCTCTGTAGTTTAGATGCAAATGTTAAGTCAAACTAAATGTATACATGTCCTGTGTAGTGTTTTCTTCCTTCTGTGAGGAAGGTAATGTCCCGCTGTTGGTGCACTTCCCTTTTCCAGATGTGCATTCATATACTTTTAGCTGGTGATATGAGGGTGAAATAGTGCTGAGAGATCAACACTCGCCAGAAATGTGTAGCTTTTAATAAGATTTACAATATAAGATGAAATCAAGACGAAAGAGCTCACACTTTGGAGTGTAATCAACAGTCTTCACAGTAACTCCCTCTCTCTCTCTCTCTTTCTCTCTCCCTCTCTGTTTCCAAAGGATGCAAGATTGTCTATCATTGCCACAGATAAAATTTACCGTCAGAACTTCACCGCTGCTAACAGGGACCGAGACACCACTGGGCGTCTGGCTGCTATTCGGACCATCATTGACATCATTGTAAGCAGGCTTTGATTGTCTGCGCTTACCATCAGTGACTACATTTTGTCACTATGTAGCCAAAAGCTCTCAGCCCAGTGTGTGTGTGTGTGTGTGTGTGTGTGTGTGTGTGTGTGTGTGTGTGTGTGTGTGTGTGTGTGTGTGTGTGTACTTACCTAAAATGCCTACTTTCTATGTACATCATTTGAAACTGTATCATATAGATTTTGTTCACGGTTGTGTTATCATTTGCATCAACATGTATAATTTCACACAGTCATAACTAATGTTCTTTTTCTCTTTTATTTCAGCTGAATGAGACAAAAGATGTGGTATGTGCTTTCTGGTTTGCCTACAATGCCTCTTAATGTTAACTTCTTAAATTATGTTATTGATGCAGCAATTTAACCAGTGTGACCAGCTGACTGGTGTAACTTTAATTCTATCCCTACTGTAATGGAAGATACATTATGCATATTGTTGGATCTGAGCAATGCATATTGATGTATCTGACACTGTCCTTTCTGTTTTCTCACAGTGCTGTTCATTTGACTGCAATGTAAGTACAAGTAATTTATTCATTTCCTAGTATTTGGACTATATGATTGATAACTGGAAGCCTAACTCGACTTTGCAATAGTGATGCCAAACTAACTGCATTATAGTATATAATGCAGGATGTAAGTTATTATACACAAAAGTAATTGGAAGTGGAAACCAAGATGAATAAATACTATTTAACAATTTGTTTCCAAAATAAAAACACAACAACAACAACAACAACAAAAGAAAACTGGCATGGATGGTCACTCAAGGTTTGGTGTTCACCACCAGCAATGACCAATCCTGTGTTAGGATTAGTAAATCGTTTATTCGATGACAGAGCTCTAATCTGGAATGTCTTGTCTGTAGGCTAAAGGTGGAACAAAGGGGTTTCCAGGGGAGCCAGGATACAAGGTGAGCAAACATTCCTGATGGATGGATATGTATATATATGTACTATATGTTCATGAATATACAGTGAATCTAATTGTGGCTATGAATAGGCTATAGCATTCAAACCACCAATATGTCCAGTCCAACAGATGGACAATGTAATCATTAAATAACAGTATAGTTGACTATCCAGTGTTTTGTGTGCATTAAATTGCCTGAATTCTTGCTGTACAATGAAATGTGATGAAAAAATTGTTCTCTTGTCTCAACCCCCCAACCCCAACCTCTCTTCTTCTTCTGTGTGTCTGTCTATAGGGTGAAACTGGTAGGCCTGGAATGCACGGAGAGAAGGGAGAAGTGGGTGCACCTGTGAGTATCAAAATGACACACACACAACAAACACACACACACACACACACACACACACACACACGCAAGCGTGCACACACACAAAACACCTCCCAGAAAATGTAGTCTTGGAATCTGCACAGCTGTAACTGCGCAAGCTGAAATTAGATCTACTCTCCTAACTGGGCGTTATTTTGGAAGCCAAGACAAAATAGAACAAAATAACACAGACATTGATATAATAAATTGTTATTTTTAATATAATTAAAACATAAACGCGTGTGCCATTGTCATTACATTGTATTTGATGTTTCTAGGCCTAGGTCTAATTATGTGCCTGTCACTTTTGTTGCCGTCATTAAGTTTGGGAAACGGATTGGCCCATGGATCGGCTTGGATCGACATTTTATCCCATGTCGGGACCAATATCCAATCCAAATATCATATCAGTGCATCCCTATTAAAGAATAGTGTTCATATTGGTACCATTAGTATTTTCATTGATAGAAGAATAGCAGAATATGGATGGGTACAGATATCAGCATACAAATACCATCCCTCCCATGTCTCAAAGTGCCCTGCCTGCATATTGGACTCAGTATCTTATGAGCTACTGTGTCCTATAGGAAGGCCAATATACAGGAGTAGGTTTATATGCACTTTGATTTTGTAGTAATAGCCTGTCAACCCGGCTGTCTCAGGCTGTCGGCTAGACTAAAACAGCTATGCTAAAGCCTAAAACAGCTGCTACCATGCAATCAGAAAGAAGAAATACTCTCTCTTTAACAGTGTACAGTAGAGAGAGGGAGAACATGTATACACACAGGATACTCATTCACAAACATTGGAATGAGACCAGCTAGTCCATTAGGCGCTGTGATCGCTATGGGCCAGTGAGCCCATTATATAGATTGCTCTGTTTAGCCCTTGCAGACAAAACACATTCATTAGGTCAAACTGTTGTCTCCTGACCCAGAGTGGAGTCAGTGATAGAGAAAGAGAGAGAGAGAGAGAACACACATGCCTGTGACTCACTCGCTACATGTGATATAATATTTGTCTTTCCAGCTATAGAGATCTCTATAAGAGATAAACAATAATAATAGTTTATTGTCAAAATGTTTTAAGTGCAAAACTTTCTATAGATGGAATGCTGCCAAGGTGTTTAATGGTCTTTTGTTTGTTGACAGGGAAATGCTGGTGATCCCGGTCCAGTTGGTTACCAAGGAATGAAGGTTTGTCTTATTTTTGCATGCACATTATATGATATTTTTACTGTACATCTTGTTGAAAAAAAATGACTTTTTTTTCTATTCCTCATAGGGAGACAGAGGAGTGAGAGGCGAGAAGGTAAAACTATGCACTTCAATTTACTATTTAATATAACTTAAGTATATCAATTACATGTGTTATGAAGTCACAGAACTATACTTACATGTTTTTCTCTAACATTTAGGGAGAGAGAGGCCACAAGGGATTCAAGGTGAGTAGCCCTCCTCTGAAAGTATGAGCCTTTGAGATGTCAACCCTCACATTCAACCTGTATTAAAAATGTTTCTAAATTTTCCCATCCAGGGAGACAAAGGACACCATGGAATTGATGGCATTGATGGGCGAAAGGTAAAAGAGAATATCACTACTAGCTTTATAAAATATCAATACTAGCTTTCAAACTCAGCAGCTCTCACCACCCAATAACTGAATATGGTCACAGTGGTGACTATGATCATCAGCTAACTGCAAGTAAGGCTGCAGCTCTGAACTCCAGCAAAGCAAGATTGCTGACCATTTGATTTGTAGATTCATCATTGGTAATTTGTAAGTGATACCCAAAGATAGGTCTACATTTGTGAAGAAACCTACAATTGATTCTTCCTCATGATTGAACAAGGTTTCACACTGGCCTAGTCTGTTTAAAATGTTTCAGGCCCAGAAAGTCCTTTTAAGCTTTTACAAAGGGCTGTTTACACTGGAAACAATAACTGCAAAGACAGCCGTAACTATAACAATGTGAGCATCCATGCTGACCAAGAATAAGAAAAGCCTGTCCTCGTGTTTGATGATCTTACAGGCTTTCAGCTTTACAGCCGTCTTAAAATTGCCCTTATCCCCAATGACATAGTTCATGTCGTAATCATTATCGGACGTGGATGCGTGCAGCGTGGACTTTATTGTTCATATTGACTAGAGCAACACTTAGTTTTTGTTGTTATCATAGTTATTATTCTTTGTTAGTGTGAATGATCAGTAGCCATCGTGTGTTAATGAGACTAGTGACCTCTCCCTGATGACCTCCAGAGTCTAAGATGATTTGCTGCCTTTCTCACTCATGCATGTGCTGTCATGTGTTTTACATACGTCTGCCCCCCCAACAGTATCCTAGTCCTGTGTGGTTGGCCTCCTTGTGTGGTCTTGCAGGGGTCTTGGCTCATCGAGTGTTCTTTATCTGGCTAGGCTGTGCTGTTTATCATGGCCTACATAACATCTGTTTGTGGGTGCATGCTGACTTGTGGAGGATTCAAGCTGTGTGGCAATGAAACGTGTGCGTGTGCGTGTGCGCATGTGTGTTTGTCTTTGTGTGTGTTTGCGTATGTTGAACAGGTCTTTACACTTCACACTCTTCCCTCCAGCTGTTTCTGCTTGTTTGACCTAGATGTACATGCTGGAGGCTGACTTACCGTCCCATGGTGTGCATGTGCATGTGTGTGTTTCTGTGTGTGTGTGTGTATCTATGTTTGTGTGTGTTTGTATGCTCTTGTGTGATTCTGTATGGGTACTTGATTGTGGATGTGCTTTTGTGATATTCTGTTTAAGTTCTTGTCCTCCCACGCCATAACTTTGCCCACATGTCCATATACAGGCCTCTCATGCCTGTGTATATATCCCACCTCTCTTGTGTATTCTCTTGTGGATTTATGCACTGTCCCATGTTTATCTGCAGGGTGAAGCAGGTTATCCAGGTCTTCCCGGCTGCAAAGGATCCCCAGGACCTGATGTAAGTGGGCAACGTCTTGGGTCACCCTTCTCTGGGTGTTTGCTCTTCTCTTTGTGTATTTTACGTACTTTAGCCGCAGTAGTGTTGAGAAGCTGGGCAGCCTGCACGGGTGGAACAGCTGGTCCGTGTGCTCATCTTTCAGCAGATCCATCCTGTCAGCGTTCAGGAGGCCCCAGTCTAGTCAGTCTAGTTCAACCCCTCACCACCCCTGCCAACACACACACACACACACACACACATACACACACACAGACTTCACCCCATCCCTCCTTCTATCCTGCTTCTGTCATTCTTACGCCCACACAAAGGAAAACTGGCAGTAACTCCTACAAAACTGCGACTTTATTGCATATAATGTCAATGAACGCATCCAAAAAGAATTTCATAGTCTAAATTACTAATAGACTGTCCCCTTAAGCCTAAGACCCTAAATCCTGTCAACACCCTATCAGACCCTAAGCCAATCATATGGTAGATTTATTCCAGTTAAGTCTTTGAGGGCTTAGGGCAGACATTAGGAATTCAGCCACTGCTCATAGTGATGATTACCACTCATCATCATCATCAACATCATTGTTTCGTTTATATTAAATTGTCATGGAAAAACGACATTGTGGAAAGAATCCTTCACTCTCTGCCTTCCATTCACAAGTTTTTGGTGTGGATGTGTCTGTCTCATCTCCATGCCAGCCGGTGGGCTGTTAGCATTCCAGAGTATGAGGCTTTGAAAAAGGCTTTGAGACCAGGAATTTTCTTGGCATTGGCAGTCTATGTAGCCCCATTAAACTAGATTGGTTTCAATGTGTGAGCTAATTATAGTTTACGACAATCTGATTGGCTTAGTCTTATCATTAGGCTCACAAGGAAGTTAGCCATAGTAAGTTAGCCAGATGACAAAAATTTGAGTCACAAAAAAGATGCATGCCCTAGAAACAAGACCATTTGTAGAATTCTGCCATTATTCCCAAATATGTTCAAAATGTTTTTTTTGAGCAGGACGAGATAACAGACACAAATCTGATTGGCTATCAGTCAGAAGCTTCTCTCCCACAAATGGCGCTCATTGGATAAGGCACCCATACCTCTCTGGTCTCTCAGAAAAGTTCTGTCTCCTCCAGCTGTTTTCACTCAGCCTGCGCAAAAGCCTGCATCTGGAGTCCAGAGCACAGAGGATGTTTGCCCCGGAAAATTGCCAAACATTTACCAAATATGACATGAAGAAACTCACAGAGAGTTCTCACTTTTTGCAGATCCCTCTCTCTCTCTCTCTCTCTCTGCTACCCATTTAAAGCCCATAGTCATATACATGATGTTCCCCTACTTATTTTCAGACACAATATGTCCTCTGTGGGGATTACTGTTCGTCATTTATGTGTGGGGGTGAGGACCACTGCACCATTTGTCATGTTTGAAAGGAAATGTTTTCTTCTTCCTTTTACAGGGTTTCCAAGGAGATTTTGGTCCAAAGGGAGACCCTGGACCGTATGGTGAAAAAGGAGAAAAAGTATGAGCCTGCTTATCTGTGGTGTTGTTTATTTAAAAGTAAAAACAAAACAAAACATTGCAGCAGTTTTTAGTTTCACAAAAGTCTAAAAGGCTGTTTCCTGAAATGCCATACTTCCTGTATATAAGTAGTAAGTAGCATGGCTTTTAGGAAATAGCTTAGAGGGATCGCACAGAGTCAGTCAACCCATAGCCCTGTTGTTCAAGTTTGCCAAGTGCTGTTGGGTAGGAATAAGAATGAGAAAAGTTGGTATAGAACAAGCTGAATTTGCAAACCAGCAGCTAATGCTAACTGAATGGGGTACAAGAAAACAGAACTCAAACATTGTTTCTTTGCCTACATCAATTAGCGTTGGCTGTGGCTTCGCTATTCTGTCAGTATTGTATGAACATGTCTCATTGTTATTTCTACCAACAGCACTGGCTAACCTAGAACCTAGAACGATGAATTCACCAACCTAGAACGACAGGGCTATGGAGTAATGGATTCTGAATTATTGCTTTAAGATCCGTATACATGTAGTATGTAGTCTGTTTGTTGGCAGAATTTACAAATCTCATTGTCAAAGATTGTATAGATGTCATGCCACTGATGAAGATTTTATAGGTGTCACTGATGAAATGGTGTCTGACTGACATATCTCTCATCTGTAGGGAGAAGCTGGATCTGATGGTAGTCCTGGACGTCCTGGGAAATACGGCCCATCTGGACCAAAGGTAAATAGCAGGGAAACTGAATGTATGAGTGAGGCTGGTTTACTCATCCTCTAATTAGTAACATAAAGACCCATCTGGAGCCAGTCAGTCAAAGTGGTTTACAATCCATCAGATGTCAGTTTAACACATAACGCTGAGTGATATTTGAGTGGACTAACTCACAGATGGCAGTGTTTGACAATTAGCATTGCAGAGCCTCAAGTGGGGGGTGTGGTTGGAGGGATGATTTGGAATTTGTCCTACACCGCATCCCTGGCTTGTCGCACTTGTTTACCATCTAATGTTTTTTGGTTCATGTCTTCAGGGAGAAAGAGGAGGAAGAGGTGGAAATGGAGACAAAGGAGAGAGAGGTGATGATGTGAGTATTTCACAGCTTGTGTTTAGTTTCAAGCTTCTCTGGAGGCCCCTATGATGGACATTCTGTATATCCTGTGAGTGGGACACACACAAGGCCAAGGCTGAGGCGAAGGATAGCCGAATAGCTGGCTTTGGAGAATATCAGTATGTGTGTGTTTTGTGTGTGGTCTGCCTCTCCCGTTACAAGGAGAGAATTCTCAGTCTCAGTTAAGTTAACATGTTGATTCTTTTTTAGGGTCCACCAGGAACAGACGGCGATCCAGGGGAGCGTGTAAGTTGTATATTTTACATTGTCAGCACTGTAGAGTTATGAAATCAATTCAATCAACTCCTCAAAACTCAGAAATTTGTCATGTCACAGTATTCACAATAATCACATAATACACATAATTAGCACTAAGGGCAGTGCCCTTGATATGGCCATAACACTGTTTTGTTACAGGGAACTCCCGGAGAGAAAGGTGAACAAGGTTCCAGAGGAAACCGCGGGCCAAGAGGAGAAGCTGTAAGTTTTCAGTTGATTGCGCTTTTTTGTCAAGGTCTCAGACTCCCAGGGGTGTCCGTCTTGGGCAAGAGACGCATTTTGAGTATAAGGGACGTGATTCAATTGGTCACTCACAAACACCTGCACCTCTGGCAACGCTAATAACCTTTACATTTCCAGTATACTGTACATTACATTATACCACAGTTAGGTGAAGTGTATTAATTACTAATTGCAAAGGATGCGTTCAACAATTAGGGAATTGCTAGGAATCACTCCACGATCACTAGGCCTGCTTTAGGTTTGAATTGTCCTATATCGTTCTATTCATTGAGATCGAGCAGGTAGCGGTTTTATAGTATCACTTTTATATTTACATTTACATTCATGCATTTAAGAGCTGCCTTTATCCAAAGTGACTTACCAAAGTGGATTGACAATCAAGCTACATCAAAGAAATCTTAGAAAGAATACCACTAGTTGGGAACAGGGGGCTTTCAGTGGGTGAGAGTGCGCAAGTGGAGATAGTACAGAAGGAGATATAGTACAGTAGAGGGTTGAGAGGACAGGAGGTAGGGAAGCACAGGGTAAGTGCTAGAGCAGGAGGTGCTCTCTGAAGAATTGGATCTTCAAGAGCTTCTTGAAGATAGACACCCTTGCTTTGGTAGTGCCAGTATGTCATTCTACCTGCGTTTCTTTTTCTCACTTGATAGCTTTTAACAGTTACCAAGTGAGAAAAATAGGGTGTTGGGATTGAATGGGATTGAATGTGGGTTGAGGCACATTCCCGCTAGTCACAGCCTTGGAGATATACTTATTCCTAGTTGCACTTTATTGCCTTAAAGTGTTTTTGTATCAAACCAGGTTTAATGCTTTGACCTGACCAGTATTTTGACCATCTGTTCTCTGCAGGGTGATCCTGGGAGTCGTGGTCAGCCTGGACGTGAAGGATCAGCTGGGCCAAACGGAGATCCGGTAAGAAACGAAACACCATCTTCTGTTGATCTAAGAGGAAAGAGCTAGGCTCTCCTACAGTTGGCATTGAACTTTATGTTGAGTCTACCTCCTGACTCTTTAGCATAATGTTCGGATACAGCTCTTAGCATATGTTTAGCATTTCTTACCACAGTCTATGTTTCACACTGTTCCTTAGAGTTTTATTAACATTTGCTGGAAGTACAGTTACTTTAAGCAGCAAATGGAGGTTGATATACAACCTTCAAGGTCAGGTGAGGTTAAAACGATTTTAAAGATTACACTGATGTCCTTGAGCATTTTCAAGGATGTCCTTTCTGCTGACTCACAAGTGAAACATGAAGGTCAGGTTTGACCTCCAACCAAAGGCATCCTTCACCCCGTGACCTCCCTAATTGGCAAGGTCCAAGGGCCCTTTTGGCAAGGTCACAAGGAAGGGAAAGAACAAAGCGGTGCCTTCCAGATAAGAAATGAGACTCATCTCCATTGGATTTGGGGGCAGGAGAGAAAAAGGCTAGATTTATGAGGCCCTGAAGCAGACCAGAAGGACCACAGATGGGCTGTATTATTCCTACTGGCCAAGGCTCCAAAGGCTGGTCACACCACAAAACCCAGGGGCTAACCTAGTCCTTCTGAAGGATGACAGGGATAAAGTCATGGTATTATGAACGGTTTGTTTGTCAATCAGAGGCCTGGTTATTTTATATAGCCCTGCACACATAACACTGGGACCAAATGAAAGCTGGTCCTGTGCGCACAAGAAGACGTTACCATAGAGGTGTTTTTCAGGAAGTTCGGGCAAGGGCATGAAACAGAAGTTCCCAAACCAAATGAAAGCATTCATAGGTGTTAATGTCACTTCTGCTGTGAGTAAAATGGAAGCAATTCAAGAATTGTTGAACTGACATTGGAATGAGTTTCAGTGTTTTCCTCCTCCACCTTTAGTGACACACCGTTGAGTAAACGGGAATGAATGGAAGGGCTTCTGGATTGGGTGGTGCTAGCTCAGTGACCCACCCGACTGACTCAGAATTAGCAAAGACGCTAACAAAACTCGCCACTCTTACGGTGTGGAGGCATGGCAGCCAAGAATGAATCTAAATATAAGCAATGGGAACAACCATAACACTGTCCAGCCACTGAAAGTGTCCAGCTGAGTTGTATGACTATGACTAATCTTCCCAGAGTCCAGCCCTTCACAGCCGTTGCTCTAGAGCTACGCTATGTGTCTCAAACAACATGGTCCAACTTTTGCCTAACCGTAAGGTGATTTACCCTGGCAGTCATCTTGGATTGTGTGGGCTGTGCTACCTCATGAGGCAGCTGATGTACCAAAGGCTAATGTTCTTTCCAAGCCTCCATTTTGCCTGTGCAATTCTTCCATGTTTCAGATGTGCCTACTAGTTAAAATAAGGCATAAAATGAAAATAAACATCCTATCCCCCCCCCCCCCCCCCCAGCCCACTCCACCACCACCACTACCAAAGTTCTATTCAGAATCCCTGATTAAAGACTGCAAAAGGGGGGAGGAATGATTAGCTATAGTATCAGTTTTGTTTCCCTTAGGTGTTTTTTGCATTGGGTTTTTAATGAGGCCTGAATGAATTGCAGTGTTCTCCTTACCCTTTTATAACTCTCTGAAGTCATGTAAGCATTTTCAGGAATTTGAAGGCGATTAGATATCTGAGCTTTTAGATTAGAAAAAAAAAGAAAAGAAAAACAACGGGCTAACTGCACTCTTATCATTTCTGTCCTTGTGAAACATTCCTACCACCAGTTGTGAAGACATGCAACATGACTAATACATATTTTCAGATTTGTTGAGTTGAATTTTAACAGTGTTGTTTTATGTGTAGGGTGAGTCTGGTCGGGAAGGGTTGCCAGGCTACCGTGGAGACGAAGGATCAGCAGGACCAGAGGTGAGGATGTGTTTACGAGCCTGCATACTGTCACACACTCCACACACATACACACACACACAAACATACACACATACAAAGTCCTCTGTGATTTACAACGTGTTGAGATAAACACTGACAGGCTGCCTCCCTTTGACTGCCTTAGCTGGATTACTCAAGCTATAAACTACACTTCCCATCTAACCTTCTCTTGCATTAGGGACCTAAAGGGCCCAGAGGCATCAAAGGATCGCCGGGAGACAGGGGCCTTATGGGTGAGAGGGTGAGTTGATCCCAGTAACCGTCTTTTCCCTGTGCAGATTGTATTTTGCAGCTTCCCATTCCAAGACTGGGAGGGTTGCACAAAAAAGCAGTGGTATGTCGGGGTATTTTACTCCATGTTAATGTTATAAGGGAGCCTGTAAATGCCAAACAGAAGTAAGTAATATTAGAAACATAACCTAAAGTGGGTTAGCTCTGTTTCTTCGATTTCAGGGAGAAGATGGAGTTCCTGGGAATGGAACTGCAGGTTGTCATGGATTCCAGGTATGATGTCATAACCAATTTTGAGTGGATGTGTTTTGATAGAAGTTAAATAATAACGTTCCTTTCATTTCTGTCTTTAGGGTTACCCAGGAGTGAGAGGTGATCAAGGGGAGCCTGTACGTATATTGAGCAGAGCACTTATTTTTCCACTTCGAGGTGTTACTACAACAAAACCATCCATTACGAATCTATTCAGAATTACAATGGGTTTCACACCACTATCTGTCTGATGCTGAAAGTCACACCTGTCTCGCCTGGTCGAATGAAGATTTTAACCAGTCAAGGTTCAGTCATGAGACACTGGCCTCAACCCATTGGTTCACCCTTAACAGCTATTTGGACGTAAAACCAATCATTACCACACATCCTTCTGCTGCAGTGTTTAAAACTCTAAAAACAGTTGCCTTTTCTGAAAATGCCTACTACCTGCCTACTATGTACTACTCGTACAGTGATCACTGCAGAAAGCAGTGTGTGGTATGCAATACATGAAAAGTAGCATGAAAAGTAGGAGTAGTGTATGGTGCTCAATCAGTGCACCTGCAGTCTATTAACTGGCCATGTGGTTAGTAGGCCTCTTCTGCTGCTTGCGCCATGCAGCAGTTGTATGTAGATCTAATTTAGGCCTACAAGGGTGGAGTGAAGTAGTCTCTTATTGTAATCATAACCATTAATAGATCTTGAAACTTCTTAAAGAGCTGTCATGGTTTAAATAAAGCTATGAGCCGTTGTATGTTTATGTTAGTCTTACATACACACACAGTCATGCTATTCATGTTTTGGTCCAGCTAATGTATCATAATGTGATCCTTGCATGATGGAGGAGTCATGTTTTTTTTATAATGCGAAGATAAGGGCTGCGCTTCTCTGGAAGCAGATGTTAGCAGCTGTGCTGTGATCTTGTATGAATTTATGGTAGACATGCTGGCTAACTCTAAAAGTATGCAAAGAGGGCTTTAAGCCATCTTTGTGTGTGTGTGTGTGTGTGTGTGTGTGTGTTTGTGTGTGCTGGGGTTTAATGTACCAGTTTGCTTGTCTTTCTCCAGGGAGTAATCGGCACACCGGGGCCTAAGGGAGACGATGGAGAGCCCGGAGACCCTGGAGATGATGTGAGTGTGTTTGGAAAATTATTATGACTCATGTGCTCCCACAGTGCACTCCTACTCCCCCTTTCTCATTCTTGATCTCTCTCCCTTTACTTCTTCTTCTCTTCCTCCCTCTCTCTATGTTGTCTCTATCACGCTCTCTCTCTCTCTCTGTTCAATCTTTCTTTCTCCTTTTTTTTTCTCTCTCCCCCTGCCCTATTCCTTTCATCCTCATTTCACTCCATATATTTCACTCACTTGCTGCTCTCTCTCCCCACAAACGTTCACTACCTCTCACACTCCCTGATTTTTATCTCCTATCTGTCTATTCCTCGCAGTCTCCTCCTCTCTCTGTCTCTCTCTTTTTCTACCGCTTTTTCTCTACCTCTGACCTCTAAAATGAAGCCTTATTGGGCCTGCCAATGGCCGTCAGAGTTCTGTTTCGCATCCCGAAGCATTCATGCAAATGGGACGCAACACGGCATAGAGCAAGTCAGACATGTTTCCTCAACAGTTCCACTCTCGTGTGAAGATGTCAGAGTTGAGCTGTGAACACAAGCAGCTGTGTGTACCCCGTTGCCATGGATGCGAGGAAGTTGGGGTCAGAGTGTATGCAAGGCATTCTTTTATGACTTCATTATTTGTAGGACACATTATTTGTGGATATATAGGACTTTCAAAGCAAGCAGGAAGGTTCTCTTGCTAAATGAAGCCATGAGAATGAGTGAGGCTTACTCCTGGCCTTGGTCCTTGTTTGCCAGGCTACAGTACATTGAGTAGTTGATGTTCACTTACTGGAGCTCCTCTGAGCAAGAAGTAAATATGAACTACAGTATAATGCGATTGTAGATCATTTCATTTATATTCTGTCTTCATAGAGACGTCTTTGTGCTCTCCTCATAATAGGAGCTGTTTGAGGTTCTGTCTTCGCCAAGAATTCCTTTAAGGGCCAGCTGGTCCAGAACCGGTAATAATTCCCACACGGTTCATATCCGGCATACCTCGCAAATATTGAAAACAACACCAGTAGCGGTTTATGCATGCGTTGCTTTCTCTTGTCTGTTCTCCCTTTATATTGCAAGTGAACAGTTCCTGATGACAGAAACCCAATTTCTCCCCCTAAGTCTAAACCCATGAACCCTTAAAGACATAACTGGCATGAATTGTACGGCAAGAATCAATCCATAGCCGTGTTCTTCATGGTCACTGAGTGCTGTCTGTACCAAAAAATGTAATACAACATAGACCAAATAACAAACCGGCAGCTAACATTTACTGAATTGGCCAGAGGACCATGAAACTGAAAGAGAGTTACCATGCCCCATTCAGTTAGCTGTCGGTTCATTATTCTGTCTGTGTTCTATCGAATTTTCACATTCCACCAACCAATAGCACTTAGTGATCTCAAACAACAGTGCTATGGATTGATTCACACCGGATTTCTCCTATGAGTCTTTAAAGGTTTAGGGTTGACGCTCAGGCAGACATTGGGAGTCAGTCATTGTGACTGAATAAATTGAAATGAATGCTGAATTTGGGGTTGGTTAAAATACTGTGAGGAGCCCAGATGCCCAACATTGGTGTGAAAGCGTGGAGAGACGTGCTGTTTTGTTTCTGTTGATCTTAAGAGGAAGGGAGGATCCCGTTGAAGGCAAACAAATATGTAAACAGCACAGGAAATTGTTTGTCTTTCTCATCCATCTGTTTATGTTGTAATAACCCCCCCAAAAAAACAGAATGGCTGAAGGAAGCAAATACACAGATAACTATCTCAATGAATTAACGACTATCAGATATTCTAATCTCTCTTGAAAATCAAAATCACGTTTTCTGTTGAGAGAGGTTTGCTCTTTTAGAGTATTGTTGTCATATTTACCAGTTTTTCCAATTGCATTCAGCTTTTTGCAAGGTTTCAGACTTACTGCAGATGTTGAGGTGATCCATGGTTCAATGATTTTTGTGCTTTTTTACTGTTGGTTCACAGAGTGAATGAAGCATTCCCAGAAATGACTTGAACTCCAAACCAACTGGACACTGTTGACTTTTTCTGACCATATTATTCATCTTCCTGAACTACTAGCAGACTATGCAGATATGATCATTTGAATACTGATTGCCACAATCTGTCAAAAGATCAATAGTTAATGTGAGAAGCTATAAGAGCAAGCAGCTGGCATTGGTTCATCTCGTAAAAGATTTTTCTGAGTACTTTCATGCCTGAAATAAATGCAGGTCTTGACCTGCAGTGGTTTACCTTTTTTTTTCTCTGACCAACATTGCAAAGGCAAATGTATTATCGTTTCCCACCCACTCGATTTAAGTGGAAAATACCATCTCTACATTTCTCATACCGCTGTCAAAACACCAGTGATGTCACTTCCTGTTAATTGTAACCTTGTTGCAATCCTTTGGGATCCTGTCAAGGTACCAAAGTGACCGGGGCATTAACCCAACTTGCTAACACAGAATAATTCTTTCAGGAAGTATGCTTTAGCATCAAGTTCAGCTTTTGATCCCTTATATATTGCAGATGTGGTGATAGCTATGTGATTAGGTAACACGGCCACGGCTGATGTTTTTGCCAAGGGAAATAATTTCTGAATTCCAGTGTCACATTTCAGCCCTAAAGTCCTAAACCTCATAGACTCAGCTGGCATGAAATTACTTGACATGATTGACGATTCCTGCCAGTTAAGTTTTTGAGGTTAAGGACTTAGGGATGGGGTAGGGGGCGGTGGTCATTGGGATTCAGACAGTTTCTATACAACCAGCTTCATGCGATAACTTTTTTTAATCAGGTGAATACAGCATAACGCTGACACAGTCATCTGGGAATCATTCAGAAGACACTTCTGTTACCCAGCAGGCAACAATGCTCATTCGAGATTAGCTTCACTTGTCTTGGTCCAAGGAAAACACCCATGCTGCTCATTTATTGCCCTGAGGTGGCTTTGGGAAACATTTGATCTTTGTTTATTTTATCCCTCAAATGTTGTTGTTGGTCTGCATCACAAGCATTCCTAGATTTCCTTCCAAATAGACAGAAGTGAAAACTCTCTGCGTCTTAGTGGTCTTAGTTTGCTTCGTGTTAAACCCCACATCTGTGTCACTCAAGGCTAAGCAATAAGGACAGTGTTGGTTTCAACAGGGGGAAAGTAGGAACATGTGAGTGCTTTTTTTCCCCGGAAGTTTCAAAGTCAGAGCACACAGGAGGTTTACAGATGGCAACTCTTGGAAAATAAAAAAAAAGAAAGTGCATTGAAAAGAAAAATAAAGTTTAAGGGACTTGAAAAATGAAGGCATTTACACTGAACAGCTCTATTTTATGTTTGGTGAGTCACCTCACTTTTCCCTAATGAGCACTGTGCTGGTCCTAATCATTTCTAATGTATTCTTATAAACTGCTCTGGAGTTCCGTTGTGGCTTAATGTCCCAGAATTTTGAATTTTCACAGTATAGAAAACGCAAACAGTTAGAGAGAACATGGGAAAAAAAATCATTTTTTTAAATTGGAAACAGTAGGCAGAAAATTTGAAGCCACCCAATTTGCTGACCAACCTAAACCAATTGCTAGGGTTCAGACACTTTGCACAGTAAAACCCAAGTAAAACTATGTGAAAGCAGCTGATGCATCAGGAGAATTGGTTAACTGGTGCAGGAAAGATTAAGAAATATGTCCGCCTCATAAGTAAGAGAGCATGACAAATCAAAATGACTGCTACAGAGGCCTATTCAAAATAAACAGCCTGATGAAAACTGTCTGCCACCAAGGCTGAGAGCATAATCAAGCGGGGCTGGCTTTGATCTCTCCATCATGTGTATGTTTTCTGGAGGCTGCCGCACGTGGTCCTTGACTTCATCTTGGGGACCTTGTCCCCTCTGGGTTTAGACACTTCATCTGCTTGGCTTTTTCGAGAAGGAAAATTTGTTTCTAAAACATTTTCAGCTGAAGTCGTCAAGGTTAATGCAGATGCTTTGCATATGTCAACGGCATCATTAGTCAAGCTAGGGTTAATAGTCTTTCTCTCAATTATTTTGTTTTCTTTCAACAATCAAGCCAAGTCCCAAGAAGCTTATCTCATTTTGTTTGGGTTGTTCGGCATGATAGGATAGCTCTTGCTCTGGGTTTCTTGCTTGCCTTGTGCAAGTTACATCTTCCCCATGAGTGTAAAATCTTTTGTTAACAATGATTAAGGAGGCCTTTGCTAATTCCCCCATGTTTCTTCAAAATAGTTTTTCTGTCATGGCATACATGCTTTTGGTATTTTATATGATGTGATACTGTAGGGTCAGTTAGACATATCTAGCCCTGAGGCAACATGGACTTAGCACACAAGGTTTGCTAATGTTCTTCATGTTCTTCCATGCTCTTCACCTGTTTCATTTTGTCTTAACAGTGACTGCATATACTACAGGAAGGGTGTGTGTATGTGTGTGTGTGTGTGTGGGGGGGGGGGCTTTGGTGTGTGACTGTTTGGTGTGTGTGACTATGAGCTAAAGGATTACAGAGCCAAGCCAGGGCCTCTTCCACATCTGGAGCAGATGGCTCATATTGGTGCTCTCTCTCTTACTCTGTCTCTCTCTCACACACATGCACACACATACACACATGCACACACACACACACAAATACACACCAGTCTCTTCTTCTTCTTCTTCTTTTGTGTGTGTGTGTGTGTCCTCATGTCCTGCTTTTTGACAGTATGGGGATCGTAATGACATTCTGCCATAAACAACTCATGTGTTCTCCTAGCCCACCTCCCCTGCACCTCCCCCCATTTCCGCTTACAGCCACTCTCTCTGGCCCAGTCTGATATCTATCAGCCTAATTACACTGTGTCCAAACAATGATGCCATTCCACCCAAGTCCAACCCTTGCCTCTAGAGAGCTGGGGGTCTGGGTTTTATGTATGGCACTCTGGTGTGCGCTTTGAAGTCTGGAATTTGAATGTAATTGAACCAGCATGGAGGAGCCGTGTCTCGTTTCTTAGCCTTCTTTTTTATGGGCACCCAGGTGGCTGGCATTATCCTCCCCGGGCGCGTCCGTAACCTGTAGCGCCTCCGCCCCCAAGATCTACAGTGTACGCCCTCAGCCACGGGGATGCTGTGTGATGGATTGGGTCATTAGAGGACATGGGGCGTTGAGGGTGTTCGGGTTTAATGGGTTTAAGCCGTCTTCTCAGCATCTTGTCTAATCATGCATATGTGTGTGTGCATTTTGTGTGTGTGTGTGTATGTGTGTGTGTGTGTGTGTGTGTGTGTGTGTGTGTGTGTGTGTGTGTGTGTGGTGTTTGTGTGTTTTGCATCATGTTACAGAACAATCAGGGAGGACCTGCAGGACCAAAGGGGCCAAAAGGGCACAGAGGGCCAGAGGGCAGACCAGTAAGTATGACGAGACCAGACACACATACACACGCACACACACATATACACACGGGACATGCTGCACTGTAAATTCTGTCATCCATGACGGTTTTTAGGGCCATGAGAATGCCTCCTAACCCTACTGCCCTTAAAATGAAGGTTCATTTAATGCTCATTTTGTAACTCACGAGAGGACGCTCAAGTAGTCTGCTGTTTGAAAGAAGCCAGATTAGGCTCTTCAAAGCACCATTGAGAGTGTCAGCAATAATGATTCTTTGTAAGAATGGTCTTGAAGGAATCTGCAGTCTTCAAAGTATCATGAGAACAAGCTGAAGACCACCATCAAAATGAAAAACTACAGTTTCAGAGAGAGAACCTATGGGTTTCTTAAAATCTTTATCCTACACTCACTGTATTGCCCTCTCCATGGTATTACAGATAGTTACTAAGACAACATATATTTTATTTTCTATTTGAGCCAAGAGTTAAACAGAGTTTTAGCCACCTCAAGCAGAGATTTTCTAAATGCCCTCCAATGTGGAGATTTTTCAAAATGATGGATTTTGTAGATGGAAGGTTTTTCGATGGATTCAAATATCCATTTCTAAAAATATCTAGATAAGTGTAAACAAGTCCTAAATAAGCTGTAGTTGACTTTTCATTTTGCTCATCATTTAAATTGCAGCCCTGTGGGTCCTTTAGTGAGTTTGTTTAGTAGTTCAAGGCAAAACGTCACAGTTATCGTGTGTTAAGAAGATGACAGGAACCGCAGCTAGGCAACAGAGGGAGGTAAATAAAGGGGGGGAATGCAAATGTAAGAAGAAGACAAATTGACTGAAATGAAGACAAAAGAGTTTGTGCACAATGTAACTGCAAATTAAAAGCTCCTGACTCAAACCGGCTGGTGCCATACATGTAGTGTGGGGATGAGTCAAGGCTGCATAGTTTGTAGTCTGGGCTGTGATAAACAGCCTCTCTCTCAGTTATACAGGCATGTGGAACAGAGGCCTGGTTCCAGGGTGTAATTTAGGGAAGCTAACTCTCTCCCACTGGACTTTCTCCAGGGAGGGAGGAGTTCCCAACAAGCCTCAAGTATGCTCTTATTTGGCCTGACAGCGGCGAGCTAGTGGCACTCCACGAAAGCCAATGCTAATTCCACATGCTTTCCAAAAGTGTGCAAAACAAATGACACTGCATGACTTTGTTTGTTTGTTTTGACCCAGGTGGACTCCAAGGATGTCATTTAGTTAGACAATTGTGTGATGAGATCATGCCACAGTTTAACGTTAGGGCTCTGTTGCTTTTCCCTCAAAGTCATTTGGGTGTTTTTTAACTCATAATATTTGTGTGAATGTCTGATTTTCAGGGCCCTCCAGGACCACCTGGGCCTCCCGGAACTGATGTAAGTGAAGTGTTTTTCACACTTTGTCCATAGTCTCCTTAATCCCCCCTTTTTTGTTTTTGGTCAAAAGATGTGTCCTCAAAAGATCAAAAGATCATATGACTCATAGGATGTTTTTCAGTGTGGATCAAACCTTTGTGGTCAGCAATGATTTTCTCACAGCTCAAAGTCACTGTAGTTCTCTCCTCTTTATCTCTATTTGTGGAAAAAACACCCTTGGAGTTCTGACAAGAACCTCTCTCAGCCGGTCAAAGAACTCCCTTTTTTCCTGAGAGTAGTCACAAGAGCAGGGTGAAGGCACCTCGTCTGCTATGTAACAGCGGTGACTTAAGTAATCCTCCACAGCTTTTGTATAGCAGAGCCATTACAGAAAAGATGTCTCATCTGCTAAATGAAACAATCATGACACTCACTGCAGATATGCGTTCATGTAAATGGCCTCTGCAGATTGTTCTTCTTCTCAAAGGAACATCCATTGCCTACTAAGATGAAATGTGTCATCTTAAAAACACAAAGGTTTGATCAAATTTAAGGCCTTTTCTGCTAAGCTGTGATGTGATATTTTACTCTTTCTCTCTCTCTCTCACTTTCTCTGTGAGTTCATAGTGCATATGGTATGCATTTTCATCTAAATACATAATCATAAAAGTGACAGACAAGCCCCCCCATTCCCTTGGGTCACATAGTCAGTCCTCTGAGTGGCTTGCATGACAAATGATCTCACTTGACTTTTTGAGGACACACTTTTTAATGAGAGAGCAAATGTGCAAATAGTTTAATCAGTTACACAACTATTGCACCTCTCAGAATATTTTGTTGAACATCAATTGTATTGTGTAGAAGAGAAAACTATACTGTGTGCCTTAGTGTAGTTAACAATGTCATTCTGTAACCTGTTATTATTGTAGGACTGTGAGATTCTGGACATCATCATGAGAATGTGTTGTAAGTATGCTGCCTTTCATGGTCAGCTGCTGCCTTGCGTTATCCCCACCTAATACACAACTTTTACGATATGTTCAGATGGCGGCACTGCTTTTTCTCTGGGAAAGGATAGCTTACCCAGCAAGGCATTTTCCCCCCCATTCTGAAACTTCTTGTGTCAACACTACTTCATAATTTCTGACCCTGTGCTGTAGAAAGAGATTATGCACTTAATGCATAGTCATGTTTGAGTTGTAAGAATTAAACTTGACTTGAAACGTCACCATTAATTAACACACTAAAAGCAACAAGATGACTTGATAGAGTTAAGAATCAGATTGATAGTATGAAATCTGGATGTGGTCACTGCAGTCTCTCAAAAGACCTAAATTTTCTGCATTCTGGATTTGAAAAAAAATCTACCGGATAACTAGCATTGAGCCGTATCTACCATAGTAAAAAGAGTGAACATGAAGACGGGATGTCCCTCTACTGCTTACGAGGTCTAGAGAGGTTTCAGTGAAAGGATCTGAACACAGCTGGCAGATTCCTCTTGGCGGGTAATGAGAAAGCCAGCCCTGCATGGTGCTGAGCCCTGCACGCAGCAGCAGAGGCCAAAACCTGCTCGGACTGTGGCAGCCATTGCTGGCTCGGGACGCATCTTAGCAATGATGAGGGAAAAAAGCAGAGAGATACTAAATACAGGATTTCCGATTCAGATTCCTCAAATTTCCACAGGTTCTATCTAGCTGTATCTATCTATCTGTCTATATATCTATTTATCTATCTCAAAACCTAATGAAGGTTATGACACTGTAATTGGCAGGTATAGGGTCAGGTTAAGCCTGGAAATAAAGCAACTGGGAACCACAGTGCTATTTTAGAGTGTGTAAGTAAGTAGAGCATAATTATAGATACATGGTGAAAGAGCTGTCAGTTGGTTTATTTGAAGTTGTAAGTTATATTACTACTGTGAACTTCTGACACTGGCTATCCCTGTCCAGCTTTCTGAGTCAGACAACTTTCTGATAAATAGACCAAGTGCTGTCTGACCACTGCCTGAAGTGTCTGGCTCTCTCAGTGATTTTATCTTTTAAATGAACTTTCCAACATAAACCATTTTCTTTGACTACCTTAAAAACAAAAATATGCATGAATCACTGGCTTTATTGCAATAACTCATTTGTAGCATTGCTTTAATGTGCTGGTTGTTGATAATTTGCCAGAGCAATGGAAAATCCAATCTCTATATTTTACTGTTTTTGTCTTTTCCCTCTCTCTCTCTCTTTCTCTTTCTCTCTCTTTCTCTGTCTCCCCTTCTCTCTCTTCCCCCAGCTTGTTGTGGTGAGTCATTTTTTCCTTGAGTCCTTTTGTAAACTTTCTAAACAGAAATGCTTTAAAATGTAAGCATTTGGTGTGGCCCATCTGTGCCTCGGATGTGTGGTCCACTTAAACTTCTGTTTTAACTCACAACACAGAGTGCAAGTGTGGCCCGCTGGACCTGACCTTCGTTGTGGACAGCTCAGAGAGTATTGGCGCCAGCAACTTTGCCCTCGCCAAGGACTTTATCATAACCGTCATTGATAGGCTGGCGAAAGACCAGAGAGTGGTGGTGCGTGATTTCAATCTCTTTTTATCTAATTATGAAGCATGAATAACAACTAATATCTTCTGAAGCCATTTGTCAGAGCCCAAGGCCTGAACCTAGGCAAGCAGCCAGTTGATGGAAATTTTCCTGTGTGTATAAAGTACAAGAGCCACTGTATTTTTGCTCCCCTGCCGCTCTTTCACTCTGTTTGCCCATAATTATTAGCCTATGTGAATTAGCGCTCATGATGAATTAGCACTTTATTTTTTGTTTTGAAAAGTTTCCTTGTTTTATCTCCATGCCTGAAATGTAACTTACTGTGTGGGATTGTTTTTGGACCCTAGAACGCACCACCTTTGAGTAAAGAGGTAATCTACATCAGATGTGGATATGGACTAATTAGAGTGTATTAAACACACTGTGGTTAGGCTAAGGGAATTGTTTAGGAAACACTGCACTGAAACCAGCTTCTCCTCCTGGAGCTTAAAGGGATTGTCTGAGGTCAGTCAATCCATAGCCCTGTTTTTCAAGGTTACTGTGTGCTGTCAGTAGGAATAAAAATGAGCAAACTTGTTACAACACAGACCAGATTCTATGTTAGTAATATGCACTCCTTGTTAGTTCCTTCATTGTGTTGTAGCTTGAATGTTATCCTCTTTTGTAAGTCGCTTTGGATAAAAGCGTCTGCTAAATGCCTAAATGTAATGTAAATGTAAACCAAATTTGCAAATCAGCAGCTAATGCTAACTGAACGGGGCACAGGAAAACTGAACTGAAACAGAGTTTCCTTGCCCTCATCATGTACTGTAAAGAAAAAGCAAAGGTTACTTGAAAAATTGGTGGAAACTCATTGCCTTGAATGCCTTAAGTAAACATAATTAGTCTCAGAGTGAACGTAACAAGTCTCTTTCAAGTTATGCTAAGCTGTAAAAAAAAAAAGTAAAGCTTACTTGAAAGATTGGTGAAAACTCATTGCCTCAAACAACTTAAGTAAACACAACTAGTCTCTTTATGTTTACTTAGCTCAATTGAAACAACGAGTTTCCACCAATTTTTCAAGTCAGCTTAAAAGGTACTAGTTACGTTTACTTAACTCATTTAAAGCAACATTTTACAGTAAATTGGGCTTTTTTGTTTTTTACATTGTGGCTGCTTTTTTGCTATTTCGTCTACATTGCATCAAATTTTCTCTTTCTTATATCTACCAACAGCACTCAGAAACCTCGAAAGACAGGGTTATAGGCTGATTGACTCTGGACTATTACTCTAAGTCTCAAAGTTCGGTCCAATCAAAGTCTCCATCAGTTGAATTAACTGGAAACACAGGAACATCGAGGGATGTAATATGAATGATAGCCAAAATGAAAATCTCAAACTATAGGTAATAAGTAGAGTTCATAATAATTAAGAAAGAAATATAGTTTAACACCGTGAGTAGGAACTTTTTGATATTGATTAGTCAGTTCAATGCTGTCACGTCACACAGTTATTGTAATATATGAACAAGAACGTCTGTTTCTTCATTCACTGCACTTTATTTAAATTAGTACCATTTCAGTTAAGACTTTAACTATGCTAGATAGATAGATAGATAGATAGATAGATAGATAGATAGATAGATAGATAGATAGATAGATAGATAGATAGATAGATAGATAGATAATTGCTATGTTCTCACAGCTCAACAGTCATACAAATCAGCTCAGTTTTATTTGGGTCAAAGGTAACACTTATCCACCTGTGCCAAGATGTTCATTTGTTCTTGTCAATCACTTTATTTTCCTGCAGTTTGACAATAAAGAATCCACCCTTGGTGTGGTCCAGTACAGTGGAGCGAAAGCACAGGAGATTGTCAAACTGGAACCTGACAGTTCTGCAAGGATCGCTTTGACCAAATTCAAACAGTATGTTGGAAATAGAAAGAACAGCAAAATGATACTGATTACTGTACACCCATCTCACACATTGGTTTCAAATGGTTTTACACCACTTATCCAATACTAATCTATTGGATACAAATCATTATCTTACTGAAGTCTTATAGTTGTCTGGTCTGATAATTATGTGTGCTCTGATATGTATAATTCGCAAAACTATCACAGAGTAATGACAAGAGTTCAAGTCCATTTTATCAAATGTCTATCTGTATTTATTCAGGCGTGTGAAAGAGCTCAGGTGGCTAGCAGAGGCAACCTATACCGGGGAGGCACTGGACTTCTCCAAAATCAATCTGATCAAACCCAACAATCCCCGAAACCCCGTTGTCATTGTCCTCACTGACGGCCGCTCTGACATTAATCGAGACCAGACACCTCTGACCGTGCTGTGTAATGAAGGCATTAGGGTAAGACGGCATCAAAAATGTCATTATGACTGAAGCATGTTTTTTTTTATTTGTAGCCTGTGTATCATTGGAAACACTGTAATCATTTAACTGCAGCATCGTCAAATATATTATTCTGTAGTGTCTGACATGCAGCTACACTAAATAAACTGTAGTGTACTTCACAAACTACATGAATGGAAACCTTAAAGTCTTCAACTGAAAGGAAAGGTCAGGTCAGTCAGTTACTGAGTGCTGTCAGTAAGAAGAACAAAAGAAATGGTGCAACACAGACCGAATTTGCAAACCAGCAACTAGCTGAATAGAGTGAGGGAAAATGCCCTTATCAGCTAGCATGAGCTGCTGTTTTGCTATTTGGTCAAGTTGTTGTACCAAATTTTCCTGTTCTACTTCCTACCAACAGCACTTGGGGATCTTGAACAACAGGGCTATGGGTAGATTCACCCCCATCTTTTTCCTTTAAATGATAAACCACCAATAACCTGATGCAGTGATCTGAAGTACGCTAACATATGGTTTGTAATGTGGACTGCACTCTTGACAGGTTGGCGGAGTGGGAATCAAGGACTATTCAGGCAGGATGCCCAACCAGGAGCAACTGGAGAATCTTGCCTGTCAGAGTGATGCTCAGAAGCCCGGCTTCTCCTTTGTGCGCGACAACTTCGCCGAGCTCCTGGAGGACTCGTTCCTGCAAAACCTCACAGCACAAATTTGCCAAGGTTGCATCCTCTTGCAGAAAAAAATTCTATGCCTTTTCACCATGCAATCAGCAACTCCCGGAAATCAAGCTTATCTTTGTTTACTTGTCTTTTCCCCACAGATAGGAAGTGTCCTGATTACAAATGCCCAAGTAAGTATTCTTTGGCACTATCACCACAACTGGTTGTGAAAAAGCAGTGTTCTGCAGTTAGGAATGAAATAGAGTGGTACAAGAAAAACAGAAAAAGACATATGTTTAACCTACTACATGGACAGAACATGGACAGAAAAAGAAATATGTTTAACCTACTACATATCTAAGTTCATGTAGTAACTTAACTAACTTAACACTGCACTGCACCTCAAGCAACTTCCGTCAGTCAAAGCAACAAGATGACTGGACTGGTTGTCATTAAATCATTAATGCATTAGTCAGATAAGTACTGTTTTAACATCATCTCGCTGCATCTCAGTCTAATAAAAGATTAACTCTTTGTCCTTGATTCAGTCTCATTTGATGCTTCCACTGACATCGGCATCCTGATGGACAGTTCAGCCAGCGTTGGAGGCAACAACTTCAACATAACCAAGACGTTTGTCAAGAGACTCGCCGAACGCTTCCTGACCGCTGATCGTAAGTCGCAATCCGTCAAGGTCCGCATGGCCGTCGGCGAGTACGGCCGCGACGCCCGCTTCAGCCCCTTCAGCGACAATGTGACGCAGGTGCTCACCCAAATCGACGAAGCACGGTATGAGAACATGGGCACCGATGTCCTGGGGGCACTGTTGAAGGCCATCGGTCAGTTCCAGGGTCAGCGGATCAAGAAGTTGCTGGTGTTCTCCGATGGCCGCTCACAGGGCATCACCAGCAGTCTGATTGCCAAGCGCGTGCAGGAGTTGGAGAATGCTGGCATCAAGCTGTATGTGTTGTCTATGGGCAACCGGGTGAACGAGGAAAACCTGCGCAACATGGTTAGCCGGGGACGCAGTTTTGACGTGGCCTACGCCCACCGCCACCTGTTCCGCGCCCCCGACTACAATTCCCTTCTCAGGGGCGTGTTCTATCAAACTGTGTCACGTAAAATCTCTCTGAACATCTGAGGAGGGGGTGTGTTCAGAGAACACAAAGGAGCAGAGGAAAGAAGCTGATTGGTTATTGAATGGGGTTAAAGAGGTTCTCCAAAAGGGAAAAGAAAAGGGATTGGGGGGGGGGGGGGGGATTGCTTTCAAGAGCTTCAAATGGTAGGGCTTTTTTTACTCTAAGTCGTGATTAAGAATTCAGTATGAGAAAAACACCACAAACACCAAAGTATTTGTGTAACATTGTCAGTTATATTTTTAACGACAGAGAGTGATTGTGTGAAAACAAATAAGAGAAAGAAAGATTTGACTTTTGACTTTCTATTGAAGTTACAGCTTTTACAGTGATTTTTTAGGTGTGTTTAAAGCTAGAGTGCACTTCTGGTTTTAATGCAGAATCAAGTAATTATGGCCATGGTGATTACTTGGATTTGTCTCTAAAATGTTTTGTCTTTTCCCCTCCAGAGAGAGACTCTCTTTCTCTTTCCATTTGTGATGGTATTGAGATGTTATGAATTCAGCATCTCAAAGGAATGCATCACCAACTTCCGTATATGTTTAACTTCTGTTTATCAAGAAGAGCCAGAGAAGGCCATTTATGTCCTTAGTACATTTACCTGTTTGCTGGTCAACTCATCCAAAAGCTGTATCCAAAAGCTTCTTTGTGTTTCATCAAAAGGATGCAAAGCCTGTAGAAGGAAATGTTGTTTTCAGCTTCAGAGGTTCAGCTTTGAGATTTGCTTTAAAAGTTGTGCATTTCACAGATATTATGTATAAATGCGTAACCCTTCACATACAAACATGTCTCATGCATATACAAGTTCACTGAGGTTTAGTTTCAAAGGTGTTTAAAAAGATTTGTTTGTCAAAGATGAACTAATTGCATTCTATGACATATCATTTTTTTCAAACATGGTGCTATCATCATTCCCTCAGGATGACCTGAAGCTTGATCGTTCTTTCTAAGTAGTGAAAAGTTCATGTTAAAATTTTTTGCAATACCATTTTTCCCAAAGATGTATTTTTTACCACTAGGTTTGTGTAAAGCTTCATACACATCAGACATGTATTTTGAAAATGGCAATAGTGTTGCTGAAGAGGTATTTTCAATAAAGAATGCTTCACCCCATGTCTTTGTCTCTTCTCAGTTGTGTAACTTGTTCAGAATCCAAAGCTGCTCATTTATTTGACTGCTGCAATATGACATGTCATCTTTTGACAGAAATTTATGAGGTGCAAAAGACCAAAGCCATTGCTGATGTATTAGTTATTAAATATTTGATATTTCTTGAAAAATAATGGCAGCTATGTGTACTAAAAGTCATATTGTTAGAAGAGAACTGGTATCATCCCACCCATGCATGTAAACATGTTCGTCTACCAATTTCAATCATTGAAATAAATAAAATATAATCCCTAAACAGATGTTGTACTACTCTTAACACTACCTATGAGGTCATATAGCATTATGCTACATGGAGTCAGCTTTTACAAAGAGGAAGCCAAGTATTTTATAAACACCCCACCCACACTAGCTTATGTCCTGTCCACAAGATTGATGTGAAAGTAAATCACGATGTCTTCAATTATAAAGAGAATCAAGAAATGTCATAGAACACTGTTGTAATGTAGCCAAAAGCTAACGTAATCTATACTGAGACACTGTATTTCATAAGCAATCTGAAATACATTTTTGTTTATGGCCTGGTCCTAATCCAGACACATGCATGCACCACCAATATATTTTATGGGTAAATGTCAGATATAAAGTTTTGTAAAATAAATGGTTCAGTCATACCTCATTAAAAAAAATAGCAGCATACCTTGATGTTTAACATGCATGACCTAGTGGCTCTTATGCCTCCTGAATGAGAAATTGTAGGTCTAAAGGGCTATCCCAGCCAAAATGCCAAAAGATGACCTTAACATTATCAAGAAAGCAAATTTGGCAGATCACTCAACTTACCTGTTACTCTGAGCACCGTCTGAATTTACTACTACATGTTCATTTAATTGAATCAAGAGACTTAATTGTGTGATTGTGAAGTAATTCAAAGATTAAAAATGATTGTCTATCACATTGATTCTCAGACTGGGGTCCGGGGATCTCCAGGGGTCTGCAGCACTTTGCCAGGGGGTTCGTGAAAAAGTTTACTACAAAATATAAACTTGTCTTATGGGGAGAAAAATACTAGAGATCAGTATAGAGTCCAATCGCACTGTGCTCATTACTCCCACCAGCATCACATCAGCAACAAATTTATTACATCAATCAAGCAAACTTTCCTTAAGCAATAATGTTAACTGCAAGCAGAATGAATGTTAGTTATTATTAGTTATGGGAAACAAACAGGTCAAATCTAATGATTTCTAATGAAACAAACAGGTCAAATCTAATGATTTTATCCCTTTTTATGAATCACTGTTTAAATTGTCACTGCCAATGAATAGTAATTCAACTGGATCACTCGTCAATGAAAGTAGTGGTTCAGCCCCAGAGCTGGAGTCGCGCCAGGCTACTGCAGCCTTTTCTTGGCTTTTCACCATCCACACCCACAACTGGAGAGCATGATTACCAGTAAGTTCCTACCTGGGCTAATTCAAATCGGTGACTTGATTTTCCCTAATGAAGACAAACAGGCTACAGGTGTCATGGTCCTGGATTTTTATAAAGGCCTGAATGTGTTACACTAAACTCACATGACCATATAGGCTATGCATGCTTAAGTAGTCTGTGGGGTGAAACCACTTCCTTACTGATTACTTCATGGCAGCAGCCAGCTTCACTTAGGCATTAAGTGCATAATCATGGAGGCCATTTCTGGTTAATGTGTGGTTTTGTGTACGTGTGTGTGGTGCGTGTTTAAGTGTGTGTGGTGCATGCATGTGTGTGTGTATGGTGTGTGAGGAGATATATATAGAGAGAGAGTTCAATATGTTTCTCGGGCTGGAAGTAAGACACAACTAACTTTAATCTCAAATCTAAATGGGTTAAATCTGACTTTTTGTGCATAATTCACATTGACAGAAGCTGTGTGACATACTCTACCTCTTTGTCCATGTTGATTAATTCAGAAAGGAACAGCATCAGGAATAACCATTAGCTGACATTCAGAACAGGTTACTTCATTCATCTTAAAGGCAACTGGACTGAACGCACAGAGAGACATACACTCACGTGCACAAAAAGAGTATGTTTAAAAAACAATCAAATACAGAAATAAAAACCTTGAATAACTGTAGCAGAGGGGAAGATGTGTAAAGTTTGACAGCCATTGGAAGGGGGTAGAGCAGTGGTACCATCACTGCCTGACAATTGGATGGCCTGATTCCTGAACCTGCTGTTGCGAGTCTGTGTGCTTTGAGAAAAATGTATTTAGGTAAAAGTAAATACTACTCAACTTTTAACATTATGTGGGGGCACTAGTGGCCAGTTGGCTACAGTGCCTTTACCATGAACAAGCAAGTACCAACAGGGCCCCAGGTTTGTGTTTGAACTTGGTCAATTGTCCTGGGAAGTCAGGATGGTCGACCATTTCCGGTAATTAGCTTTGACGTTGGTAAACAATTGTAATGCGGCTATAGCTATGAGCTAACTATGAAATGTACCCTGAGCTGGCGAGGAACATGGAGAGCTTATTAGTCAGTTCTTCGTCTCAGTGTGATGAAATCACATAAATAGGCACAAACACATCTCTCCATTACATCAGTTCCTATCTCAGCTGTGGCCATATCTGTGACATTAACTGTCCTCATCGTAAACAGTGTTGGAAAACTCTTATCAGTGTTAAGTCTTCGTCCAGAAATAAATTGGAGTTTCACAAGGTGTCTTTGAAGAGATGCCATGACAATATAAAACTACATTTCTGACTTTTGTCCCACAAACAAGTGAAATCAGTGCTTCATTTCCTTCTTGGTTTTTTTTCCACTGCAAAGTTCAGGGGAAATGAACAGTGATCTGCACCAAGTGAAAACAGATAACATATGGGTACACTTTACTCATATGATGCTGCATTGCCTCAAGTGAGGCACTGGCTTTACAGCCATAGTTCTTTTTTTAATGGCGTTTTACCAAAGACTCTTCTGTCTTTATCCTAGTAAACAAAGCACTTAACACCAGCAGCATGTCTCGAGAAAGTGTTACGTCTTGTCCCAGACTTTCTAAAGCTTCTCGCAGATTTTTCAAAGGATTGACACTGAGACCAGCATTACTGTGTCGTCCAAGTGCTCCTTATTTCAATCGCACTACAACTCATGCTAAACCACAGCTTTGAAATATTGTGTTGCAGTTCTTTTTTCTTCCATCTTTGCAACTTTTTTTCTTCAGGGATCTTCAGGGATGTTGTATGACCGTGGATTGCAGGCCAGTCATGGCATAATGGCCCGCAAAATATTGACATCAAACTAATTTCTCAAGAAATTTCCTCAGAAATCTTCCTGCATGTCCAAAACAGGCAAGGTCTCCAATGCCTGGCAAGCATCTGTGGTTAGCTGAAAACACAATTTCCTCCTACTAGAGTTTGAGAGAAAGGAGGGAATAAAGGGGATAGTGTTAGTTAAAATTCTCTGGGATTGCAGAGCTATTTGTTGATACAGGAAGAGAATCAGAGAAAAATATGATATATCAAGTAAAGCCAGCAGACCTACAGGCAGTTCCTTTAGAAACTAGCAACTGAAGAGTCATCACTGGAGAGGGCCGCCCACCTCATCTGTAAAACAATGACACACACACACACACACACGAAAGAAGGTCACAGTGTGTTAAAGTTACTGCTCTCTTCCTTATTGTGGAGGTGAATGGTGACCATGTTGGCTGCAATCCTTTTATAGTAATTACTACTTGTCATAAGGGGTGTAGTAAGCTGATCAGCATGCTGGACAACATCCCAGCAGTTGACCTAAAATCTCCTCTCCCACCTAAACCACTTCATGCATGTCATGTGTTCATGGTTTGCTGGCCATCAATAACATAACGAATAGTCTGCAAACCATTTGTCTACAACAGATTTCTTCACATTTCAAATTTCTGAAGAAATCTGTCTGCACTTCCAGAACAAGCTAGCTCCCCAAAAGTCTGGCAAGCGCCTGTGGGTAAATAATATCACCATTTCCTCCCTTCAGAGTTTGAAAGTAGGGAAGGAGAAAAAGATTCTCTGGGCTTTGATAGCTACTTGCTGATACAGAAAGAAAAGCTAAAATGTTCAGAATCTTCAACTACGATATTGAATGAATTGAATGTACCGTCTAATGGTACATAATATGACTGCCGCTCTTTTTTTAACGGCGTTTTACCAAAGACTCCTCTGTCTTTATCCTAGTAAACAAAGCACTTAACACCTGCAGCATGTCTCGAGAAAGTGTTACGTCTTGTCCCAGACTTTCTAAAGCTTCTCGCAGATTTTTCAAAGGATTGACACTGAGACCAGCATTACTGTGTCGTCCAAGTGCTCCTTATTTCAATCGCACTACAACTCATGCTAAACCACAGCTTTGAAATATTGTGTTGCAGTTCTTTTTTCTTCCATCTTTGCAACTTTTTTTCTTCAGGGATCTTCAGGGATGTTGTATGACCGTGGATTGCAGGCCAGTCATGGCATAATGGCCCGCAAAATATTGACATCAAACTAATTTCTCAAGAAATTTCCTCAGAAATCTTCCTGCATGTCCAAAACAGGCAAGGTCTCCAATGCCTGGCAAGCATCTGTGGTTAGCTGAAAACACAATTTCCTCCTACTAGAGTTTGAGAGAAAGGAGGGAATAAAGGGGATAGTGTTAGTTAAAATTCTCTGGGATTGCAGAGCTATTTGTTGATACAGGAAGAGAATCAGAGAAAAATATGATATATCAAGTAAAGCCAGCAGACCTACAGGCAGTTCCTTTAGAAACTAGCAACTGAAGAGTCATCACTGGAGAGGGCCGCCCACCTCATCTGTAAAACAATGACACACACACACACACACACGAAAGAAGGTCACAGTGTGTTAAAGTTACTGCTCTCTTCCTTATTGTGGAGGTGAATGGTGACCATGTTGGCTGCAATCCTTTTATAGTAATTACTACTTGTCATAAGCGGTGTAGTAAGCTGATCAGCATGCTGGACAACATCCCAGCAGTTGACCTAAAATCTCCTCTCCCACCTAAACCACTTCATGCATGTCATGTGTTCATGGTTTGCTGGCCATCAATAACATAACGAATAGTCTGCAAACCATTTGTCTACAACAGATTTCTTCACATTTCAAATTTCTGAAGAAATCTGACTGCACTTCCAGAACAAGCTAGCTCCCCAAAAGTCTGGCAAGCGCCTGTGGGTAAATAATATCACCATTTCCTCCCTTCAGAGTTTGAAAGTAGGGAAGGAGAAAAAGATTCTCTGGGCTTTGATAGCTACTTGCTGATACAGAAAGAAAAGCTAAAATGTTCAGAATCTTCAACTACGATATTGAATGAATTGAATGTACCGTCTAATGGTACATAATATGACTGCCGCTCTTTTTTTAACGGCGTTTTACCAAAGACTCCTCTGTCTTTATCCTAGTAAACAAAGCACTTAACACCAGCAGCATGTCTCGAGAAAGTGTTACGTCTTGTCCCAGACTTTCTAAAGCTTCTCGCAGATTTTTCAAAGGATTGACACTGAGACCAGCATTACTGTGTCGTCCAAGTGCTCCTTATTTCAATCGCACTACAACTCATGCTAAACCACAGCTTTGAAATATTGTGTTGCAGTTCTTTTTTCTTCCATCTTTGCAACTTTTTTTCTTCAGGGATCTTCAGGGATGTTGTATGACCGTGGATTGCAGGCCAGTCATGGCATAATGGCCCGCAAAATATTGACATCAAACTAATTTCTCAAGAAATTTCCTCAGAAATCTTCCTGCATGTCCAAAACAGCAAGGTCTCCAATGCCTGGCAAGCATCTGTGGTTAGCTGAAAACACAATTTCCTCCTACTAGAGTTTGAGAGAAAGGAGGGAATAAAGGGGATAGTGTTAGTTAAAATTCTCTGGGATTGCACAGCTATTTGTTGATACAGGAAAAGAATCAGAGAAAAATATGATATATCAAGTAAAGCCAGCAGACCTACAGGCAGTTCCTTTAGAAACTAGCAACTGAAGAGTCATCACTGGAGAGGGCCGCCCACCTCATCTGTAAAACAATGACACACACACACACACACACACGAAAGAAGGTCACAGTGTGTCAAAGTTACTGCTCTCTTCCTTATTGTGGAGGTGAATGGTGACCATGTTGGCTGCAATCCTTTTATAGTAATTACTACTTGTCATAAGGGGTGTAGTAAGCTGATCAGCATGCTGGACAACATCCCAGCAGTTGACCTAAAATCTCCTCTCCCACCTAAACCACTTCATGCATGTCATGTGTTCATGGTTTGCTGGCCATCAATAACATAACGAATAGTCTGCAAACCATTTGTCTACAACAGATTACTTCAAATTTCAAATTTCTGAAGAAATTGACTGCACTTCCAGAACAAGCTAGCTCCCCAAAAGTCTGGCAAGCGCCTGTGGGTAAATAATATCACCATTTCCTCCCTTCAGAGTTTGAAAGTAGGGAAGGAGAAAAAGATTCTCTGGGCTTTGATAGCTACTTGCTGATACAGAAAGAAAAGCTAAAATGTTCAGAATCTTCAACTACGATATTGAATGAATTGAATGTACCGTCTAATGGTACATAATATGACTGCCGCTCTTTTTTTAACGGCGTTTTACCAAAGACTCCTCTGTCTTTATCCTAGTAAACAAAGCACTTAACACCTGCAGCATGTCTCGAGAAAGTGTTACGTCTTGTCCCAGACTTTCTAAAGCTTCTCGCAGATTTTTCAAAGGATTGACACTGAGACCAGCATTACTGTGTCGTCCAAGTGCTCCTTATTTCAATCGCACTACAACTCATGCTAAACCACAGCTTTGAAATATTGTGTTGCAGTTCTTTTTTCTTCCATCTTTGCAACTTTTTTTCTTCGGGATCTTCAGGGATGTTGTATGACCGTGGATTGCAGGCCAGTCATGGCATAATGGCCCGCAAAATATTGACATCAAACTAATTTCTCAAGAAATTTCCTCAGAAATCTTCCTGCATGTCCAAAACAGGCAAGGTCTCCAATGCCTGGCAAGCATCTGTGGTTAGCTGAAAACACAATTTCCTCCTACTAGAGTTTGAGAGAAAGGAGGGAATAAAGGGGATAGTGTTAGTTAAAATTCTCTGGGATTGCAGAGCTATTTGTTGATACAAGAAGAGAATCAGAGAAAAATATGATATATCAAGTAAAGCCAGCAGACCTACAGGCAGTTCCTTTAGAAACTAGCAACTGAAGAGTCATCACTGGAGAGGGCCGCCCACCTCATCTGTAAAACAATGACACACACACACACACACACGAAAGAAGGTCACAGTGTGTTAAAGTTACTGCTCTCTTCCTTATTGTGGAGGTGAATGGTGACCATGTTGGCTGCAATCCTTTTATAGTAATTACTACTTGTCATAAGGGGTGTAGTAAGCTGATCAGCATGCTGGACAACATCCCAGCAGTTGACCTAAAATCTCCTCTCCCACCTAAACCACTTCATGCATGTCATGTGTTCATGGTTTGCTGGCCATCAATAACATAACGAATAGTCTGCAAACCATTTGTCTACAACAGATTTCTTCACATTTCAAATTTCTGAAGAAATCTGACTGCACTTCCAGAACAAGCTAGCTCCCCAAAAGTCTGGCAAGCGCCTATGGGTAAATAATATCACCATTTCCTCCCTTCAGAGTTTGAAAGTAGGGAAGGAGAAAAAGATTCTCTGGGCTTTGATAGCTACTTGCTGATACAGAAAGAAAAGCTAAAATGTTCAGAATCTTCAACTACGATATTGAATGAATTGAATGTACCGTCTAATGGTACATAATATGACTGCCGCACATTGCTGCATGTGCCATCTGAAGAAAATGAATGTCCAATAACTCTTGACACATCTTTTGAAGTGCAAGTATTATAGGTTTGCTCCTATGGTATAAATACATGTCAACACATATATGTGTGTTCACAAATGTTCACTGTCTGAATTCCTTCTTTAACATAATGGTTTGTGTAATCAAGCATAAGGGGTGAAGATATCCCCCGAGACCAAAATAGGGGGAAGAGCTGTCCCTGGGTGCCAAAATAGCCAAAATAGTGTGTGTCAATAGTTGGCGCTACGCTAATGGAGACATATCTTTTACTAAACAAACATTTTACACTAAAAATTTTACGCCGTTTTTTTGGGTTAATTTACCAGCTTCGTAGTGACTTCGATGGTTTAATGGCTCATTATTGGGTGAATGACGGCTCTCTCGGCAGCCCCTGGTGCTGCTAAGTTACAAACACTTGCAGTATGAAAAGCCGAGCCGGTGAAAGCTAAACCAAAATCATGTGTATTACCTTCTCAGTCAACACAGCCCTTTGAAAATTATCATGACTGGGTCCTATTCTTTGGTTATCAGAGAAACCCACATGGATTGGTGTGAATGTACAAGGTTGTTGCTGTTTTTTATAGAGAAACGGCGCCTGCTGGGGGGGCTCCAGAGTTAAAAAATTGCAGGCTTGCCAAGTACCACTTTAAATCCCACTTATACAGTTTTCAAGAAGATGTGTATTCACCAACGTTTTCTTATCATGAGTAAAACCGTTGGACTTTCATTTTGATAAGTTACTGCCATTCTGTCTTCCACATTTATGAAAGGCTAGGGATATATGTTGAGTCCTTCTTTTACTGTCATGTCTGAGTTGAGTCATGTCTTATGAAACAGTCATGAATGCTTTGTGGGCAATTTATGACAGCTACTATGAATGTGTTCTGCACTCAACCGTCAAGACCACTTCAACCTTTAGCAGTAATCTGATGGTGCAAGAAATAATTGATTGTTGCATTTTTTCAATTTTGCAGATGAGAAATATCACACAATTTGAATCTTTACAGTAAACAAATTTAAGAATATTGGTATTGATGAAAGAGGCCCATTGATTGCAGACAAGTAAGTATTATAAATTCTTTATGAAAAGTTAATCATATCCTCATCCTCCTCGCACAAAAAACTCAAGATCTTTTCTCTTTCTTCTCTGATTTCTTCTGCCTTGTAATGTAAAAGGGAGTGAGACAGCAGAGCCTGTTGCTTTTAATTACACTGAAGCTCTTTCCACACACTATGGAGGTGAATGCCGGCCATGTCAGTGGTAGCAGTTGTGTCAACCTGACCTGTAATCGTTTCACAGCTTACTGCTTGGCATATAGACATTAGCGAGCAGGTTTTCTTTGTCGAATTCTGGCCGATTGTTACAAGGAGACATTCCAAAATGGCAGCATTCTGTGATTGGCTGACACAACACTTGACCAAAAATGGGATTCTGCAGTAAAGCATTGTCAACATAACAGCACAGAGTGATTCATTTGATGGATGAGTACTGCAACAGTTCTAAACTCTTGTCTTGTGAGGTGAAAATAATATGTGCTATTAGGGTGTGAAATTGAAAATGATTACTAACATTACCCAGCTGCCTGGCATGGAAGTTGGCACAGAGGAATATTTCAGGAGTGAGGCTGTGGGGCAAAAGAAAAAAGAATCTCTCCCACTGAAACAATCCCAGCCACCCAACCTGAGTCCGACCCACCTCCCAAGAACCACCCACCCAAACCCAGGCAATGGAAACTCTGTCTGTGTTTGTCCATGAAACCAAATGAGAAGAAGAGGATAGAGGGAGCGAGCGAGGGAGGGAGGGAGGGAGGGAATGAGTGAGTGAGTGAGAAAGAGGGAGAGAGTTTTGGGGAAGGGGCTGTTGGCAAAGCGTGGCCAAGCTTAATGACTCCCAGCTGGCCTGGCTATGGAGAGCGAGGGCCGACATCTGGTGCAGATTTCAGGTCCGGGACGACGGGGATACATGCACATGGCTCAGGATTATGGACGAGAGGAGCAGTGTAAGACTAGGGAGTGCTCCGAGACAGGAAAGAACGAACAGGACAGTGAGCAGCATACGGCGTGAGCTCAGCGGCATGGATGCAACAACAGACAGCTGGAGATGGAGGATATCCAAAGCCTCATTGAAAGATCCAAAGATCATTGACTACTGACCAAGATAGAGCAACATAAGACATTACAATGGGAGCAAACGTGAATACTTCCGGTCTGCATAAGTGGAAGTGTCACATAACATCACAATATAAACTTTTCAATGATCATTTGTATCAGTGTATGAGAGTTTGACTCTTGTCTGCATAAAGGGGGATTATCCCCCCTCCCCTTGCAAAGATAGAACATTGAACTTAATGAACATTTGTGCCTCTTGCTCCACTTTTTTCCTCTCTTATTACCCGCTTTTATTTGCCATGACTGCACATACAGGCAGATAACTCACAGGAGTCCTGACCCGAATGCTAAACATGTCTTTTATCACATGTGATGTCAAGCCTAACTTGTTGTATCAGGCTCCAATCATACTGTTATATAGGGTGTCTCTTATTTGAAATGACGGAAATCCAACTTCCATTCTCTTCTGTTCCCTTAGCTAGGTGAAAAATCATTCCAAGAGAGCAGACAACTCAGTCATAATGTAATATACAATGCAAAATGAATGGGCTTGAAAAGGCATTTGTTTCATGAATTACTGGAAAGGCAGTTGCAATAAGAGGAAAAACTCACTGCATGTTTAGAAAGCACACAGTTCAAAGAGTTTATTTCATTAAGTCTTATTCTGTATTATTCCACAATGAGCCCCATGCCCAAATCACCAGTAGTTTTCCAAGGCAACCAAAACCAATGACGGACAGCATGACTCCAAAAAACACTGATCAACGCGCCACAGCTGAGCAACTCCCACCCCATCCATACTTTTTCCACATCTGCCAAAGCCAACGTCTCTTGGCAGCAGGGGCAGGAGTGTTGGTCTCCATACCCAGAAAGACAGAGAGAGAGAGAAAGAGGGGGAGTGAGAGAGTGGCTAGTGGTACAAGGTGGGGTTTGGTTTGGGCAGAGGACTAAATGACCACAACAGCATATTTACACAAAGTGACTAAATGGAAGGATCAGCTCACTGCTCCAGTGAAGGCCTTCCTCTTCACAAACGGTCGGCTCTTCTCTCCTCAGAGGCTAGGTGGCCGCCCGGCTACCATGCTGTTTTGGGTGGCGAGAGAGACGCTCTTTCCCCTTGACAACCCGTAACCCCCATGGGCAATGAAAGAGGTCCACTGTGTGTATTGCTCCTGAAGCATGTTGTGGCGAGAGGGGCGTGGGGTGGAGAGTGAGGGGCAAATGGGACCTTTGCATCATTCTAATGTCTTGGTTTTGGGAAATGTCATGGGAATTACACTGGAGAGACAGGGCGGGATTGTGGTGTCGGTGGTCATGGCTGGGATTGGGGGGGGGGCCTTGTGCACGCACATGTTGAAAGCCCTAAATCCATTGCTGTCTTTACATTCACCATTTAGTTGAGAATATGCAAGGCGAGTGGTCTTTGATGTATTTGCAAACAGAGCCTCAGTGAAAGCTGGCCCCGTCCTTTGAAAATAAACCTCATCCACATGTGGGTTTCAGGTGCTGTCAACTCGGGGGCCGTGGACCGGGTTTTGCTTACATGCCTGACAAACGTTGCTCCGGCTTAGTCCAATGAATTCTGTCACACTGGCTTTGGGGGAATGCGCCGGAATGCTGGAGAACATGGTGAGAGAAAGTTGAGAGTGAGTCTGTAAGCATGCCAAATAAATGTTGTGAAACGTCAGGAGACAAGATGCTGGTTCTCTCCAGCTGCGTTCATGTTCCTCACTTACATGCACAGACGGCGCTGATCCTGAGTTAGCGTGCTGTAAAGCAACCTCACAATGCAGCATTACATCACAATCTTCTCCACTAAATTGCTGCACAGTGAAATTGTTCCCATTGGTAAGCGGTGAGACGCTTGAAGTCTAAGGCTTTACAGACATTCACAAGAGGACATCTGAGACCAAACAAATTCTTTTAGCCCACATCCAAATACTAATACTACATGTGGTTTCATTTGTCACATGAGAAGCAACAAGGCCAAAAGTTGCCTACATCAACAAGCACACAAATATCCATTCAAGCTCTAAAAATGGCACTGTTTTGCTCAACCCTTAAGCATGTCCTTTAGGTAGAGTAAACGTTATCCATCCAAGTGCAAATGTTGTTGATGACATGTCAAAATATTTGCACTGAAGAGGTGAAAGTTCTTGGTCACATGCTAGCACACCAATAAAGCCACCAAACTGGCTGCAAAAATAAAAGTCATAATGTTTCTTTTTTGGCCTGAACTCAAAAGTTTCTCTAACAACTTAATGATTTAAAACCAAGTTAACGAAGTTCACAACTTAGCATCACTTTTCTGCTTGTTCTTAAGGCATCCTCTTGAATGAGGGGCAGTTCACTTTTACTAACTCTCAACTCTGTAGATAAGTTAAGTGAGCCATGAAATGAAAGATGTGTAGGCGGCATGTGGTAAGTTGTAAGGGAAATCAGGCTTTGCCTTGATGAAACGTTCCCACGACTTCTTTGGAAAGGAGGGACTGAACGCTTGGCAAAGCAACATTTGGTATTAACTTGAAAAAAAATTCCCAAAACCCCTCCCCCAGGAGAGCAACATTTGGGAAACTTCAAATAATCATAGCATGGTGAATTGCTACCTTTAATAGGACAGTCTACATTTACAGGTTGAATCCCAATTTCCCTCCAGCCCTAAGCCCTGAGCCCTTAAAGACTTAACTGGCATTACTGTAATCAGCTTCATGATTAGCTGGTTCATGCCAATTAAGTCTTTGAAGTTTAAGGCTTAGGGATGTTGGGGGGTTGGCACTAGGATTAAACCAACAGTGCAAAAGATTCACTCGCTTGTTCATTCCATGGAGAAATTGCATATATCATCATTTATCATCTCTATTACTCAAAGGACGAGGTTGAACTCTGAGGGGCATTCTGCTGAAGTAGGAGGTCACTGCTACTTGCTGGGTGTTCAGGGATGACTCACTGTTTGGTTTGGCCAGGAACAAGATGATGAGGGATGATAGAGCAAAGGAGTATTGAAGGTTCTGGATGATTTTCCTGCTGTTCTGCAGTACTGAGTGTGGCTACACAGTGGACAGAGAGAAAGAGAGAGAGAAAGAGAGAGAGAGAGAGAGAGAGTGTGTATGTGTAGGGTTGGGGGGTGGGGTGGGGGCAGAGCCATTCCTTCAAAATGAGTCACAGTTAGGGCCCCAGAGACACAGTCCCCCCTCAACTCTCTCTCTCTTTAAGGAAATATACACCCCTTGCCAAGAGAAAGAAAGAGAGAGAGAGAGAGAGAAGAAACAGAGACAGCAGAAGGAGCACAAGACACAGAAAGAGAGAGAGAAAGAGAGAGAGAGAAAAGAAGGAGAAGAAGAAGCAAAAGTCATGGCTAGTGTTCACTTTCATTCACATCTAAAAAAAGCGTCCTTTCCTTTCTTCTGCTTGATATTAGGAAACAGGGCTGTGGGCAATGTCATCATTTCACTGCACTTAGAAATAAGACACACACAAAAAACAGATATAATGTGTACCCAAAGACAATCATCTCCAAACAGAATCCATTCCCTGAAACAAAATGGATAAAATCAGAGCAGGATAGCCATGGTTTGGCTGGCAGCACAAAACAAACAGTACTGTGGTGAGGAAGGGTTCTGCTCTGGTTTTGCACTGAAGTAACTCACTGTGAAAGACAAAGAAGATGCATCAGTCTATGATCATTTTCAGTATCGTGCCACCAGACACCTAGTGTTTCTTACACGGAGGACAAGACAAGGGCAGAGCTCTGTAGGCAGCCCTCTTAAACAAACAAACGATTGTAGCCTGGGAACTTATTGCTGCTCTCTTTACTTTTTTTGATCCTCTTTAGTCCTTTGCCTTGTACTATTTTCTTTTGCTTTCCTTCTGTTTTCAGTTATAACAGTATTGGGGTGTAAGTGGGGCACGGTCAGGTGGATTTAGGTCAGGCATTAGGCGGGGATACCAGGGCAGCATATATATAGGCGCTTCGGGTCCTTGGGCCGGAAGGAATTCATGGTGGCTAAGCTAGCGTGCCAGGGCAGCTGTGTTTGTGTGTTCGCGTGCTCAACTGTAAGTGGGAGTGGGTTGTTATGACCTCCCAGGGAGGAACCGCTCTCGGCTGCTGTAGTTAGCGGTATTGTTTGGGTTTCACCAGCAGTGTTTCACGCAAGACGTCTGCTGCCCCGGGGTAATGCTCTTTAACGCAACATGGTGCTTGCCGTCTGAACAGTAGAAGGGGCCGGCAACAGTGCGGTTGTCAGTTGCTGTTCTCTGCAATTAGAATGTGCGAGTGAATGTGTGTATGAGTGTACAGGTGCTGTTTGCTTGTTTTGGTGTTCGACGTAGGGCATTATTTGTACGTTCCTCTAGCCTGCGGCCTGACGTAAACCAGGGTGGCACAGTGTGAAGTGTGGGCCACTGGCTAGAGGTTTATTATTTTTTTTTTTTTCTTTCTTTTTTATTTTTGTCTGATCGTCCTCTCTCCCTCTGGGGGGTGGGCAGCTAGGCAGTGGGGTCCACTAGTAAGTAGGCTGTGGGCAACCAAAGTTCCATCTGTGGTGCACGGGTGCAGTGAGTATACTATTAGAACACCTGATGTGTGAGCGTAGTATAGTAAAGTGTGATCTACTGAAAAGCCTAAGAGGGCAGATTGCTGTGCAAAGTGTGGGTTTATGTGCAATACTACTGGTGAGAGTGCAGTGTTTTTTTTGCAATTGTTAAAACATGATATTTATTTCTACGTGTGTTGAACAAGGTGCCCAGTGCTTATTTATGGTGGCCTAACGGGTTTGGCTGACCCTTCCTGGAATGTATGAGTTTTAATAAAGTGACACATTCAAAAGTAGAAGTAAATAAACAATATTTTTATATTTTTTCTAAAACCTGTGTATGAGCCATTCTTTTGGATTTTGAGTTCCCCTTACTCCTGGTGGTGCTGCTAGTGATCTAATTAAGGGGTGGCGTAGTCTGTGGCCAGTTGGGGGCGCTTCAACCTGGCGTAGTCGGCAGGACGATTCTTTTGAGGTGTCACTTTGTTAGCTTAGGTTAAACAGCACCTGTGAGTGTGTGTGCGTGTGTGAAGAGAACAGCAGCTGGCAGCAAGATGAGCAGCGCTGAAGAATCCATGGCAGAGCTACAGAGACTGCAGGAACGTGTGGAGCAACTGCAGGCAGAAAATCAGAGACTTTCTGGTAGGGGTACCGGGGACAATGGTAGCGGGCCTAGTGGTCAAGCCGCTCGTCGTGAGCAGGCCCTGTATCTGCCCCGAGAACGTCGGTGCCCAAAATTCTCGGGCTCCACGTCAGCTGGGTCCCTGGCAGTTGAAGAGTGGATTGAAGAGGCGCAGAGCTGTATAAGATCAAGGTTTATGTCTGAACTTGAAAAAGCTTTGTTTTTGTTTGATCATTTGGAGGGGGAGGCCAGAAATGAAATTAAGTATCGGCCTACAAACGTTCGTGAAGACCCTCAGGCTATTATTAACGTTTTGAAAGAAGTGTATGGCTGCTCCAGGTCTTATGTATTCTGGCAGCAGCGTTTTTTTGACAGAAAACAGAGGGAACATGAAAGTTTATTTGAGTTTTCTCATGCCTTACTGGAACTGATTGATCGTGTTAAGCTGTCAAAAGAAGATGCCATTAGTAATCCTGACCTTGTACTGAGAGATCAGTTTTGTGAAAATGTCTGTGACCCTATGTTACGCAGGGAACTGAAGAGGGTGGTGCGGGCAAACAATTCGCTGACACTCCTAGATGTAAGAAAAGAAGCCATTCGCTGGGTGGAAGAGGGTCAGGCGAATCGTGACCGGAGCCACCGTGTTCCAGGTAAAACTAATGAAGTTCAGGTAGCTGCTCAGTGTGCCACTTCAACTGCCCAATCAGCAGAGTTCTCTGAACTCAAAGAGCTTGTCCTTCAACAGCAAGCCCAATTGGATATGCTGACTAGACAGCTTGGGCAGGCGAGGGTGCACCCCAAGCCCCTCAGCCGTACCGGGGTGGGCGTTTTAAACGGGCCCCAGATGGTCAGCCCATATGCATTAGATGCGAGAGACCTGGACACATTGCTCGTTTTTGTCACCTTGCTCCTGTGACTCGTAACAGTGGGCCTGCCCCATTGCAGCCCTCCACTAATCCCCCATCCCAGTCATCGGTCCCTGACCGCCCTACCACCCAGCCGGAAAACTGTTAACCCCCAGTGTGCAGAGCCACACACTGGGAGGGGATAGCCCTGGCTCTTTGCACTCCCTTGATAAATTAGTGCGCAACTGTCCGGTATTGTGTGTTTCTATGGGCGGCATCGAAGTCCCCTGTTTGATTGACACTGGGTCCATGGTAACAACCATCACAGAGAGTTTCTTTCAAGAACATTTACAACATCTGAAAAAGAGAGAGTGTAATTGGTTAGGGCTTAAAGCTGCAAATGGGATAGATATTCCATATGTTGGGTATATCGAACTGGATGTGGTAGTGTTTGGGCAATGTATTTCTGGGCGGGGGGTATTGATTGTTAGAAACCCTGGCGATGTAACTCTTAGCCAGTGTAAAGTAGCGACACCAGGTATTTTGGGCATGAATGTACTGGGGGAGTGTTATCAACTTCTTTTCGAGCAGCATGGTTCCCAACTCTTTAACTCCCCTCCTGTGAGGTCGGCGGCCCCAGGGGCCCTGCACGCTCTACGACGCTGTGAGAAGATCAGGGCTGTCCTGAATGCCCCTGAGCCCTTCAGAGCAAAACTGCATGGAAGAGCCCCAGTTTTCCTGGAAGCAGGAGCCCTCACCCTGGTACCGGTGACGTGTCCACAGCTGGATTCAGTGGAGTTCTTGCTCGAGCCGTTGGGGTTTGAAGAGGAGCCGCTGCCAGAAGGTGTTCTGGTGTCCCCTGCCCTGGTGTCTGCCAAAAAGGGCCTTTTGTACGCCCCGATGGTCAACGTTGGGACTTCCGGAATGTGGCTGCCTCCCCGTAGTACGATCGGCACTGTCCAGGTGATCACCGCATCCTCAGCAAGGGCCCCTACCTCCATCTCGGTCAACCTGTCACAGGACGACTGTCAGGCATACATCTCCACCCAAGAGATAGCAGCAGGTCAGGGCGTCACTGAAACTGTGCTCCCCAACCTTCATGGACTGTCTAAGCAGCAAGCTGTCCAGGCCCAGGCTCTTTTTGCGCAATATAATAGTATCTTCTCCAAAGGCGATGGAGACCTGGGCTGCACATCATTGATCACTCATGAAATCCCACTGCTGGATAATGCTCCTGTCCGCCAGCCTTATAGGAGGATTCCACCCTCCCAATATGAGACTGTGAGGGCCCACATTCAGCAGCTGCTAGAAAGTCAAGTGATAAGAGAGAGTAGCAGTCCCTACTCATCCCCTATCGTTATAGTCACCAAAAGGATGGGAGTCTCCGCCTTTGTGTGGATTATAGGCAGCTTAATGCCAAGACACGGCGCGATGCGTATCCTCTCCCTCGGATAGAAGAATCCCTTGATGCACTGTCGGGAGCAAGATGGTTCTCCACCCTAGATCTCGCGAGTGGTTACAATCAGGTTCCGGTGGCAGAAATAGACAAACAAAAGACTGCATTTTGTACGCCATTTGGCTTATTTGAGTTTAATCGTATGCCATTTGGGCTTTGCAACGCCCCGGGCACTTTCCAGCGTTTGATGGAAAGAATGTTTGGGGATTGTCGCCATCAGTCAGTTCTATTGTTTTTAGATGATGTGATTGTCTTTTCTGCCACCGTTGAACAACACCTAGAGAGACTGGGGGAAGTGTTTGCTCGCTTGCAGAAGGAAGGCTTGAAAGTCAAATTATCCAAGTGCCGCTTTTTCCAGCATGAAGTCAGCTATCTGGGGCATGTGGTGTCGGCAGAGGGGGTGTCGACAGACCCTGCAAAGATCGAGGTCGTAAAGGAGTGGAGACGGCCCGGACATCTGGCGGAGCTGCGGTCTTTTCTCGGCTTTGCAAGCTATTATAGACGGTTCGTGAAGGGCTTTTCGAAGCTTGCGGCCCCACTGCACCAGCTGGTTGGGTACTCAGCGGACCACGGAGGAAGGGGAAGACTCCCCCAGTTCCCCTTGCATCAGCGTGGGATGACAAGTGTGAGCAAGCGTTCCAGTCTCTAAAGCAGAAGCTGGTCACCGCTCCAGTCCTGGCCTACGCTGACTTTAAGAAGCCATTTATTCTCGAGGTAGATGCCAGCCACGGGGGTCTCGGTGCAGTTTTGTCTCAAGAGCATGAGGGGAAAGTACGCCCAGTGGCGTTCGCTAGCCGTGGTCTTAGACCAGCGGAGCGAAACATGGAGAATTACAGCTCCATGAAGCTAGAGTTGCTCGCTGTTAAATGGGCTGTAACTGACAAGTTTCGAGAGTACTTACTGGGCAACCATTTCACCATCTTGACCGACAACAACCCCCTCAGCCACCTTCAAACGGCTAAATTGGGTGCCACTGAGCAGAGATGGGCCTCCCAGTTGGCATCATTTAACTTTACCATCAAGTATCGCCCCGGAAGGAGTAATCAAAATGCGGACGCCCTGTCCCGGCAGTATTTAGAGCGGTTTACCCTTGGGACTGAGGTTCCAGTCCTTGGGCCCTTGGCTGATGGGGTCCACGCATTGACTGCAGAGGGTCGGTGTGCTGAAATAGTTGCCCTGCCTGGGCGTACACTCCAAGACCTGAAATTCTTGCAGCGAGACGATCCTGTCATTGGGCCGGTGTACAAGCATTATCAGGAGGGTAGATATCCCGACGCGGTGGGGCGTGGAGCCCTTTCCAACCACAGCAAGGGGCTGCTTCGACAGTGGGGTCGTTTGGTTCTACGAGAGGGGTGCTGTATCGATTGGTCCGCCCACCGGGGGGGGGGCAGAAGTCCACCAACTGCTCCTCCCACAGGACCTGCAGAAGGAAGTCTTGCACAGTGTTCACGAGGAACAGGGACACCAGGGCACGGAGAGGACCTTGCAGTTGCTCCGAAGCCGATGTTTCTGGCCTGGTATGGCCAAGGATACGGAACAATGGTGTCAACAATGCCAACGGTGTGTGCTGGGAAAAGCAGTTCAGCCGAAAGTGCGTGCCTACTGGGGCACACTGCAGGCCACGCAACCAAATGAAATTCTTGCTATCGATTTCTCTGTTCTAGAGCCGGCCAGCGATGGGAGGGAGAACGTCTTGATTCTCACCGACATCTTCACAAAGTACTCCCAAGCCATCCCCACTAGGGACCAGAGGGCATCCACTGTGGCACAGGCATTGGTACAGCATTGGTTCTACCGGTTCGGGCCCCCAGCCCGTATCCACTCTGACCAGGGGCGAAATTTTGAGAGCTTGTTAATCCAGCAGTTGTGTCGAATGTATGGCATCCAGAAAAGTCGGACAACGGCATACCATCCGCAGGGGAATGGACAATGTGAGCGATTCAATCGCACATTACATGACCTGCTCCGCACCCTGCCTGCAGCTGAGAAGCGCCGTTGGCCACACCATCTGCCGCAGCTGACATTTGCCTATAATACTACTCCCCATCAGACTACGGGGCATACCCCTTATTACCTTATGTTTGGTTACCACCCGAGACTACCTGTCGACTTCTTGTTGGGGGCGGAGGAGGTGACCTCCACTGCGGAGACAATGGAGGAGTGGGTCCAGAGACATCAAGAGAGTGTGAGGATGACCCGGGAACATGTCCAGGAACGATCCCAAGAAATGGCTCTGAGACGAAATCGGCACCATAATAGTCAAGTTAATGATGCTGGTTTTGCTGATGGGCAACTTGTCTACTTGCGTAACCATGTCCAGGGGCGAAGTAAGATTCAAGATTACTGGAACCCCTGCGTCTTCCAAGTGCTCAGAGGCCCCTCTGGGGCAGCAAGTGTATACACTGTGGCTCCAATCGTGGGAGAAGGACCAGTCCGGCAAGTTCATCGATCCGAGATGCGGGCTGTTCCTGAGGGTTTACGGCAAGGTGATGAAGGGACCACTCCGCCACCTGCCGGGAAGGGGCCAACGGCCGTACCTCCAGTGGCGGAAGAGGAGGATTACGCAGAGGCCGTAATTCTGTATACAGAAGACGAACCACACGTTGCACCAGTGCCACCCAGGGCTCACTCACCAGGGGCGGAGGATATTGTGACAGAAGAGGTGCCACTACGACGTTCAGGACGGTCCACAGCAGGTCAACATTCCAACCCTCACCGGCTCCCTAGAACAGTGGCCACCCGAAATGAGGACGGACGCCCACTCGTGGACAGGGAAGAGGTCAGGTCCTGAGAGGGGATCGGCGGGCCGCCGATCCATTTGGAGGGGATGGATTGTAGCCTGGGAACTTATTGCTGCTCTCTTTACTTTTTTTTGATCCTCTTTAGTCCTTTGCCTTGTACTATTTTCTTTTGCTTTCCTTCTGTTTTCAGTTATAACAGTATTGGGGTGTAAGTGGGGCACGGTCAGGTGGATTTAGGTCAGGCATTAGGCGGGGATACCAGGGCAGCATATATATAGGCGCTTCGGGTCCTTGGGCCGGAAGGAATTCATGGTGGCTAAGCTAGCGTGCCAGGGCAGCTGTGTTTGTGTGTTCGCGTGCTCAACTGTAAGTGGGAGTGGGTTGTTATGACCTCCCAGGGAGGAACCGCTCTCGGCTGCTGTAGTTAGCGGTATTGTTTGGGTTTCACCAGCAGTGTTTCACGCAAGACGTCTGCTGCCCCGGGGTAATGCTCTTTAACGCAACATGGTGCTTGCCGTCTGAACAGTAGAAGGGGCCGGCAACAGTGCGGTTGTCAGTTGCTGTGCTCTTCCGATCTAATGTGCGAGTGAATGTGTGTATGAGTGTACAGGTGCTGTTTGCTTGTTTTGGTGTTCGACGTAGGGCATTATTTGTACGTTCCTCTAGCCTGCGGCCTGACGTAAACCAGGGTGGCACAGTGTGAAGTGTGGGCCACTGGCTAGAGGTTTATTATTTTTTTTTTTTTCTTTCTTTTTTATTTTTGTCTGATCGTCCTCTCTCCCTCTGGGGGGTGGGCAGCTAGGCAGTGGGGTCCACTAGTAAGTAGGCTGTGGGCAACCAAAGTTCCATCTGTGGTGCACGGGTGCAGTGAGTATACTATTAGAACACCTGATGTGTGAGCGTAGTATAGTAAAGTGTGATCTACTGAAAAGCCTAAGAGGGCAGATTGCTGTGCAAAGTGTGGGTTTATGTGCAATACTACTGGTGAGAGTGCAGTGTTTTTTTTGCAATTGTTAAAACATGATATTTATTTCTACGTGTGTTGAACAAGGTGCCCAGTGCTTATTTATGGTGGCCTAACGGGTTTGGCTGACCCTTCCTGGAATGTATGAGTTTTAATAAAGTGACACATTCAAAAGTAGAAGTAAATAAACAATATTTTTATATTTTTTCTAAAACCTGTGTATGAGCCATTCTTTTGGATTTTGAGTTCCCCTTACTCCTGGTGGTGCTGCTAGTGATCTAATTAAGGGGTGGCGTAGTCTGTGGCCAGTTGGGGGCGCTTCACAAACAAACAAACAAACAAACAGAGCTTTGCTAAACATGTAAGATAAACATGGTATCAATTACTTTCACTTGTATGACAAACAAAAGTAAAAAATATATATCTGGGAACCTGAAATTTGTTCTCTGCTATTTGTTCACTTTCACCTGAATGTGACTGTGTGTACTGTATAATTTTGTTTTGTGTGTTCCAGTATAAGGTTTTTCTAACTTTAAGCGATTGAAAAAAAACTTTAATGACTGTCAGCTAAGAACATGTCAACCAAGGCAAGCTATGGCCATGTGGTGTGTGTGTGTGTGTGTGTGTGTGTGTGTGTGTATTCTCACTGAGTGTTTTCTGTACATGACACTCCCATGTTTAAACAACAGACCTCCTACTTGGTTATGTGGGCTCAGCCAAGCCTATTCTCCAAGCTGGCACCCATGGACTTTCATCTAGTTAACAGCATCATAAAGCAGCACAACTTAAATGCAGCTTTATTCAGTCCAGCATCTTCGTCAGGGAAGCAAACCTAATACACGTCCAAGGTCGTCATCTGCCAAATGCCCAATATAATGTAAACTGCTGTGTGCCATAATGAGAGATAAGTAAAATGCCAGTGGTAAACGTTACAGTAATAGCCGGCGTTATGATCTGTGGAATACACCTCAGGGTACCAACACCGTTTTAACAGTCCCAGCCCTGCCTTACACAGTTCTTCTGCACGCTCACATAGAGACACAGAGAGTTTTCCTGGCTCTCTCGGATGTCTTACGTAACGCCCCCCCCCCCCCCCCCCACCCCCCCACCCCCACCCCAAGTTTTATTTGCAGGGATTTTCTCAGACTCCACGATGGCTGAGGAGAGGATGTGGGAGCTATCGTTCCTCCCTTCCCTTCACTCTGACCCCCCCTCCTCATCCTTTCAGATCTCAGGCACACAGGTCCAAGCTCTAAGTTAAATGCTAAAGCGAATGCAAGTCGTCACATGTGGGACACAGATACAATTTGCCTCCTCATTGTGTGTAACCTGAGATGTGAGTGGGGGGGTTGCCATAACTTCTGCATTGAATCATTTATGTCATGTTACTGCCTGACTTCTGTTTCTGCACTTGATATAATGTCATACTGAAACACATGTACAGGGCACGACACAAAACAGCCTCTTAAAATAATAATGACGGATCAATGAGAAGTTCTTTTTTTGAGCAATCTGTGCTCAGCATGTGAGTTTGTATATAGTAGTAGTGTGGATTAAAAGACAGAGTAAGTAAGAGAGAGAGAGAGAGAGAGAGAGAGAGTTTTTAATGGGTGCTCTGAGAGTGAGTATGACTCATTGGCACGGTGGAACCCCGACAGCAGCTAAATGGCCCAGCATCATCAAACAATATGCTCCATGAGAAGTAATGCTGTTTTGGTTTGTCACCATGGCAACAGTGATTTGTGGCCTTTCCACTCTGGGCTCCACCAAGAGGTGTGAGGCAGTGACTGGTAGAACTGAGATGATGCTCCATCATGCTGGTTCTCTTTTTAACAGATTGTAAAAAGGGATTTTACCAAACGTCACATTCAGAAATATGAGTTTGCCATTCACTGCTTCTAGCTAAATCCTCAGGGCCCTTTCCAGCTTTTCAAAAAGACAAATACTCGTCCTTAAAAAAATAATGCATGCTGTTATGAGTCAGAGAGAGAGAGACAAAAAGAAATTTTAGTCAAGCCATAAAACTTTGAAAGCTACTGTCTCTCAGAAGCTGTACTATGAGGCCAGGGATTAGACTACATATAAGACTTCAAACTCACTTTTGAACCGAACACTGCAACATTGTCTCACACTCCTCTGGAGGTGATGTTCTACCAGATGGCCGATGTGCTCAGCACTTCTCTCAAGTCCAAGAAAGCATTTTACTCAGAGAGTGTCAAAACACAACTTTAGCTAGTGCTGCAGAAACCTGCAGAAAAAGCCCCATGTGAAATTTTCCTTCGCCCTCGCAATGTTTACACGTGATTTATTGTAGTTACAAACGTGGAAATGAAGGACCAAAAAGACAAAACTCTAAATATTTACCAGTTCCCATGCTGGAGTCACTCCAGTTTGAGTTTGTGTAAATGTGTTTAGCTTACCTAAACTAGCCGGACGCCATAAACTTCGGGCGGATAGAACAGCAGATGATTCTGGTAAGACAAGAGGTGGAGGACTGTGCATTTATGTAAACAAAGCTTGGTGTACGAACTCTGCCATTGTTGGGAAACACTGCTCAGCTGACCTGGAGTATCTCATGGTCAAGTGTAGACCGTTCTATCTTCCGAGGGAGTTCACCTCCACCATAATAACAGCTGCATACATCCCTCCGGATGCAAATGCCAAACTTGCTATGGACACACTCCAGGCAGCCATTGGCAAACAACAATCCGCACACCCGGAGGCAGCATTTATTGTGGCGGGAGACTTTAACCACTCCAACCTGAAGACAGTGCTACCTAAATTTCACCAGCATGTCTCCTGCAGCACCAGAGGAGACAAAACACTGGATCATGTCTACACCAACATTGCTGGTGCCTACACAGCAACTCCCCTCCCCCACCTGGGACAGTCTGATCACCTCTCTTTGTTTCTCACCCCGAGGTATTCACTGCTCATCAACCATGTGAAACCAACAAAGAAGACCATCAAGGTGTGGCCAGCGGGGGTAGACTCTGTACTCCAGGACAGGTTCAAAGACACGGACTGGAGCAGATTTACCTCACTGGCCACTGAAGGCTCCCATGTGAACATTGACTCTTACACCTATTCAGTATTGGATTACATCAACACCACAATCGACAGTGTTACGACTGAAAAGCAGATCACCACGTACCCAAATCAGAAACCATGGATGAACAAGGAAGTGCGGCTTCTACTGAAGGCGCGTGACAGTGCCTTCAGATCAGGGGACACACAGGCCTACAGTACTTCCAGGGCTGACCTGAAGAGGGGCATCAAGAAGGCCAAGCACAGCTACAAGCTGAAGGTGGAGGAACACTTCACAACATCTGACCCCCGACGCATGTGGCAGGGCATTCAGGCCATATCTGACTACAAGCCCAGCAACTCCACACAGACAGCCATGGATCTGTCCTTCCTCAACGAGCTAAATGACTTCTATGCTCGCTTTGACAAGGACAACAAGGATAAGCCTGCCATCACCCTCCCCTCTGACGACCACCATACTCTCACACTCACTGTCACAGATGTCCACAACGCACTGAACCACATCAACGCCCGTAAGGCCGCTGGACCTGACGTCATTCCTGGACGCGTGCTGAGAGCCTGTGCTGGGCAGCTTGCAGGGGTCTTCACAGACATCTTCAACAGGTCCCTGGCCCAGGCAGCAGTACCAGCATGCTTCAAGACCACCTCGATAGTGCCAGTGCCGAAACACTCATCACCTACGTGTTTGAATGACTACCGCCCTGTAGCACTCACGCCCATAGTGATGAAGTGCTTTGAACGACTGGTCCTGGCACACCTCAAGAAATGCTTGCCGCCCACACTGGACCCTCACCAATTTGCCTACAGAAGCAACAGAAGCACAGAAGATGCGATATCCACAGCGCTTCATTGTGTGCTCTCACACTTGGACGGGAAGAATGCATATGCAAGAATGCTGTTTGTTGACTTTAGCTCAGCATTCAACACAGTCATCCCCTCCAAGCTAATCGCCAACTCGTCGACCTTAGAATCAGCAACCCCATCTGCAACTGGATCATGGACTTCCTGACCAACAGACCCCAGTTTGTTAGGTCAGGCCAGAACCGGTCCACCACCCTGTCACTGAGCACTGGTGCACCGCAAGGCTGTGTGCTATCCCCATTCCTCTACTCCCTTTTCACCCATGACTGCAGGCCTGCGTATGGATCCAACTCCATCATCAAGTTTGCAGATGACACCACGGTGATTGGACTCATCAGTAACAACGATGAGTCTGACTACAGGTAAGAGGTGAAGCACCTGGCTGCATGGTGTGCTAAAAACAACCTGCTCTTGAACACCAGCAAGACCAAGGAACTCATTGTGGACTTCAGGAAAGAGAAGGGAAACACCCACGACCCTATCCACATCAATGTTATGGCTGTGGAACATGTCTCCAGCTTCAAATTCTTGGGGACCCACATCTCCGAGGACCTGTCCTGGTCGACCAACACCTCAAGCCTGGTCAAGAAGGCCCACCAGCGCCTCTTCTTCCTAAGGACTCTAAAGAAAAACCACCTGTCCACTGGCATCCTGAGCAATTTCTACCGCTGTGCGATTGAGAGCATCCTGACTAACTGTGTGACAGTTTGGTATGGAAATAGTTCTGACGCTGGTCGCAAGGCTCTGCAGCGAGTGGTGAAAACTGCTCAGAGAATCACAGGGACTCCACTTCCTGCCATTGAGGATGTCCATAGGAAAAGATGTCTGCGGCGGGCACGCAGCATTCTGAAGGACACCTCTCATTCTGCCAACAAACTGTTTCAACTCCTCCCCTCCAGAAGGTGCTACAGGAGCCTACAGACTAAAACCACCAGGTTCAGGAACAGCTTCTTCCCCACAGCCGTCACACTACTGAACTCTGTCCCCCACTGAACCTCACACTTTGCTGCTATAGCTATGCTGCTATAGCCCTTGGATTGCACATCTGTACATCTGTATATACTTAATATATCTGTACATAACTATCTCTGTAGCACATCTGTATATACTAAATACATCTGTACATAACTATCTCTATAGCACATCTGTATATTGCCCTTATATTGAATCTATATAGCACATCTGTATATTACCCTTACTATCTCTTCACCTTACATGTATATTGCTCTTCTGCCTATTTATTATTACTACTCTTATCTGTACATAATTTGCTCTTTAATTGTACATACTGCATACTGTATATACTGCACTTGCTGCTCTTTGCACTTCTGATTAGATGCCAAACTGCATTTCGTTGCCTGAATTTATACATGTGTAATGACAATAAAGTTGAATCTAATCTAATCTAATCTAATCTCACCTATGACTCTCACAGGTCTCTTCATTATGTGTCCTTATGGCAACATACTAGTGTGTGACCCCAGGTTGTAAGTGGTTTCAGTGTCACTGCTCAACACAATGCTACATCATGGTAACTACAATGAAACATCTTCCAGATGTGACATTACTCACAGTCACTCGTGATCATTCTGGATGAACTGAGAATGTCGCCTCAGCAGCGCTTCTCAAGAAGATCCTCCTCTTGTGGAAATTCTGTGTGAGAAGAGGTTTGAACAATTCTCTACTTTACTGTTACGTTTATTGGGCATTTCCTGTCGAAAAATCTGTTTGATACTTTTAATGTGAATTGAATGGGCTCACTTTCGTGTCCTAAATGTCAAAGCAGCTTGGATGGCTGAATGCACATAGCCTTGGCCTATGCCTCATCCATAAAAATGTGTTTCGAAAATGCCAACGGAGATCACAACTCGGTGCAAATCACAAAGGGAGCCCCAGGGATGATAAAACATATGTGTTTGAGCATTTAAAGCCACAACTTTGTTAAAACAATCTCGAACACACTGCACAAAGCACAATGTAATGAAATGCACATCGCATCAGCTACGACGCCATATGGATTAACAGCGCCCCCATGTGGTTTGAGACGTATTGGGTGAACACTGTGCGCGTAAAATGTAGGCGCTTCTGCAAAAGGAGGGACCAGTCTTCTCCTCGAAGGACGTTTCAGGGGAGAGGCGCAGAGGAGAGTGCTTCGGCGGACGGGTTGACCACTCCTGCTTTCCCCGGATTCTATTCTGTCTTTTTGTTTTACCCTGTGATGCGTTAATGAAAATCAAGTATAGTGTTTAAACTCGCCAAACGTTCCAAAACGGTTCTCAAATCCCGGGTAAGTTGAACAAACTCCATCACTAGTTTGCTCTGGAATTCGGGAGCACTCTTTCCGTTATCACGACGCACAAGTTTGTGCGCAGGCTAAACTAAATTATGCTTGATTTAAAAGTTGGAGGCTAACATGTTGTGGTATGACTGCGTATTATAAATAGACAGGAGATGGTCAGACAAAAACGGCACACTAAAACATTTTACAGATGAATTTGTTCATTTTTGTCTTAAAGTTCTTGCTTAATGATGCTTGAACGTTTTATTTATGCCCTAGTGTCCTAGTTTTATGGCTTAAACAAAGTGGATATATTTCTTTTGTGATATGATGGCAGCTGGTGTTCAGCTATCAAGAGTTTGGATTGGATCAACTCCCTGTTCAAACTTCCTCTTTTGACTTGCATTCTGCGGGTGCAGGAGTTATTATAACTTATGCATGACTTTCCCTCATTTTAAGGATAGGTCAGTCTAACATTGCGAAGGTTGACTATGCGAGTGAGTGTCCTAACGGCAAAGTCCATAATCAGCAGCATCTGTACCAAACAAAAGGTTTGCATATGGAGATACTGTCAATACTTTTAAAAAAACAGGTTCGATATTAAAACCAACCATCAGATTCGCATATTGTCTCATATTTGTCTACAGCACATCTCTAATGCTGCAGTGTAAGCGTTCCCTGGGTGAATGATTCTTGCACGTTTCACAAAAAAAGTGCTGCCATGTTTTCTACGCAGGACTGGGTCAGTTATAGACCTGCTGTAGTTTCATTCCTACTCTAAGTCGTGCATTCGCTGACAGGCTGTGCAAGTCCGTAGTCATGTAGAGCAGGATTCATGTCGAGCCAGAGGCCTTAAACAAATTGAAGTAGCAAGTAGGGCTAGTTGCTTAAAATGCATAAATATATTACAAAGATGTTGTTGGTGACTTGCAGCAGTTGATAGTCCATCTCATTTTCAGCGTATTTTTTATTTTAAGTTTGTTTGAATTATTTTGTTCAGTGCGTAAATCATCTGTCATGCTTCCTGGAGAGAGCATGCGCATTGATCTGTCAGGTTATGAGAAACAGCTGGTGCTCAGACTACATCCTTTACTATCAACAATCTGTGTCACTTTACCAACAATAGATGGCCATCTTTAAAGCATACTGTCGCTCTTTACTTAGTTAGTCTTTGTTATGTTGGAAAATGATTGTTACAATGCTTTGCAGTACAAGCTGAGAGTCAGCTGTGTTTACCCCAAGGGATATGAGGTCAGCAGTGAAGAGACCCCCAAAGATGAGAGAGCCCATGAAATGAGAATGAGTGGGATGCAACAGCCAGCCTCTCCAGTCTGCTTGGAGAGGCTATAGGCAGCTTTTGACAAACTGATTGGTCCATTTGAATCTCTGAGAGAAACAGAGGTAGAGGTGTTGATTTTGGATCAGAAACAAAATGTTTTTATTGCACAGGAAGCAATGGTGCAGTGGTGGTCTTCTTTCAGAAGATCAGAATTGCAGTTTGCTTTGACCCACTATTACGTAATAATTTAAAATCTATTTGAAAGTAGTGAGTAATTTATAATCACAAATCAGTGCAAATTACTTAATCTCCACTTACTCTCATTTCTTCACACAGTAGTAGTCATGTATTGTTTTTAATATGTTTCAGACATTTCTTGCACACTTTGCAAACATGTTTGCAAACATTTAATTTCATCCTGTAGAAAGCTTTTAAACTTTGTTGAACAACTGAGAAATATGTATTTACTGCGATCAGATGTTTGCATTACTTTGGATCTCAAATGTCTGTAAAACTTTGTGTCTGTTCTTTAATCATGTTTGCAAACACCAGTGATATCAAATGATGGAAGTACTGTGCAGGTTATTTAGTGGAATCTTACATGCTTACTGTAGGTCTATGTCAACAAAAACTGACAAGTCATTTGTACTTGAATGGTTCTTACAGTTGGTCTTATGTCAATGACAGTACATCTTGGGAGGAACAAACTCAATTTGCCATTTTACATGCTTACAGTGTAAGGTATCAATAATGACACACATAGCAAAACTTAAGGTTGAACCAGCTCATATTGAAAACTACTGGTATGCTTTACATTTTTAATGACTATTGCGTAATGATAGACTTAAGGCATGCACTGATTTGATCAACAGTTGTGTGGTTTGGTTGTCTGGGTAAATCTAGACTGCACATCATTGAGATGGAGAAGGGATTCAGAGGTCATTGTCTTTGACTTCCCATTTCAGAAGGTATAATCAGCATGCAATGAACCCTTTGGTGCATTGACCTCTTACCAAATCCTTTTGGAAGTGAAGCAAACATATTTCTTGTAAACATGTGCAGATGGAGTTGTTTACTCAATTTTAAGGAATGCACACATCTATATGGTTTAACATGAGCAATATTATTGGTTGTGCATCATATATAGCCCACCCACATGCCAGAAAAGCTCTGATAAGCTGTTACAATTGGTCCATGGATTTTAAGTGATTTAAAAATGAGCTACCATTGGCTTGACTCCAGACTGGCCTGTAGGGTGGGGGTCTGGGTTCAGTCTAGTGGTTGGCAGTAAAGTTTTGCTATTATTGTATGTTTTTCTGTAGAATTTTGTATTCTGCAAACAAAACATCTGGTCATTTTGGCCAGAGTGCTGAACCTATTCATATTGAAAGCAATGGTTCACATTCTTAGCTAATGGTGGATTGAATATATGCCCTAATTTGACCTCAAGTTGAGTGGTGGCAAGAGTAGTTGTTTTGAATGTTGTTTTGTTTTAAATGTTTTGAAAGTAGAGCCTTTGGCAAACAGAAATATGTCATTTTGTTCCAAGGTGCTCCTGTGTATCCCTGTGTGTGATTCTTTTGAAAAAAGTTTTGTGAGGATTGACTGAAACATTACTGCCACTGGGGAAAACTCCATAACAAAAATGTGGCCTAGACTCTAGGTCCCTGATCATGGTGTCCAAACATTTAAATCTGAATGAGTTAACACTTTGGTAAAATTCATGTGTTGCAAATGATGCTTATCCTGACGTAGAGACATTTTATGTCATTTGTCTCAAGGGTAAGCTGATTTGAAGCTGATAGGCAAACTTTGAAAGACCAATCTAAGAAATCTTGCATTACACATAGCACTGGCTTTGCTTGAGGACAGGTCACTGAAATAGCAGGCAGGGGGAAGTGCAGTAGGTGCATGTTAACTGGTTTGAAAATGAACCACCACAATGATAGACTGTTCACTCTCTGCAGTACCAGACTGCATTATATAGCAGGTGAGGCCTATAGGTCAAAAGAAAGCAAAACAAAAAAGATTTGGTGACAAGGGATTTAAATCTTGGCCTATTTGAACTGTCTGTAGAGTAACAGAGTAACAGACCTTTGCAAATTCAGAGGGATGAACTGTATAGACGATAGAACACTAACTCATCATCCAACAGCCTTTGCACGTATATTACTATACAGACACTGTCATCACAGTTTTGACAAATAATTGTGGTTATCTTTTCCCTCTAAAGTCCCACATTGTGGTTTCACATGGGATTTGAGGGATACCATTGAACAGTGATTACAGTGAACCACAAAGCTTGTTGGAAGTTCTGCATTGGTCTAGTGTGGCTATATCCCTGTAAAGAATTGCTTGTGTTTAAAAAAGGACTCCCAGGGGGAAAAAAAATGAATATTAATGTTGCCAATAGACAGCATGTCTAGGCCTATGTCTAACAACTTATTGATCACAAGTAAAGGATTAACATACTTTATCTGCAAGCTCTTGCTCATAGATTGTAGTACATATGGAGGAGAGGATAGTAGTTGTGTTTGGAAGCTCTCAAGATTGAGGGAATGGAAATGTGAAAGAAGAGGATTGAAAGCATATTAGCTAAAGTCTATATAGATCTGTGTCATTTTACACTGGATAAATCAGCTAACAAATCACCACGCCATTTGCTCCAGACGTGTCACTAATGAGTGTATGCCACTCATTATTACACCATGGTTAGCATGAAGGCTAACAGAATGATTTCTCTTATGAGATGGTTTTGAGATTTTTCATTTCATCGCCATCAGTAGCTACAGTACATTTAAAGGCCTCTTTTGTACTCATCATTAGGTAATTATTCCACTGTCCTTTAATTCCTGTAGTAGATCTGTTATTAGCCAAAAAAAAAGCTGGTCCAGCCTGACATTTGACATATAGCTCAGTCCGGTTAGCATAGGTGTAAGGCAAAGGCTTAGGAAGGCCTGTCTGGGACTTCAAACAGGATGCCTGGGAATCCCACCCTAACAGAGCCTATTAGGGGCAGGAGTGGCTGGAATGGAAGAACAGAGGATGTTGGATGAGAGCCAGACTTTAGAGCTGGATGTCAGAAAATGGAACAGTAGGGTGCTGAACTCATCTTTTGAAGCCATAACTATTTAAATTTTATTTGTTTTTGTTTTTTTATTTTTGTTTTTGTTTGCTTGTATGTTTTGTTCTCTTTTGTTTTATATTCACTTCAGCCAACCACAAGCTACACTGGTGTTCTAAATTTGGTGTACAGGATTTTTTTGGAGACGTGACTGTTTCTCCACAAGTTGTGCACACTTAAAGAGTCTGTTTAATACAGTGTTTCGGTCAATGTCAGTTCATGTTTAGTCTTTGTCTTCTAGGGAGAAGACGGGAAAGACGATGATGCTGAAGGTCCTTGCTTTGTGCCTCCTCTATGGGGCAGCAGTGCATGCCCAGACTTCAGAATGTCATAGTAAGTGACATTGTAATATCAACATCAGTACACTGCATGCAGAGTTGGCTCTAAATGCAACAGAGACAAAGAGCTGATGCTAAACACATTACTTGGTTTCCATGATAACATGATCCTACACAGTTCAAACCATAATTAATTTTTTTAATAAAAAATTCTCAAATGTCTTATTTTGAGAGAATACCAAGTCGTTATTGCTACAAGCAGTTGTTCTTACCTTCAGTTGTCTGTGTGTGTTTCTCCAGAAAAGCCGGAGTGCCCTCTTCACTTGTACTTTGTCATTGACACCTCCGAGACCATCGCCCTCCAGGAGCCTCCCCCTGGCAGTCTAGTGTCAAGCATCAGCAGGTTCACCGAGCTCTTCGTCCAGCAGCTGGACGACATTGACTACCGTGGCCTGGTGCAGATCAGCTGGAGGATCGGAGGACTGCATTTCTCCCAGACCCAGGAGATCATCAGCCCCATCACCGACAAGAATGACTTCCTGAAAAGGCTGAGAGGCACACCCACCAGACCGGGCATCCGCTACCTGGGCAAAGGCACTTACATCGACTGCGCCCTCACCAACATGACGGAGCAGATCAGGCTCTCAGGCGAGCCCAGCCTGCGATATGCCGTGGTCATCACAGATGGGCACGTGACAGGCAACCCGTGCGGCGGCATCAAGAAGGCAGCAGAGCAAGCCAGGGATCAGGGCATTCGGCTGTTCTCTGTGGCCGCGTCGCATAACATTGACGAGGCTGGCCTGCGAGAAATCGCCAACTCGCCCATTGGGTTGTTCCGCAATGACTATCTGGCTGTGAACATCACATCATCTGGGGTTCAGATTGGCGAGAGCACCTACAAGCGCATCATCCAAGCCATGGTGAGATCACATCCAGTGTACACATCCTGGAATGTCTCTGTGTTATCATTTAGCTTCTTCTTAGACTTTCTCAGACTGTAACTGACTTCTACTGTTTTGTTTGTTTGTTTGTTTGTTTGTTTGTCCCTTCTCTCACAGCTCCATCAAGCCTATCAGGAGGTAAGATCCAGATCATGTAATGAAAAAGTAATTTTATCATACCCTGATGAACCCATTACAATAAAAATTATTTAGGGTATGCATTAACTCATGCTTCATGCCGTCATTATAGTGCTCTTTAACTTGACTATTTAAACAGTCTTTAATTAGTTTTGTGGTAATCAAGACTTTACATTTACATTTATTGATTTTTAACTGATTTTATCCAATGAGGACTGACATACACATTGCTCTCTCTCTCTCTCTCTCTCTCTTGCACTATGTTTTCCTGTCATTCTGTCATGCAGTGCTACAGTGTGAAATGCCTGGAGAGAGACGGACCCCCTGGTCCACCAGGACACAGAGGACAGAAAGTGAGTACTTGGAGCCTGCTGTTCATGCTGTGTCATGCCCTTTTTTAGTGTTTTCTTCATGGAGGTAGTTTTATATTGGACAAGAGCTGTATGTACAGTATAGAGGAAAATATTGCATGCTCACCATTCAAAACTGCAATACTATTAGCATTCAGTGACTGACCCCATGCTTGTGTGGACTGACAGGGCGCCAAAGGTGACCAAGGTAGTCCTGGGCCAAAAGGTGACAGAGGTCGACAGGTGAGTCACAGTTTTACACTTCCACTCTCCAATGATATTGCATGGTTGCCAGCACTTTAAATATATAACCCTTGGAAATGAAACTGCTTATGAAACTGCTTAACAATCCTGGCAGTATTATCTCTGTTCTCTGTAATGTTGCCTCTCTTCTCAGTGACGCTCAGATCCATGTTGGACATAATAGACTGATTATATGTTATTTATATATTCTCTATATATGCACGTTTCCATGTTTTTCTGTAAAATAAAATAATTTGTTTGTGTTATTTCTTCTCAGGGTGATCCTGGCATTGAAGGACCTATTGGCCATCCTGGAGTTAAAGTAAGTCTTTAGTCTACAGGAAATGAAAAATGATACAAGTACAAAAAATTCCATTATTTTAGTCATGAAAATGTATTAATATTAATTGATTTGTGTTGGTCTTTTAGGGAGAGCCTGGCTTGAAAGGCGAAAAGGTGAGATGCCTTAAAATTTTATTGGACAATTTCTTAATTACATTTCTTGACTCCAAGTGAAATCATAAAATTATTTGTTTTATGATGGTGAAGTATATGCCATCCGTAACATATATCCACCATTTTATGTCTGTAGGGTGAGATCGGCACTCAAGGAAAGAAGGTATTGTGTCTTGACTTCAAATTTCAAATGGCAAAAATCAGCCAATAAAAAATTCTGTGATTATTAACTGGGCTGGACACTCTCTTGACTTGACTCTGTTGAATGACTGCAGGGTGCCTCCGGTTTACCTGGACGAAATGGAACAGATGGGCAGAAGGTGGGTTGGCATCATTTGGCACTGTGGTTTTCTCAGACATATTTGATGTCATGTCCACCAGGCTTTAAGGGAAGTGAATGTGCTGTGAAGTTAGTGAAGCTCAGTTTGTGAAAATGTACCATGTCTGTCCATAGTTAGCATGTTGGTGTTCACTCAATTCTCTCTCCTGCTCTCTGCACAGGGTAAAATTGGACGGATAGGTGCTCCTGGTTGTAAGGGTGACCCAGGTGACAAGGTATGTCTGTGTATGATTGTTGTATTTTTCATTGCGCTATAGTGTTGTCACAATGCCAAAACTATGACTTCAGTCTGATACCATACCTAAGTATGCCCATATTGATACTGACCCATATGAATACCAACTGTGAACATCTTAAATGACACAACATGAAACCTAATTTAAAACCTAAAATCTTTTTAAAAATGTATGCTTTTCCAGTACTTTTCAGTGTATCATGCAACAGTATTGCCACAATAGCCAAACACCTGACCTCTACCGAGGATGCACCAGAACACACATCTCCCAGCACAGCACAGACACAGTTTAAATAATAATTTGTGTAGGGCTATTGCACTCAGTCTCCCATGCAGCATTGTTTAGGGTTTGAGCTTGCTGTCTATGCATGCAACCATGTCTGCAGTGGATTGTCTGCATCTGCTTTCATCCAGAGCACAGTGCAGATGTGACAGCAGATGAAGGCTGGGTGCAGATATATTAATAATGCCAAATCATGCACCATTAGGTGCATTTGATGAGTGTTTTGGCCGCCCATCACTGAAAGCACTGGACTAGAATTCAGTCTTGAGAGAAATATTGAGAGACATTTCATTATGACCTTGGAGGGGTGCACTGACACCTGACTTTTATGTAGATATAGCCTACTAGTACACACGCAGTGTGTGGAGAGGGCTGACCACGTTTATGTCTGTCTAATTGTGATGAAGCATGGTTTGTATTTTTAGGGACCTGACGGGTATCTTGGAGATGTGGGAGACACTGGTTTGCCCGGCACACCTGGAGAGAAGGTAACCTCAGTTTCATTGAATGTTTATCTCTAGATTTTATTTCAGAAAAATGTGAAAATATTGTGTATGATGTGATGTATGATGAGACACAAAACGAGAGCTGTACTTCTGCTGTACTACTGTCATTTGTATTGTACTGTAATTTTAATCATTAATCGTTTTTTGATTGTTATTTTAAACATATAGATAATACATAAAGATATGAAAAATAAATAACATATACATTCTGACATGAAATGAATAAATAAGAGCACATACAGTACATTTCCTTAGAATGAATGATTGATCAGTGCACGTTCTTAAACTGACGGTTGGGTTCCCTATGGGAGTCACTAAATGGTTTGCCTTTAATTTTTTCATTTGAATAATTAAGATGTGCACAGCTCTAGGTACATTTTTACCACAGGAGGGGCCAGTTGTACTGTACAGTTGTCACTCAGTCTCTTTCCTTGTAGGGAGATCCAGGTCGTCCAGGGAGACCAGGGCCCCTAGGCCCACCAGGAGATGCCGGACCTAAGGTATGTCACAGGATGTGATATATGTCTATGTCTGTCATTGCCACTATCATCTGTCATAGGATAGGCCTATAGCTCATTCTGAGGTCAGGTCCAGTGTAAGGTCAAGTGTGTTTTTCCCTCTGAGTTGCATTAACAAAATGTTTCGGGTGTAGATAGAAAACTCAGGTCATCAAAGATATGGGTTCTATCCTCTGGTATGTTTAAACTTTTTGAGGTAGTTTCATGAAAGTCACATGTTTGGAACTGTATCTGTAGTCCCGTCAGATTGACCATGTGCTAGTATATGTTTTCTGTCAGTAAGGCATATCATAGGCACCGGGAAATTGAGTAATTAAGGCCTTGTCCACACGTAACCGGGTATCTGATAAAACGAATATATTTTTCTATGATTTGGCCTACCATCCACACATAACCGCAGGATTATCTCCTTTAAAATGGAGCATTTGAAAAATCCAACCAAAGTGAAGATTTGGAAAAACTCCTGTGTGACGTTTCAGTGTGGATATTAATAACCGGAGTTTTTACGTTTTTAAACGTCACTAACTGCGGCAATTGATGCGTAAACGTCACATATGCGCCCTTGTTTATGTCAGACAATTAGTCTGGTATGCTTACAGCTGCGCTCAGGAGCGAAATTCTACGGTTTTGTTTGGATTTCCACCAGAAAATTGCATTCAGAAAAATTGGAAAATATTATGTATGGTGTATTCCATACTGAGACACAAAACTAGAGCTGTATTTCACACACAGTCTTTTGTATTGTACTGTATTTTAATCATTAATCAATATTTGATTGTTGTTTTATACATAAGCAGATATATACATAAAGATATATAAAAGGTAAATAACATGTACATGCTTGTAGGGCGGTGGTAGCGGAGTGGTTAAGGAACCTAGTTAACATGCTAGTAGCCTGGAAATTGTGGGTTCCTAATCCCAGTTGCCGCCGATGTCCCCTTAAGCAAGGCACTTCACCCTAAATTGCTCTAGGGGAGACTGGCTGAACTAAGTGATAGTTGACAAATGGAAGTCGCTTTTGATAAAAGCATCTGCGAAATGCATAAATGTAAATCTAAATGTCACCCTTTGTTAATATACTACGCTGCCCCTGCAGGGGGAAAGAGGAAGTCCAGGCAACCCCGGGGCTCCAGGGACGAAAGGGCCTGCAGTGAGTATCGCCCTACTCATTTATCTCAAATAAAACATCTCACTCCGTCTTCACATTACAAAAGAAAATATAACAACACAGTAACTACATTAAGATGTAACGACTGAACTGTAACCAAAGTGGTGTCCATTGTCATTGTTACTTAATCTCTGTGTATTCTGTAGGGCAGGGATGGTGGACCAGGACGAAGAGGAGAACCTGTAAGGAATTATATTCAAATACATATTGTAAATACATTTCTATAGCCTTGTGATAACATATTACAAATAGGCCCACTGCTGTTTTTTTGAACTTACTGTCCATAGGGGAGGAGAGGAGACTATGGGCAAAAGGGAAGCACAGGACCTCCTGGGCCCAAAGGAGAGAAGGTATTGTATGGTATCAGCACCTTGATCATTGAGTACCACCATCAGAAGTGTATGGCAAGTAACAGTCAGTCCACATGATCATGCAATGCTGTATCATGTATTTTCTTTCAGGGCGAGGCTGGACAGGAGGGGACAAGAGGTCTTCCAGGTGAATCTGGAACCAAAGGATCGAAGGTATTTATTATGCTGAAGCAGGAGTTCAGTTACAGGATTAAAACTGTAGCATAAACACAAGTGACCAATGACACATTGACTGGGGGTGATGATAGCCTAGTGGCTAAGGAATCTGCTAGCAAGCTTTAGTAGCCTGAAAACTGGGACTTTCTGGGTACCAACATTGTACCCTTGAGCAAGGCATTTACCCCTAAATTGTTCTAGGGGAGACTGTCCCTAAAAGGTAATTGGCAAATGTCAGTCGCTGGATAAAAGTGTCTGCTAAATGCATAAATGTAAATGTACCACTTAGAATAATACATATGGGTTATAAGGTGTGTGAGACAGAGAAACTCAGGAACAGACATATTATATCTGTCTTCAAATTTTTGCACAGAGCTTGCTAAATCAGCGTGTCTCATATTTAATAGCTTTCTGGATTTAAGATGTCTGTCAATCTGGTCTAGTCCTCCATTAGTTATTTGCAATTAGCTTTCTCTACCAGCAAGTGTCAGCAAAGAGCACGAGATTCTTTTCTGGGGTGTGGAATAATATTCCTCTCATAAATCAGTTAACATGTTTCTTTTAGTAGTAGTAGTGATGTGTCTTGCATTTGCATTAAGATAAATGTACTGACAGCAGTGTATCAGTAGTGAAACTGTGCTCCTGTCTCAGCTCTCCATGTGTTTGTCATTATGGCTTTGATTCACTTGGATACAAGACAGGAAATCTTCACAGAGTTACAGTGTAGTCTTAGCCTATTAAAGCCTATTAAATGTAATACTTGTGTACGTGTGTGTGTCATTGTCAGATGTGGGTAACCTGGCTCCAAAGAGTTTAGATTCGACCTACATGCAGTAATTTGCACAGTAATTAAAACCACAAGACAGTGTATTAGGTAAATGTAAACAAATAAATAATCACAGATGAATCAATGATGTCATGAGAAAGTGGTCTGAGGTAAAGAGTTGCATTCCTCATGTATTAACCTCATAGCTGAAGATATTTTACAGATATTTCAGGTTGCAGTCAGGAAATTACAGCATTGGTTCCAACCAGTCACTGAACCAGCCCATTGCATTTTCGAAAGCACAACTCCTTAGCTAGGTGGATGAGTTAGGCCAAGGTTTTGTTTACATACATCTAGATATATTTATAAAGGGATATTTTTTTTCTGACTGGGCCTTTCGTTCACAGGTAAACAATTTTTTTTAAAATGCCCTCCAAAAATGTTTCAAACCGCTAGATTCTATGGATTCTATGGATGCAAAAAGAAAATAATGCCTGTTTATAAAAAAATATCCAGATATATGTAAACAAGCCTTTAATTAGTGGACTAACTGGCATTAAGTGAACAGGTAGAATTAAAACATTACAGAGCTTTTACGCCATAGGTTGCCCTCCTCTGGCCAATGTGTCATTTCACTCACAGATCACCTTTTGCGAACAACACAAGCACACAAGAAATCTTTCAACAGGATGTCTGGAGAGGGTAGCACTGGGTTGCAGTACTGCATGTTCATCATGAGGAAGGATTAATGAATGTTTCTTTATTTTCTCATAGGGAGACAACGGTTTACCAGGACCAAGGGGTCCACCAGGGGCATCAGGAGAGCCTGGGATCAATGTAAGGACTAAAAGAAATCACCACAGTTGTGTTGATGAATGCTGTTTACACAGACAAATAAAACTCCCAGAATTTTAAAAAAGAAAGTGTTTCTGGACAGACGTAAACTGTCCTTGAATCCATTGTACATGCATGGTAATGAATAGCCAGGCTAGCACCACATAGTGCTTCTGCTCAATTTCAATTTAGCTCCGCAAAGTGAAACGATGTGAAAGTGGCTGATGCATTAGGCTAAGTATTGAAGGCAGGGCTGTATAAAAGTTTTAAATAAACATGTGAACATGTAGATCTTTAAAACAAATTGACAGAAAGCACTAAAAAAACTGGTGTTACGGCCACTATGGGAAACTGCATTTGTTTAACAGGGTAGCCGTGGTGATCCTGGTGATGTTGGACCAAGAGGAGATCCTGGCCCCCCTGGACCCAAGGTGGGTGCATTTCAGTATTCAAGCTTTGAAAGGTACTCATGAGTTAGACTCTCTCTTCATAAGCGCATCCTGGTCTCCAGTAGACGGACGCACTCTCTGAAAGACTGATTTCTGTTTCTGATTTGTTTTAATGTTCATTTGGCTTTATTTGCATGCTTTTGAGATTTAAAAAAATGAGTAGATGAATAAAGAATAATTACGTTTAAGAATTTAACTTGTATGTAGTTCTCCGCTACAACTTGTCATATGCAAGCTCACGTCACTGACTAAATCACTGTGTTTCAATGAGTCAGTTTGAGCAGTGGTAATGCCACCACCTGAAAATCAGTTGTCTCTTGTCTGTGTCAGCTTGTAATAAGACATCTGCTAGATAACAGTCAACGTCAGCAGAAATTCTTTTTGTCAGTTTAGTGTGTTTGTATCTCTCCATCAGGGTGATGCCGGCAGGCCTGGATTCAGCTATCCCGGTGCTAGAGGCAGTACGGTATGGAAAGCTATATTTCTTCTCTCCTTACTCAAAAAACAAAACTGATTCTACAGACTTTGAGGATCAGCAATAACAACAACAACAGAATAATTAACAGTATTTAATGTTTAAAGGGATATTCCAGCGCAGATCAACTCATGGCCCTGTTGCTCGAGGTCACTGAGTGCTATTGGTAAAAAAAAAAAACAAACAAGAAACTTGGTACAGCACAGGCCGAATAACAAAACATCAGCTAATGCTACCCAGTGAGGGGCATAGGAACTCACTTCACACGCAGTTAGCGTTAGCAGTCGGTTCGCCATTCGTCTATGTTGTACCTAATTTTCTGACTCTTTTTCCCACTATCACTAGGCAAACTCACACAATACTCACAATATGGCTATAGGCAGATTTACCACAAAATATTCCATTAATAACTGATAACTAGTGTATGGCCAGCTTTCATACAACGTTAAGAGATAAATATATGTGTGCATTCACCTTTTACAGCATTAAGCATTAAGTGGTCGTGGTGGTGATTATGTTGTGCTGCAAAGCTTGTACTATGGCTTGGACTTTGCCATTGAATATGAATATAGCCTATTCACATCTTCACAGGGTACCACAGGTGAGAAAGGTTCTCCTGGGCCTAGGGGAAGCAGAGGAGACTGCGGAGCAAAAGGAGAACCTGGTCTGAAGGGGGCATCTGGAGACCCTGTGAGCAAACCACCTATTTCACTGTGTCTCTTATTCAAATTTTAGCCAAGTATATTCGTTTTTTTTTTTGTCACTTTGTGAGAAAGCGTCTGCTGTTAAACCATAAACAAACAAACAGAAACAGTATCTCAACACAGTTAGCATCAGGCAGTCATAGAATAGAATAGAATCAAAAAGAATGGAATAAATGCACTTCCTATATTGTCATTCTTGTTGTTTGCATTGTATAAACGAACCACATAAATCACATAGTGTAAACCAATCACATAAATCAATTCACAACATCATCAGTAAGTTAGTTCGAAATGTAGTGTGGACTGCTATGCTGTTGAATCTCCACTGAGCATAGATCAGAAAAGGTGTCATTATTTTTTAACGTATGAAAAGTATGGCATATAAAAGCAACAGGAATGATTTATGAGCCTATGCATTTCAATAAATACCTGTATGTAACCTAGGGAGAGCCTGGACCTCCAGGAGAGCCTGGACGAAGAGGCCCTAGAGGAGATCCAGGAACAGATGTAAGTTTTCGTCCCCAGAGAGCATCCACAATCATAGCAATATCTGAGTTCCAATGTCCTTAAACTCTAAGCCCTCAACCCTAAGCTCTGAACCTTCAAAGACTAAAATTGGCATAAAATTACTTTGTGATTGGCTGATTCTTATCAAACCCTCATATGCTGATGCAGATGATCATTGACAAGTTTATATTGTGATGTTATGTGGCACTCCCTCTTATAGTAGAAGTATTCACGTTTGCTCCCATTGTAATGTATTATGGTGCTCTATCTTGCTCAGTATTCAATGATTCTTTGGTTGAACTGAAGAAGAGCGATGTAGTACACATCTGCATTAGAACTTCTGATGTTCTTTATAGTCACGGCATGAATCATGTATGATCAGTGAAGACCGTCTACGTCCAGTAGCCACCCCTCCCTCTTGGATTGTGTTGAGACTATCCAGCTAAGCTGGATAACTTTTCTTTGTGAGAATTTGGCATTTTGGAGGATGGCGGCGCAGGTGGTAGAGGTGCCGATCATCAACCGGAGGGTTGCAGGTTCGAGTCCAATTCTGCTTTGTGTCCGTGAGCAAGATACTGAAACCCTAATTGCTCCTGGTGGCAGGTTGGCACCTTGCCTCTGCCACAGGTGTGTGAATGGGTGAATGTGAGGCACCCACTGTAAAGTACTTTGAGTCCTTGTAGGAGTAGAAAAGCACTATATAAATGCTGTCCATTTACCATTTTACTGGTAGGTTTATTTATGTTTTTCTTTCGCTTAACTTTAGGGTGGTCCAGGTCCTGCAGGAGACACTGGCCTCACAGTAAGTATACTTACCATTGTTGTAGCTTTAATTAGAACTTCACCCCTTCCAAGGTAAAGGAGCAGTGTCTTAGTCTCTACTTTTTCTTCTAGGAATGTGATGTTATGAGCTACATTCGGGAGACATGCGGTTGCTGTGGTAAGCACGTGCAAAAGGAATGTAGCGGCTGCTAAATGCTGATGACGGGCTACAACAGATCAACAGATGGAGTTTTTCATTGGCATAGTATTACTTAGCACCCTTCCAAGCTGAACTACTTCATGTGTCAAAACTGCAGGTTTTGAATAATTTGCAGTTCAAATGCAGGAAAAGCAATATTTTTCGCATTTGATTGCAGAAATGCAATATTTTGGACACAAACATAGACCCCTACTGCATTTTACTTACACATTTTAATTATTTGTAATTATTTGAAAAATTAATTGTAATTATTTTTTGGCTAAGTTTTTTTAGCTGTTGACTATTAGGTATCCCTGCTACATTTGCTGCATACACATGATATGCAATTTTATTTGTGATTGACCAGTAAAGAGTTTATGAATAAATTAATACATTCACGTGCTCATCCTGACTCTTTCCTCAGACTGTGAGAAGAGGTGTGGTGCTCTGGATATCGTCTTTGTGATTGACAGCTCAGAGAGTGTGGGCCTAACCAACTTTACCTTGGAGAAGAACTTTGTCATCAACACCATTAACAGATTGGGCTCCATTGCTAAAGACCCTAGCTCACTGACAGGTAAAATCCCCATTGTTTGCTATCTACTGTCCAAACCTGTATATGAAGAGCTCTTTTCCAAAACACTATATATCCATTTTCAGAATTCAAAAATTTCAAAAATTATGTGTTTTTATTGTGCTTCTCAGTTCAGATGTTGAATTGGGTAAGGACAAATCAGATAGCATTAACCCAGTTGCAATTGTCCCCATTGTTACCTGAAAATAAAATTTAAAAACAGATTTATGGAAATTGCATTTAAATGGCTTTTGTAGCAGTTTGGAAAAGACCTTTTCAAGAGGAAATAACCAGAGAAATGACTGGTATGTTATGTGATGTTGTTTGTGATTATTACATTTTAGTGATAATACATCATACATACATTTATCACTTCCACAGGAACTCGTGTTGGTGTAGTGCAATACAGTCACAGCGGAACATTCCAGGCCATCAACCTAAATGACTCAAGAATGACTCCCTGTCCGCCTTCAAAGATGCTGTGAAGAAGCTGGAGTGGATTGCTGGTGGAACCTTCACTCCATCAGCTCTTAAATTTGCCTATGACAACCTCATCCGTGACAGTAAGCGCAGCAAAGCCAAAGTCTCTGTGGTGGTGATCACAGACGGCCGATTTGACCCCCGCGACAACGACCAGCTCCTCACGTACCTGTGCAACCAGGAACGGGACGTCAACGTCAATGCCATTGGCATCGGCGACATGTTTGACGTCCCCGAGGACAATGAGAATCTCAACTCCATCGCTTGCAAAAGAAATGGTGGCAACGCCAATGGGAAAGAAGGCAACGTCATTCCCATGAAACGTTTCGCTGACCTGGTGGCAGATGAGTTCATTGACCAAATGGAAACAGTGCTCTGCCCTGGTACGTTGTCCATTGCAGCGTTGTCCTGTAGGCCAGTCTATTTTGCTGTGTAGGTGTTCACTATGTGCTGATATTTATTTATTTAAAATTCAATTGCCATTGATGTACTGAGATACTGAGCCATCTTGCATCAGTACAGATACCCATAATATCTCCATACCTGCATCCGGTCATCACCTCAAGTGTGTGTATGACTGGAATTTGTACGATGAGGGAAAGTCGATTTGTGAATTTTTCAGTGTACACCTAAGTGATGAAGACACTAGGCCGTGGTGGTAGGTCCATCTGCTTGGCCTCCTTGTCGGGATGTTAGCCTGACTCAGTAAGATCCGGATGAGATGAGTGTGAATAGGATCCAGCGTTAATACTCAGATTCTGTGTTTCAGATCCTGTCATCGTCTGCCCTGACCTTCCATGCAAATCCGGTACGTTGACAGATTTGTTCAAACACACAACAGTACAGAAAAAGTGACTAGTCTTTTGTGCTCATTCGAAGGGGCACCTGGCAGGTTTTATTGTATCCACCTCTTGTTTGCTTTGGCTCTTTTATCACTGTTTTTCCTTGTTAGTGATATAGACATATGTACAATTTTTAAAATTATTTGTGACCAAATGCGGAGAAGAAAACACAATGTGTTCTTAGTGTGTGTTGATTGTTGATGAGTTATGGTTGTCAGGTAAGTGTTTTTTTGACAACCTGTCTGTGGGTGAAAAAGAGAAGCGGATGACATGGATACTCATTTGGTGCCTGAATACAACACTTAGGACTGGTCACGTGCTGGGAGCTTGTACATCGTTTTCAAGAGAAATATAATTTTTGGTAATGGCTGTGAACGCAGTTTACGCCTATAATGAACATGGTCAGAAGCCGTAGTTGCTAATTCAGCTGTATATAATCAACACCATATACTTTGTCACTGAGTAATACGTTTTTACCACATAATAATTACAGGCAGGAGTTTGTTGATGTCAAATTTTAATACATTACTATTTCAGGAATAGATGTGCATTTATTTAATCTAAACATTAAATTATTAATTTCAGTGAATCTTGTTAAATCACATTTTACATAAGCAATTCATACATCCCAAAACTCAAACCACGATACAGCATACTGTAATGAAAGTCTACATTGTGGGTGTAGTCTGTTGTTTGGTGCCGGCACGCTGCACTGCTACGTTTTGGTTGCAGTCGGCTGCAGTCTTTGGTTGGTTGCATTTGGTTGCAGTCTTTAAAATGATCAGGAAACCAATTGCCAGTTGCACAGTGCACAGACAGTAGCCTACCTGACAAGACAGACTTTTGTTACTCACCTGGGCCTGCCAAACTTGAAGAACTCCCTCTGATAAACACCAACAAATATACACTGAGGTCGCACAATGATCCATCTGTCGGTGCTGGCTGGAGTTGGTCAGCATTTGTCTGGGCAAGTGTGCCAACACCTGTAGAGAACCCTAAAACTACTGTTTTTAACGCTCACTTGCAGATGAGGTGTCCTCGTGGAACGGCTCACCACTGTTTGACGATGACCCCGTCCCAAGCACAGTGCCGAACGTTGCAAACTTAATCAGTTCTCTCCAGGACCTCAAGCTCACCGACACCTACACCACAGCTGTGGCCACAATGGCCTACACTGCCCAGAGAGCCAAGTTCTCTACAGGAGTTGAAAGACAACAGTGGACTGAGCAGTTCATTGACTCGTTCAGATTCGTCTATGGCAACATCATGGGAGACCCTGAGAAAGTCCTTGGGTTCTGTGTATAAAAACAAAAACTAGACAGACATGAATTGAAAACCAAATGCGATACTGGCATTTAAAATTATGTCGACCTTTGGGTCACATTAAAGACAGCTTCAGTTTAGCATGCCACGAAACAACTAATGTTGATGACAGCTCCCAGCATGACTGCATATTTGAAGCTGAAGGCTGCTATTTCCCTTGGCTCTGGCAAAAAAAAAAAGATTCCATGGCCTAAGCTAACTGTTAGCATGGCTTGACTTAACTTGAAAATATCAGGTTTACGCATGAACGCTCAGAATAGGTTAGGTTGTAGAAATCCCAAAAATGACTAACACCTATAGCTAAATATAGAGGTGATATTGCTTTAAATAGTGTTGTTTATCAAAGCATAAAAAATTCTTCCCTGCTCCCAAAATCCTATATGAGCTTGAACAAAATAATAATGTAATCCTAATTTGAAACCTTAGTCATTAGTTGAATCGATACAACAGTATGCAAGGTGTCCATGGAGTGAAGTATCATTTCCAGAAATGCTATGTTTTCAGTTTTTTTATATATTGTAGTAGAAGATGTGATATTTTATAGTGAAATAGATTCATAAATATTTGTACATATTGGGATGTTTGTGACTTGGCATAGACAGAGCATTAAGATGCCAATCAAAACTGTTTTGCAGTTTGCACATTTACAATTTTACTTCAAAGCTTTGTGCAACATGACGCCAATAATTGAGCCTGTTGTAAAAATTCTCAAGAGATGCCAGTTATAAACATATTAAATGATAACATGCCACTATAATTATTAAGCATTACCAGTCTAAAATATGTGAAACAATACTATAAATACTATGCAATGCAATGCAGAATTTATTTGAATGAATATGATTTGTGGTAACACCCAGTGGATCAGAATTTCAAAGTGGGATTAAGGTCTTGTATCACAAAAGAGATAAAACATGAAATTGAGATTTAAAAAAAGTATAACAGCTTTTTTTCTGCCATGGCACATGTGGTGTGTTTGTGTGTGTGTGTGTGTGCGTGTGTGTCTGTCTGTCTGTCTGTCTGTCTGTCTGCTTGAATAATGTCCAGTCACATGGGTCAAGACTTTAGATTGTGAGGACGGTTCATACTATACTGTTGCACTTTAAAATGATACATAGTACCGGTATACATTTCTTGCCAACTGTTTGCTTTTGTTTTGTTTTTTTGTCATGAAAGAACAACATGCAAATTGGAAAATATACTGATGATAGAAATACTGTGACACTCCTAGCTCTTTGACTGCAATGAATATTTAGCTTTAGCTGTAGGACTTTATTATGTGCGTGTTCTTTATTTCATATACTGTTGAGCAGTATTTAATAAATGATAGTTGCAAATAAACAGTGTGGGTAATAACTGTTTTGTAATGACTCTGTTTATAATCTCTGACAATGCAACTAACATGTACAAAGTCAATGGTAGGATTTATAAAGGCAAACAATTATATAATTCTGAAGGCATTACAAATACAAGAAAGAAGAAAGCCTTTTTAACCGGTGTTAATTCTGTACTTGCCTTTGTTTGTTCTATGTGTAGATTTGAATATGTGTTTGTATGAATATGTGTTTGCATAAGTATTTGCCAGGTTTGCTAAACATATTTTTTGTTTGTTTGCTTGTGTGTCCTCAGAGCCTGCTGTGGCAAGCTGCGCCCAGCGCCCCGTGGACCTGGTCTTCCTACTGGATGGCTCTGAGCGCCTGGGCATAGAAAACTTCCGCCGCGCTCAGGAATTTGTGGAGCGCGTGGCACAGCGACTGGCGCTGGCCCGTGACAAAGATGATGAGCGGAACGCCCGCTTAGGTCTTGTCCAGTATGGCGGCGAGAACGACCAGCGTGTCGTCTTCCCGCTCTCTCACAACTTCACGCTCATCGCCGACGCCCTTGCACGCATGTCCTACATGGACTCCTCGTCCAGTGTGGGGCCTGCCATCACCTATGCCATCGACAATGTCGTGATGTCTAACCGAGAGAGGCAGGCGCGCCGTCACGCTGAGCTGGCCTTCGTCTTCATCACAGACGGTGTCACCAGCACCAAGGGCCTGGACGAGGCCATCCAGGCCATGCGTCGGAATGAGGCTGTGCCCGTTGTAGTGGCCATGGGCAGTGATGTAGACAGGGAGGTGCTGATCAAGCTGGCACTGAGGGACGAGGCAGCCATCTTTAGGGGGCAGGATTTCAACCAGCTGGAGAAATCTTACTTCTTTGACCGCTTCATCAGATGGATCTGCTGAGTGGGGACAAAAGAAAATGGGGTTGGGTGGGTGGGAGTGGGGGGGCTAGTTATGCCTAGTACTATCATCAACATGCGCTGAGAAAGGATGCTTTTGGGGGAATTTAAAAAGTCAGTTCCATTTGATGGCAGACACAATATGATTGGATGAAGGTATAGATGAGACATATTGTGATTGGCTGAATTGAGATACAAATTGCTTGCCTGGTTATCATCTTCCATGAGATGAACGCTAACTTTTTTAAACACCAGTGAGTGTGAAAAGGCAAGGGGTGGGTCCAGAATCATCCAGACAGAAATTAAAAGGAACAAGCTAATAGTGTAAAACACCAAGGTTTTTATGTTTAATTTTTTACAAAGATACAAATGTAGTGTTTATCTCCTTCTTTGTTTTTTTGTTTTTCCTTCAGAAGGCTTGTCCTGTGTAGATGTCAGTGCCAAATACATTTACACACAGGTGCTAAAACTAGACAGACTGAAGTTTAACATGTATATCTTTGAAAGAATCTTACACAAAATTGCACAAAACTCGGTCAGTGTCGGTGTTTAAATTCAGGGGAATCCATGTAACCATATACAGACATATCACGTCTTTAGAAAGTCACCTCAGAAACAGTCCATCCCAACATTTTAAATTGATTTCTCCATTCCTGTTTGCTGTTAGGTTTGCTACTTTTACTAGGTTACGTACTCCATGACTAGACAAGAGCGCCATGCTAAATGTCATTCTATGTGTTCACACATGTAGTGCTCAGTACTCTGTCATATGAACCAGCGCTTCTACAGAATGAAAAAAATGAATCTCTTTTCCAAGCACTGTTATCAGTTGTAGACACTTGAAGCCATGATAAAGCAACTTGGATTGTTTGTCTGTAACTGTATACACCATATTTGTCACATGAAGTGGTTACCCCATACATTGTTGGTGTCAGACTTCAGCTATAAGACCAATAAAATGAGCTGTGGTAACAAGTCATTTGTCATTTTGTTCATATTTAAGTAAAAGATTCAGAATTGGCTACCTATATGATACATTTGAAAATACGGTGTCTACTTAAAATATTAACTTGAAATTTCATTCGTGTTATCCACATATACAGCCGACCTAAGACTTATATCCTAAAACTCACAGTTGCTGTCTGTAAAATATAGAGCTGATTAAACAGAATAGCCAATTCAAGGGCCAGAATAAGCTATCTAGGACGACCCCATAGACTGAAAAACAAGGACTCTGCTTAACAGTAAACCTAAACAAAATTCCATGTTGTATTTTTTTCCGTGTCACTGAGCAATCCAATCACGAAAGGGCTTTGAAAAAACGCCCAATAATCCACGAGATAGTGCAATGTTTAAACTGTTTTGAGCTTTCTGCCGTTCCGTAGTCACAGGGTCATTGACGACATTTCAAGCTACATTTCAAGTCGAAGCTCTGTCCCAAGTATTGTACACTGCTCTGGGTTGGCGTGAGTTATTGTTACTGCGTTATAAAAAAAAAAGACGTAAAGCGCAGGCATATCGGTTGGCTAGTGTCAGCGCATTTTCTTTGGTGGGCTACCCTGCTGACGGTTGAGCTTGCCTGCAATTACGTTTCGTTGAGTTAAAGCTACAAAGTGTCCAAAGGCTGTTACATTCTTTCAGTGCACTTAATTTGTTACTGTGAACCTTAATTTCACAGTGAAACAATGCCGGCTGAATTCACGAAGGACTTATGCACTCCGGTGTTCATAGTTGACTTGGACAAAGTGAAGAGGAACGCCAGAGTGATGCTGGAACGGTTTGAGAAGCTTGGGGTACAGCTGCGCCCTCATATGAAAACCCATAAAACAGCGTAAGATAAGCAAATCAGTGCGTCAGTCGTGACAACTTCATCCAATTGTAAGAACAAGTAACCAAAGTCTATCATGTTAACTTACTGTTACAGCGCCTCCACGTTCCATATTTTTGATGACCCGTTATATTATGATAATCCTAAATAGTTCAGCAATTCAGCAATAAAGAAGAAACTATTTGCATATGCGGCTGAACACTTGTTTAAGTAAACAATAGCCCACATATCTGTGCTTGTTTGGAAAACTTAATGTAGAGCATTCGCACCTCTGGAATTCATTATGGGCTAAACAATAGTTGCACACAAAGAACTTTCTGCGTTTCAGCAGACTGGTTGTTTTCGGAAGTTAATAAAAAAAAAAAAAGGAAAATATTTGACCATAAACCACATCCCCCTCAAAACTGTGCACACTGGCTTCAATCAGAATTGAAAGAAAGGCCCTGTTGTAAACCTGGAGGATAAAAATAAACTTTGAGTGGTATGCTTCATATTATCCAGAAGACACCAATCCCACCATCTGCAGAAAATGCCTCAGAATAAGGGGAATGCTGTTGCATCAAATCTTCTCAATTCTTTATATTCAAACTTACAAAATGACTTTGAAGCTGACATTGTGTTACTTTACAGGTACCCTATGAGGCTCATTGTTTTTAGTTTGAAACATCCAAAAACACAGTAAAACTTATTTAATTTATTTACTAATTGTAACCTGGGCTTTTATTTGCCTAAATTGCCAAATTGTTTCTGCTTATACTTGGGACAGGCGGCTATTTGTGGCAGGCCATGAATCATTTTGGTGAAAACCTTTTCTCTGTTAAAAATGAGAAATGTGGTAATTTAAAAACTTGTAAATATTCTCCCTCATAAGTCTAGTCATACTAAATCCCTTTGGGGGGAACAAAGGATACTGAAACGGGGACAAATGAAACATTTTGGTTTTCTCAAAGTGCAATGAAAATAGACAGGCATCATTTAGTCAAAATGATGACGAAGGTCTGAAGTTGTTTTCATTTAGTGGTTGATTTTGTAGCCTAGACTACTCTGCTTTGGCTCCTGCCAGGGTTCATTACAGTAAACAGCTCTCCATTCAAATAGATCAGCTGACCTGAAGCAGTAGATCTCGCAGAGTGGCTGAACACACTTTAGGAGTTTATACAGCCAAAACCTAAAAATCAGACTAGGCATCAAATTGAGGCCGGCCTTCATAAGTCTAAACCCATAACCAGACTCATCCTGCTCAACTGTAATTAAAATTTCATGAAAATTTTATGGTAATCTAGAAATAAAAACAGAATACAACATAGGCAAGGAAAGACTTAATATAATAACAGAACCATTCTGCACTAATTTCAAAACACCATGTTCTATGTTGTCCTGAAGCATGAAAACCAGCAAGAGCTAGATTGATCCTCCTGTAATACCAAGCCACGCCACATGTGGACACTGTAGGCTTTTAAACATAATGCAGGTCAGTTTCAAGAAAGCTGTATGGGTGCATTACAGACATATTGGAGCCTACAGAATTTCATATATGTGCATTGTATATTTTAGGATGCATTTACAAGAAGAGAGAAGGCTTTATGACAATATTCTGTCTTCTTATATAGACTACCAGTAGAATCCTTTACCTTATACTAGAGGTAGGGGACTCGAGTCCCATGAATTGACCCGAATCAGACTCGAGTTGCAAATTTTAGGACTTGAAACGTACCTGAGACTTGAAGCTTATGACTTGAGACTTGCTCATAAGTGACTTACTCCCACCTCTGCCTTATACCCATCAGGACTAAACTAAAGTAGCAGTATGAACAACATGAGTCTATACATTAGCTACTCCTTTGTTTTGTGTCCCCAGAGAATGTGGAGACATCATGACAGGGGGAACACGGCGCTGCATCGTGGTGTCCACTCTAGCCGAGGCATCTTTTTACGCCGACAACGGATACGATGACATCCTGTACGCTTACCCTCTGCCCTTTGACAAAGTGGAGCGCTGTGCCCAGCTGGCCGAGCGACTTTCCCTCTTCCAAGTTCTGGTGGACAACAGCGCCGCCCTGGAGGAGCTTAAGAAGAGGCCCCTGAAGGAGGGCAAATCTTGGCATGTGTGGATGAAGCTTGACTGTGACAATGGCAGAGGTGAAGAGTAGAAATAGGGCAGTTCCATATCAGTTGAAATGGGCCCAACACCATGGTCCTCATTTTCAATCAAGACATCTCAATTATCAAAATCAAAACTCAAAGTCAAAGTGTACTTTACTGTCAATTCACTATGTAACAAGCATTACAAAGAGGATTGAAGTTGCGTTTCACCAGACACCAAATGTGCAGTTTAACTAAAACACACACGCACACACACACACACACACACACACACACACACACACACACACACATACACAATAATAAATAAACATGAAACATACAGGTAAACATATAGGTTTTCAACAGGAAGGCAGTACTGAGGTAACTCTTCTTGGTAGCTGGTGAGGTAAGGTGAAGTGAAATGTGAAAAGTGCAATGAAATGTGCAATATGTAAAATTGCAGTAAGGTGTAGGTGCAATATGTAAGGTGCAAAAATAAAGTGCAAGAGTGCTGAGGGCAGGAAAAAATGTCATTGCATTAAGAGAAGAGATGAATATATATAAAAGGGGTGAAAAACTGAGATTTGCAGTGTCAAGAGACATATTTTAGAAACCAAACAGGATATCAAGCTGAAATTTTCACTTGTTTCTAGTAAGAAATGGAGAAATGTTTGGACAAAATATGAGGACAATGGTGTCGAAAGCACCCATAAGCAAATAATGATGAATAGAAGTCACATTTGGTAGTCACGGGATGGTTATCCAGTATAGCCTGGACTTTCAGCACATCACTGCACAATTACATTGATTGACAGTGAAGTCTTAAACCACACCACCAGTCTAATATACCAAATGATACAACAAACAGAGAACCTATGTGTGCCGATATCCTGTACTTAATGAGCAAATTGCATCTTCTAGCTGGCATCCCATATTCTGAGCCAAGAGCTTTACAGCTGGCCAAGGATATTGCCGAGACGGCCGGAATTGAGCTCACTGGGGTCTATGCCCACTGTGGGAACACGTATGGTTGCCAAGGGGAGGAGCAGATTAAGGCAAGGGCTCAGGAAACCACCACACTCACACTGCAGTTCATGGATAAGTAAGTCATCAGCTCTTGTGGATTTGCAATACATTGCAATACTGATTTGCAATACAAACACTTCCCAGCACCAAACCATTTATGATTTATGGAATTGGCACATCACTTTCACTTCTCATCTCCACCTTTGTAAGTTGGTATATAGCTAGAATATTTTGCATGCTGTTAGAAGTTTTAAACATTAAAGTTAGACTTTTTAACTGACTTTCATCAAAATTGATCATTTCTTATACTGTGTGTACACTGTGGGTCTACTTATGTAATCATAGCAGTTGTCCTAGAATGGCCCACCTGTTGCTCTAAAACTAACAGTTAAGTTGCTACACCAGGCTAACTGTCCTAGTCTGATATTGCCTTAAACCTTTGACCTCTTCCAGGCTTAAGGCAGCCGGGATCCATGGAGTGAAGTCCAGTATTGGCTCCACCCCCTCCTGCAGCCACCCAGTACCTGACATGGCGATGCTGAGTGAAGTGCACCCTGGGAATTATGTCTTTTATGGTCTGTGTCATTTGAGGTCATTTTGAGGTCACTTGAGGTTTTTTGTCTGTGGGATTTCACATCAACATAAGCTGAACTCAGCAAAAAGCTCCAATCATAATAATGAAAGTGCACTCTTATTGTACTAGTAGTTTATGTGCCCATTGTTTACCATGGGGCACTTCAGCCTTTAAATGAGCTGAATTGAAGTTGAATGCAACCACCTTGCACTCTGACTTCCATTGGTGAATGTTTGCAAGCTCAAGTCTTTGCTTACAAAAGCTGACTACTCACCCAAATTAAAAAAAAGATCAGAATACTGTGACTTTTTCTTTATGCAGTTACAGTATCATTCCTAGTAAAAATTATGCCAGCGTTGAGCTGATTGCATTGGTCCGTAGATGTGCAGCAATCTTTGATTGGCTCCTGCAACCTAAAGGATGTGGCAGTGAGAGTGCTGACCAGGGTCATAGGTCACTACCCTCACAGGAACCAGCTCCTGGTTGACTGTGGTTGGACAGCACTCAGTCATGACGGTGGAGGGAAACTTCCTTCAGGGTATGCAGTCATCGAAGGGCATCCTGATCTCAAGTAAGCACTGCCCACAGTTAAGATCATCTTTATTAAAAGTTGTCTGATTTTTTGTAAGATAGTTTTTCATGAATTTCATGAATCTATTATGTTGTATTTTGCTGCCACGTTGGTGGAGAAAAAGAGAGAGAAAGCAAACCTAAAATGTATCTATACATTTAATGTAATGTATATACATCTTTTCATTCATTCGTTGATTCATTCATTCATTCATTCACTCACTCACTCACTCAGTCTCCCCCACATGTTTGTGTCCTTGTTTCCTATGTGTGACAGGCTGCTGTCTATGACTCAGGAGCATGGGCGAATAGAACCTGTGTCTGGGAAGCTTGATTTCACTAAATATCCTATTGGCACTATGCTCTCCCTGATGCCATACCATGTAAGTACTACCTAATTGTAGTTAGAAGGTACTCATCTATTAATTAGCATTAGTGGCCGTCATGGCAAAGCTTCCTAAATGCCATAGGTTTCTCTTAGTGATGAGAATAATAATCACCTCTTCTAGCAAAATAGCTGTGCTGCAAACTTGGATGTCCAAGTGAATCTGTGTTTGCTGCTGTCTTTCACAGGCCTGTGCAACAGCTATGATGCACCCCCGTTATTATGTTCATTCCGATGGAAAAATAGTTGGGACATGGACTCCGACACGAGGGTGGTGATGTTTGCGTCACATAGGCTAAAACACTCTGGGATTATCATTGTAAAAATTATTCCTGCAAAGCGGCCAGATGAGAGAGATTATGACCTCACAAATGAACTGGTATTTTCACTTTGCAGCTTTGCTTGCAAATCATGGTTTTATCATGGCCTATTTGAAAGTTGTCAGGAGTGAAAAAATGGGCTCACATTTAGACATGTACATATTGAAATGTATTCATGCATACTACTATATTTTAAGGTAAAACAAAACATGTTGAATATCATCACTAAGAATTGTACACAGTTTGTTACATCTGTTTGATGTTGATCTTGAAGAAATTATTTGACGATGCCAAGTGCTGGTAAATTTCACCAGATGGCAGCACAAACCCTGTTGGTAAACTGATGCTATGAGATGCCTAGATTAGATGATGCCAGATATTGTATGAAAATTAATCAAAGAGTAACATTTTCTTGGGTGACAGACATAAGAATTAGGAATTCCAGTGTCGTGTAAATGCTTGAATTGATCATTTTGTGAGTTATTCCCTGTCTATGCAGCAATGGTTATTGCAATGGAAACACAGTTCTCCCTTTGGAGGGACAAAGGCACTAATAAATACATGAAAATGAACAAATTACAGTGTGGGCTATTGTATAGGCCAGGTGTAATTTATTAATTATACAGACATATTTTCTTTGGGATTAACAAATTCTCCTCGTGCTCTAGTGCGTACGATACGATAATGGTGTTTGTTAAAGGTATGGCATGTAGGGTAAAAAAAAAAAAAAAAAAAAAAACCGCTGCTGTCCCAAATCATTGGTATTGTTAACTAGCGAGACAGCGCATATGAGCTGGAGCTTCGTCGGGTCACCTGTTTACCTGACCAATTGAGTCGCTCTCACCGAGCTCTCGTCGTGACCATCCAATAGCGGCGCAGTGCGCACGGCAGCCAGGCAGCAAGTTGGCAGGAAGAGAGATGTCAACACTGGAAGGAGAGCCGTGAAATGACTTTATGTCGGCCCGGACAGACACCTGCAAATATTTTCATATAATCGCAAGAATCGTGCTCTAGAGGAATGCTTATCTTGGCCGTCGGGATTGTCGTGATATGGATTATATCGCTTAGAGCTGTTCGTATTGCTGCTCAAATTGTAGGTTCGTTCAAGGACTCCAGCGATAGCCGCAGGAATAGCACGCTCACCCCAGCACTCCGCTAGCATTCCTGCAGCATTGGGAGGTCACATCGCATGGGTATGTATTATTGAGGAGAGATGATGTCATGATAAGATATCATCAGGGAAAACATCTTACGGACAGAACTCTTAACTGCGTTATACTATTTGTGATGTAAGCGAGCAGCACGAAACGTCTGAAGTCCTTTGTAAGATGATGATGTCAACCGACCCGCAATTATTTGAGAAGTGATAGCTGTCATATTGTGCAAATCAAATTATGAGATGGTCTCTTATGCCTAAAGATCGTGGAAAAATCAGAGTGGAATTGTGCTATCACAGGGTGTCTTGATCTGCAACAGCAAGAATGCTGCACCATAAATTTTATATACATGACACCAACCTCAGGTTTGTAGCGACCACTTGTTTTGAATCTGCCAGTGTTTAATAACTAATCAATTTTTGCTGACTATACGCTGTTGATTAGGGCCTGCATTGGCTGAAGGAGTGCTCTAAACCAGTCAAGTGTAAGTCTTCGAGATGAGTTAATATTAATCTCATGTTCAGCAGTGTGTGGAGCTGAGACGTTTTATTGGCATTTTGCTTTGTTTTCTTTACTTGTTTCAATTATGAGCGCTGTGTGCATGTAAATTAACTGCACCCCCACCCCCCTCCACACTTAGATATACACACATACACACATGCACGCACGCATCTATTCATACAAACAGAGAGGGAGGGATACTGTAATGGCGCTGAGCCTCTGGAAGGGAGTGCTCTGATAGTCGCCTGGAGCCTTGAGCTTGAAGGACACACACACACACACCCTGACTGGCACTCTGCCTGAAAAGCATTCTCATCCTTAAGCCTCCAAACCTGTCCCTTCCCACACAGCCAGCCAACTCACTCATATGACCAGATGACGGCGAGAGCTGATGGCTGTGGTGGCCCTTCAATTCACTGCCATGCAGAGGGCCCAGAGAAACAACAGCCTAGCTGTAACTGATTGCCATTTACCATAGTGGTACAGCAAAGGCACTCTCACTAAATTAGACACTTTGGCCTTGCCTTAGAACTCACAGAGAAGTAAATCATCGCCTGTTATCTCCAATTAGCCTGATCATGACCCTGACCAAGGGCTTATATGTGCAGGCGATCTATGCTCTGACTTCTACCACAGCTCGAGGCAGACTTCTAACCCAAGGGCTAATTCAGGAGAGGATTGAGTGTGAAAGGTCTTGATCAGAGTAGGTTAGTTATTGAGTTTGTTCATTAGTCTTTCCCCAAGAGGTGCTGACGATGCACAAGTAAGCCTGGCAGCAATTTTGCTCATGTGTCTGCTGCTGTTGCTTCGTGTGTGTGTATGTGTGTGTAAGAGAGAGAGAGAGAGAGCGAGAGAGAGATATGAACATGCTTGAACCTTCAGATGATCCTGGTTTCTCCACCACCCAGATCTGTCTCTTTTTTTCCCCCACTTGTTTATCCCCTTTTATCGCCCTTAGAGAATCTTTCTCTCCCTCTTTCTCTTGCTCGTTCCCTCCCTTCCTCTCTCTCCCTCTCCCTCTCCCTCTCTCTGTTTCTCTCTCTCCCGCTCCCTGTCTGCTTCCCCTAAGCTCTTTTTAGCAAAATCTATTTTAAGCCCGGCTTGTAATGCCATGGTCCAGGTACTGTATACACTTAATTATCTGGCACAGGAGTCTCTAAGCTTCTTACCGAATTGCTGGGGTGGATGTGTGTAGGCCCTCATGCTTGTCTGATCCAAAACATCAGGGAAAATGTCTTGCTCGAGTGTAGTGCTTCTACAACTGTGGTTTCCTTTACAGGCCTGGTTTATCGAGTTAATTGGCACTTATCCAATTTTCTTTGTTGTCAATCAGCCGAGAGAAGAGTTGTCTTGACCTTATGGTCACCGCTAAGTCACATGGCCAAGCGTGACCTTAGTGTCGAGGTTGGGAGATGGAGGCATGTGTGAGCGTGTGTGTGTGGGCTGTGTTGTCTTGTGTTCGCTGTGTTACCTCGTAGCATGTGTGATGCAGTCTGTGGAAGAGTTATGTTTGAGGAGAAAAAAAAAATCAAATCTCATTGCTAAATCTCTGTCACGCTGCTATCAGCCGGTTTTGACTGGTCAGTCTTATCCGTGTAACAGACACACACAGGGATGTTCGCACACATGGAGGGTCCTCGAGTGGCTGGTTGGTACTACACTGTAAACAAAGCACCCTTGAGCACACAAATCGCTGAGAGGAGGACTTTGCCAGTGACACACGCACCTGGCAGACTGAGAAAAGGCTTCTGCATCTGACGTGAAGAAGCCTTTCTCTCTTTCTCTCCCTCTCTGTCTATATTCATTTCCCTGTCTCTCAGTCACTCCTCTAACCGCTCGCTTGCATGCGCACACACACACACACACACACACACACACACACACACACACACACACACACACAAACACATTAACTCTGCACTAATCACAGTTGAAGGGCAGTTGTATAATCTGCAAGGGCCTGCAACGCGTCTCACTCTAGGATATCTTTGTGTGTGTGTGTGTTTGTGTGTGTGTATTTGTGCCACCAGTAGGTTTGCAGTTCTGGCTGTCAGTGGCTGACCCCTGTGTGCCTGCAGCCATGGAAAAACAGCCCTCTCTCCCAACGGACAACTGAAGTCAACCAAACACTGACTAAGGTGAGATGGCTAGATTGCTTAGCACAGTCAGTCAGAGAAGTACATGGTGCTAAGTGAAGTTTGTGTACTGATCTCTCTCACTCTCTCTTTCTCTCACAAGGTGGAACATGCTCAATACAGAGCGCGGTGTGGTGGAGGAATGGCTCTCCGAGTTCAAGGTAAGAGCATCTTTCGCCAACACACCGATGACCACACAGCTAGCTAGCTAGCTACACACATTTGCTGCTGAGGAGGGGGAGGCGGGGGGGGGGGGGGGGGGTCAGCTCTCTTCAGTAGCCTCTCCTTTGTGTCCTTTTCATTTTTTATTCTCTCCTCTCTAACCTCTCACTCATCTTTCCCTAACTCATTAATTTTTTCCCATCTCCATCTCGTCCCTTGAGCAGACGTTACCTGATGTCCAGATTCCCCGGTACGCTGGCAGTCTCCATCAGAAGAGATCACTGGTGCCTGCCCTCTACAGAGTCATCCAGGCTCACCCTAGCAGCGAGGTAGGCCCTTTCAGAATTGCCCTGCATATTCTTGCCTGGGGTTGAGCTGTCGTTAGGAGAGAGGTTTTGGTAGGACTTGATTCTGATTTCATTGGTGGGCTGCCAATGAAGTGAAGGGCACTCAGTATCTTGGGCTCGTTGCCCTATTGTCCTAATTAGCCGATCAAAAGAACAGTTGGATCAGTAATTGGGAAAGTGTGCTCTTTGCTGACTCGTTGATTTCCTTTACTTTTGTGTAAGGATTGTGATGTTTGTGGATTGTTGTTTGATTATTCTTTCCTAGGTCATTCTATGTGACTAGTTTAACTACACTATTGCACTTTCATCTTAAAATACTGCAAATTTCATGTTAGCAATATGCACTCTTTGTTTTTTTCATTGTGCTGTAGATTGAATGTTATCCTGTTTTGTAAGTCGCTTTGGATAAAAGCATCTGCTAAATGCATAAATGTAATGTAATGTAGTTTCTTCATCAGTCTGTCTGTGTTTTTGGCAGTCCTCATTTCTCATTTCAGTCCTCTCTCTCTCTCTCTCTCTCTGCTGTAGCTGTTGGCTCCAGTGTGCCACCAGTTGTTTGAGCTGTACCGCACCGCAGAGGACCGCCTGCGTCGCTTCACCCTGCAGTTCCTGCCAGAGCTCATTAGTGTGTACCTCTGCCATGCCACCAGCAGGGAGCGCTACAACACTGGCTGCATTGAGGCACTCCTCTTGGGCATCTATAACCTGGTAGGACACCCAAAAATGTGTGTCTTTGTTTTTGTGTGTGTGGATGTGTGTGTGACTTGTCTGTCTCTATTTTTCCTTGTGTATGTGCTTATATGTGTGTGGTGTGTGTGTGTCTCTGTCTCATTCTCTTTCTTTATTTGTGTGTTTGTGTATTTTGCGTGTGTGTCTCTCGTTCTCCTTATTTGTGTGTGTGTGTGTGTGTGTGTGTGCGTGCGCGCGTATGTGTCTCATCTTATTTGGGTGTTTCATGTGTGTGTGTGTGTTTTGTGCGTGTGTGTGTAATTGTGTGCTTGAGTGATTATCAGCTCTTTGTGTTCAGGTTGTTTATCTGCTGTTTTGCATGAGAACGTGTGGCATATGGCTATGGGTATTGGCGTGTATCTGTGTGTGTGTGTGTTTGTTTGCATGTGCGTGTGAAGGGGTATAGTGGATTAATTATCTCTCCTCCTATCACCTCCCTGCAGGAGATTGTGGACAAAGAGGGTAACAGTAAGATCCTCTCTTTCACCATCCCCTCCCTTTCCAAGCCCTCCATCTACCATGAGGTGAGTGTGTGGGTGAGAGCAGCGACGCTGGGGCAGCCATTGCAGTGGCCGTCTGTCATCTGTACATTTTTAATGCTGGCGTTCTGTTGATGAATTTTAATAATTTACTTTAGTGATTTTGACTGAACTTTTTCTTTTTTTTTTTAAGAAGTTCATTAGGCATAGATGACACTGCAGTTTTTTCCACTTTCAGTGACAGTCATGCCATATATGGGCAGGAGAATGAAGATGTCTGCCACTGGCTAAGACAGAATTAGAGTCTCTAGTGTTGATTCTAGTGTTCCAATGTCTTTCTAGAACGTGTGTTGTTTGAGGAAATGCTAAGCTAGGCTAACTTCAGTAGTAAAGAGAAAAAAATCTTGTTTTGCAGTGCAAAAATCTCACTTTTTATTTTGTTTTCTCACTATTTTACTTTTGAAGAATTGTAAGGCTGTCTGGTTATCTGGTGGTGTTTTATAGGACACTGTATTCTTGATGCTCTTATTTATTTATTTATTTATTTATTTGTTGTGTATGTGTTTTTTCAATATATTTTATTGAAAACCACCATTACACTGTTATGAAGGGCATGGTGCAGTGCCAGGTAGCCATTGAAAACAGCCATAAAGAATGGCAGTAGCGGATTCTTAAATAGGCTAGATCCAATTGTGTCAGCTATTGATGTCTAGAAGCAGGAAACTGAGCTTGGGCCTCCACAATGAGCTTGTCAAAGGAGCCCATCACCGAGCCCTTATTTCATGAAGGACAGGAAAACCATATCGGCTGTCTGAGTAGGCTGAATCAAATCACAGGAGCAGCTGCTTCAGCTCATCCCAGGCACAGCAGAGATGACACTATGGCCTCCCCCCTGTTAGAATCAGAAGCAGCTTATTGGCCTAGTGTGTTTACACATACAAGAAATCTAGCTAATGGTGTCACCTCGGAAGTACAGTACATAGACAATGACAATATGTAGACATTGACTTTACATAGATGATGCACTTACTACACTTTCACATTCAAGATAATATTCTGTATAAATAAAATAATGTATTTTATATAGTACATACAAATAGTATACAGGCCACTATCAGAACACAGTGGACATGTAATATACAGATCGTAAAAAAGTCTGTCAATATACTTTGAATCAGTTTGATAGGCAACACATTGATGTGCTTAAAAATTAAATGCATGAGTATCTGTGAAATACAGTATTTGGCAATTTGTAGATATGAAGCAGACTTTTTAAAGTATATAGCAGAAACAGTGATTGCAGTAGGTATATGGCAATGATCAACTATTTATGAGGGAGATGGCAATAGGACAGAGACTAGGTTCCCAGGTGCTGGAATAGAGTGTGGATCAGTCATAACCCCGATCTGGAGTGGAATTAATTAAGGAACCAGGGCTCTTCCCAAGTCAGCTAACAGCTGCTCTAGATAGATGCTTTATCGGTTCCCATTTTCAAGAGAAATTTAGGAGCTGGAGTTGGTACAACTTTACTAGGCTTACATTGCAGTGTCCTTTTTTCAGCAACAGAACCGTGTGTAGTCTTAAATCATATTAAGCTGGATCACCTTGCCAACCTTTAAGCATTTTCCCTGACCTGAGAGTTTGTTTTGACACTTGTGGTCGGTTCCCCTTCAGCCATCCAGTCTGGGCTCCATGGCCCTGACAGAGGGAGCCCTGTGCCAGCATGACCTGCTGCGGGTGGTCTACAGCGGCCTCCACCCCCAGAGAGAGACCTTCACTTCCCAGAACAGGTGCACACTTAGTTCGCACTGCTGTCAGCGCATGTGTATGTGTGTTGCTGGCCTCTTTGTCCTCTAGATCCCAGTGATAGACTGTGGTATTGTTTCAACCAACCTTCAGAATGTATTGAGCTTTTAGTTCTATATGCAGATCAACACAGCTAAAATTATTGGGTTTTTATTACTTCAGATCATTATCATGACTAAATGTAATATTGTCATTAAAAGCAAAAGTAACTGATGCCTGTTTTTTGATCATTAACATGACAAAATTTTGCAACATTGTCATTAAAAAACAAATAAACTGGTAAATTGTTTTTATGAGGTTACACATTTACTGAGGACCACACAGGCCTACACTGCAGGAGTATTCTTGAAATGATGGTCGTGATGTTCCTGTGTTTTATTTTGCACGTGGCTGTGCACCTGTTCTACTGAAGCAGATTTTCAAAGAGACTATTCTGCTCTGTCCTATCATTTGGGATTACTTAAAGAAATGACCAATTACTGCTTTTAAAGAAAAGGAAAATGGTTCCCTTTTGAAAGTTTTGCCTGCGTGTCCTCCAAAGGCAGCCACATGAGTGGGAGGAGGAGTAGAGAGAAATAATAGTATGTTCTGCACACATTGTGCCTCACTTTGACAAATGGTCTGTCTGCATTCTGAATGGAGGCAAGGAGAACAGCACACACTCCTTTATGTGTGTGTGTGTGTGTGTGTGTGTGTGAGTGAGTGTGAATGTGTGTGTGAAACAGAGAGTTTTTTTGTTCAGCCATCTGTAAAAATAGAACAGACTCTGCGTGGGAGCCTCAGCTGAGAACAGATTTTTTTTTTTCCCCTAGGATGTAATGTTTCGTTACTGTGATGTATTTGTGCATATAGTGTTACTCTGTGGATTCATGTAGCTCTCCGAGTTTCAAGCTCTCCATTCCTGTCCGGGTCCCTCTTTGCAGGTTCGAAGTGCTTTGCTTCCTCATGCTCTGCTACAACTCGGCCGTGGTCTTCATGCCAGCCTCCTCCCACCAATCAGCATGCAGGATGAGCTCGAGGTAGGAAGCCACTCGTGCCCTGAAGAGTGATTTTTTTTTTTTTCTTGACCTTTCAGTGGATAATAACAGATCTAGAAAATACATCACTCTGAAGAGCTCACTTGATGTAGGCCTTCAGTTGAAGAAAATGCTTGGAGCATTTTAACCTATAGCCCTGTTGTTCAAATGCTGGTGCACAGAGTGACCACAGGAGGCTACCTAACTATTTTTTCCTATCGACAGCTCTTGGTGACATCAAGCAACACGACTATGGGTTGAAACGCTTTGGACTTTTTCTTTAAAATTCCATTCCATTTTAAGAGTACACCGTTATAACCGTGCAATACTACCAGTGATGGCACACTTTGAATCGTATGAACAAACCAATTAGCCACACCCTTCCATTCTAATGTCGTCCAGAATGGGTCAACCTCATGAACTTGCTGAAAAAGCTAGATGGAAATTTGAACAGTACATTTTCATTCCCCTTGCATCTCTCTCTCTCTGTCTCCGTTTTATCTGTTCGTCTGTTGCATCTCATATTTATTTAATCCCCCTAAACAAGCAGATCACTCATGTCAGATTATATTAAGTCTAATGGATTGATGCCAGCCCCCTGATCTAACCACCCCCGGGGGTGCGATGTTGATTGGCAGGCTCTGTGTGTGCGGCTATCCTCGGCAGCAGCTGAAGGCGTGGAGGGAGCCGTGTCATCGCATTCGGCTGGATCCAGAGTTCATGGTGCAGATGCTGACTGCTGTCTACCATGCCATGTGAGTAGGTTCTGCTTGCTGTTAGACATCCTGTCCACAAGATGGCAGCATGTGTTTTTTTTTCATTCAGGAAAAGATGGCATGAAATGATTGCATAATTGTTTGCCTGACAGTGACACAAATTCTCTGGTGACACATGGATTGAGATGGATGAAATCTCCATGCAGATTAACAGATAAATTAGCTAAAATAAGTACACATTGAATCAATTAACGCTTGAATAATTCAGTGAGAGGGCAGGACATTAAGGGCCCATGCATTATACTGTCCTAATGTTGAAGCAGTTTGCTGTAATTCAGGATCCCAAAGCAAGCCAGCAAGCCAAAATACATTCAACATTCAATCAAAAGTATGGGCCAAGCACAGCACAAGCCATGCTAATTGTACCCGTCAAATTGTTCTCAGCTATATCCTTCAGATTCATAATATTGACTGAATGCTAATATCTCCCCTAGCCTTAAACCCTCAAAGAACTAAACTGGCATGAACCAGCCAAGCATGAAGTCAATTCATGTCTCAGTTAAGTCTTTGAGGGTTCAGGATTAGTTCATAGGAAAGACATTAGGATTTAGCTATAGCATATTTCCTAGTCACTTAAGTGCTGCTGCTGTCCGCAGTCGTTGGTTTGATTGACTGCCAGGCCACATGTCATGGAGTAAACTCTTCCTCTTTGTCGCTCCCTGCAGCTATAATGGTGAATGGGACTTGGGGAATGAGGCCCTGGAGGACATTATGTACCGAGCCAAGCTGGACCTGTATGCCAGGCCTCTACTGGTAAGGCTAACATGCTATCATTGCAGTAAGCATGCCTCATGCAGTAGGCACTCTTTTATACCACTATCATTGTTTCCTCAAATTATTTTTGGATTGTTTTTTATTGAGATGGATGGCAGTGCCTGATCCAAGTATCTTCTTTTGGTAGCTCATGTAGTTTGAATCAGCACTTCTGCTTAATGACCATGTTTAGGAAAAAATATGACTACCTGTCAGTTTACTTCATTTTTTTCCCTGACCTCTGACTCTTTGTAGCTGGCTAACTCAATGAAGCGGTCCCTGCCACCTCATCCTCCGGACGGGGCCCGGAAGCTTCTGCCGGTGGAGGTGACCCCGACGGGGAGGCGCGTCTCTCAGACGGCGGTGACAGCAGCTTCCATCCGCCGGCTCCGATGGAAGAGAGAGGGTACGGGTACGCGTCCTCCCTTCTCTGTATGACTCCCCCTACTGCCTGACACAGCAGTCGCACATGGAGCTATACTGATTTGTTTGCGTTGTCTGGAGCAGTGGGTAATAGACATTTATCTGCTGGAGCTTTTCCCTTGCATTGATCATAGGAAGTGGGCATTTTAGTGTGTATGGATTCAAGTGTTGTATGGATTTGGATACTGCTTGATTGGAGACAAATTAGATGTCCGCGTTTTGATAACATGTCCACATTTTGAGCATATTCTCATAGACTGGTCCCAAAAAAATATTACATCTTCAGATCAGATAGCATCTTCTCTGATTTCATTATGCTCCATTGTCTGAGATCACTTATATTTGTTCTGTGTCCCACATTATGTAGTTCTTTGTGGCTAGAAAACATGCTAAAACAGATGTAACCATGCATACAAGCCTACATCAGAAACACTGAGCTTTGATTTCTATGACAGTTTTGCCAAAATAGGCCTGGAAAAAGTTCATGCTCAGAAAGTGTAAAATCCTCCCATATTTGTCTCTGTCATATTTCACCTCTGCAATGGCCCCAGTGGGAAGTTGACACAGAGTATTGGTTTACTGAGAGGAAACGAGAAATAGCTTGACCTGCCACCCACCTTGTCACTTGAAGCATTATTTGTAGCCTAACAGTCATATAATTGGTGTTCTCACTTTTTAACTTTGTTTTTATTTTTTATTTTTTGACATCCCATCAACATAATTGTTTATTGCCGTTAGCTCACAGTTTTCATAGGGCTAAGGATGGATGTAAAATCAGTCATTGTAAAATCACTTAATGGCCTTTTGTTTCCTACGAAAATTCTCAAGTCTGAGGCTGTCTTTTAAAAACTTTTTTGTAACACCTGCAGTGAATGCTAACAGTTCTCTTATGATATCTCAATACAGCAAAGGTTTTTAAAAAGAGGCTAAAATGGCTGGCGAGCGCAGCTTGGTTTATAGAGGTTTATAGAGGCTGATTTAAGTGACAGGTATATGGAGACAATATCAGAGCCCACTTCAGACTTGGGTAGCTCTACTATCCCTGTGTGTGCTCACTTTTTCCCCATGAACCCCACCTACCTACCCCTCAGATGGCTTTGACTACTCGAGCGATGTCGATTTGAGCGCCTTCCTGAACCCCAAGCAAGCGGCCCCCACTCGACAGCCCCCAACCAAAGCAGCGCCTCGTGTGCGCTCAAAGTACACCATCCACCTAACGCTGCGTGAGGGTAGGCACCAGAGTGAGCTTAGTGACAGTAGTGTGGCTTGGTACTGACCTCCTCCATTCCCTCCCCTCCTCCTCAGGGTATATTCTGGGTTGTGAGCATATGCACCTCCATGTTGATGTGTGAAATGGATTATCCCCCTCTGCTAGTTTTTGCTACCCTAGTTCTACCCTCCCTTCCCTACCCATTCTCAAACAAATCTGAATGGAGACACATTTGAAGGCTCTTTTTTCATAGGGGAACATTCATTCTCCTCTGGCTCTTTAGTTGTATGTATTCGGTTTTGTATTTTTTGTCCACTGTCCACCCACTGGCAGTGTGATTCATCCACTGGACTTGATATCTGGACTTCAAATCAGACCAGTTTGATCAGGTCTTTAGCAGGTGATCAGTAGCGTATGGATTACCTGGATTTTCAGTGTCCACATGTTGCTCTCTGGTCTTGTGATTGTCATGTCATGAAGTGTTTAGACTTTACTGGATGTTTGAAATTCAGTTAATGAGCTTTTGCTGTAGTAATAGTAAGAAGTAATTGTCTTGTTTGGCCTCCCTCAGTATTTGTTAACATTTTCTGTTGTTGTGATTGTGTCATAGCTTTGTGCTTCAGGTTGTGGTCCCCACACTGAGGATGAGGTGGTTTATAGTTTTTCCCTCTAGTTCATCATTTTCTGTCCCTCTCCCATATTAGGCCTTCTCTAGCCTCTGTTCCCAATCTCTCTCTCTCTCTTTATCTTCTCTCTCTCTCTCTCTCTCTCTCGTCTTTATTTCTCTCTATGTGTCATAACTCTTTATCAGCTCTTTTTCTGGCCTGTCTACCCCTCACTATATCCATTCTTCTAACTCTCTATCTCTCTTTGTCTCTCTCCCTTTCCGTATAGATGCTGATGGTGTAAGCGGTGGTGAGGACTCATTTGACCCGGACGAGGGTTTCTCCTCAGGGGCGTCGAGCAGCAGCCAACCCAGCGTGAAGAAGGATGCGGCGGGTGCCACTCCCCGCCCGTCCCGGGAGCGCGAGGGCCCTGCGGGGAGGCTGCGCGACCTGGCGGCCGACACCAGGGCGGCACTACGCCGGTTCCACCAACGCCACCAGTCCCCTCCTCCTCCGATCCCAGTCCCATCCCCAGCAACCCCACCCCGCACCCTCATTCACCCCGCACTCCAGAGCCTAGCCCTCCAAAGCGCTACCTGGACCCCCGTTACGCGGTGCCATTCGGGACGCCGCTCATCCGGACTGCCAGCACCTCATCCAGCAAGTCGCTGGATTGCGGCGGCTTCAACGGCTCCACGGGCCCCAGCGCGTCTCTGGGGAGCCTGAGCGCAGCCGACCGCCCCCACTGCCTGTCAGCCATCAGCCTCCAGGAGGACAGGCTGGGCCGTGGGGCCAGGAGCCAGGACCGACTCTCCCCAGCGAGCCCCTTCTCCTCGGCGAGCCCCCTGTCCAAAGAGTCCCGCTCTCGCTCCTCCAGTTTCAACATGCAAATCATATCACAAGTGTAAGGAGCCAAGGACCTTTTGGGGACTCTGTGTTTGGGTGTTTGTTTGTGTGTGTGTATGTGTGTGTGTGTGTGTGGCTGTGTGTCACGGAGTATATGTATGGACAGGTGCATGTATAGCATGTATCACTGTGATCTTTGCTTGTGGTGTGTGTGCATATTTGTATGTGTGGGTGCTTGTTGTGTGCGTAAGTACATTTGTGTGAGTGTGTGTATCTGCGTTCTCTGTGCATGTGTATCAGCATGTTTTGCCGTTTGTTGCGTACGGTCTACTACACTATTAGGCTAACACAATTATGCATCAGCTAATTTGTGGAGAAAATGTTTTCTTCTCAATGTCACCCCCTTGTGGACCTTTGTGGATGCGCACCTGAAATGAAATGATCTTTCTTTTGTGCCATAAATATCATGGTGTTTGACGTGCAGTTACTACACCCGCTGTCATTGCTCCATATCTGGACAATCAGTTGGAAGAGCGACAATCACGTCAGCTGAGTGATGGGGTTTGAACAGGGAGTGGTTGTTGGTACTGTATAGAAATCCAAAGAGTTTGTGTTCAACTGCTGAATACACATTAAGCAAAGCTGCTTCAGAACCACGGATAGACTTCATACCTGTTGCCTGTGCTCTTGATGTACTATAGGTTAATGTGAACAGTCTGTCACACTGTTCGAATGAGAGAGCGCGCGAGAGAAAATACTTTGTGATGTCTCTACATATTCTTTCTCACTGATGCTGTACATTGGAACAAATTTATATTTTAAAGTGTGTACATTTGTGTAAATGATTATTGTACAATAGAAGGACAGAGAAATAAAAAAAGAATCTATCTATAATGCCTGTACAGAGATGACATATCTATTATTGTTGAATAAATATTGTGCTGTTAATGAAATCAGTTTGCTTTAGTTTTTTATAAGGTCAAGAACAAACTTCTGCTCCTATGTGCATGTTGGCACAGCTTGCTTGACACCCTCGCCATCAGTGTATGTGGGTATGAGTGGGTGAATTGAGGTATGAAATTGTAAGGCTCCTTGTGTACTTGGAGAAGAGGAGAAGTACTATAGGCAGTCCATTTACCATTTATCAAGTTTGTGGCCTCCAGGCTCTTGGTCTTTGAATACCATTAAAGCTCCATGCTGGGGTCAAGAGGTTATGTGGCAATAACTTCACCAGTGTTGAATAATTCCTTCTGAAATGTTTCAGGTCACATAGAACAAACTGTAAATCTTGGGGAATTTCAAAGCTTAAGACAGACTAAAACGGATCTGTTTGACTTCGCCATTTGCGTTATATGGGTTCCTTGGGTCATCTGTTGAGAAGGTGAAAATATGTCTAATTAATCATTAGTAGTAGTAGTAGTAGCCTATTATTATTATTAGGTAGATAGATATATAGATAGATAGATACATTATTTATCCAGGAGGATATGAAGGTGTCCAGTAGCTTATACAACAACATGCATACACATAGGCGCACAGACATACATATGACATTCACAAAAACACTTAAAAATACAGAGGAAGAAATCAATTGTTATTACTGTATTACATATTACATGATTATTATAACTGTTATTTTTTATTATCAGACTTTTTTTTTTACCTCGATGCAGTCGTGTACCGGTACGTCATCATGGGAGGTTTTCTTTGAAAACCCGGAAACATGTTTTATGCCACGTGATTTAAAACTTGCAGCAGTGGCGCGGAATCGTCTCATGGCGTGGAAGGAGCGCTAGCATTCCATCAACAAACTAATACTGCTGACACTTGAAGATTATTGTAGTCATTTCAGCATTTGTTTGCCTTACAGCTGATGACTTGTAAGTAGAAACAGACGGGATTTGTTCACAGACTTCATACAGGTTAAAACTTTGTTAGCTGTAAATTTAGCTTGCGAACGTGATGGCTGTGTCACTGACATCCGAACCCGTGTCCTATTCAGAACAGCTGCTAAATTAGATTTACCTCTTTGCATTAACGGCAAGTTGGAGATATTACATCAGTTTGCTTTACGATAAATCGTCCGACTTTAACGTCACTAATGATTTCAGGCTGCTAGGTAATTGATTGTTTACCTCTGCTAAGGTGGTCCTTCGCAGAGCCGACTTCATGACTGTCGTAACCCGTGTATGATTTGGTCATAGGTGAGACTGACGTTATAAATACGAACCATGAGCCCAATGAAACGATCTGCTGACCCCTCCACCCTAGAAGTACGGTTCATTGGAGATGGTGATGTGTTAAACCACATAGTCGAAAAGCATGAAGGTAGGTACTCTAAGTACATTTTAGTGGTCAGGCTCTTAAGTGGTTAATTATCCATCATTTTATTGATTCTTTTTTCATTATAATAAATAATTACATGTTGGAAAGTTTACTGTGCAACTTACTACGTAGCTCAATATGTTATCTTCTCCATACATTAGGTCCAAAGGCGACCTCATCCTCAGTGCAAACTTTGGTGACCCTGAAAAATTCCAAGAAGAAGCTCACTGAACAGGAAGATGAGGAGCTGGAGGAGGCGGAGGAGGAGGACTTTAATGAGCAGGACTATGTTGATGCCCTAGGCACTGGGACAGAGGGTATGCTGCCCGCAGGAGAGCTCTCGTAATGGAGTTTGCTTATCCAATGTCAGAGTGGCTCAACTTTTTGTGTGTGTGTTGCAGAGGGAGCTGAGAATGGGTCGGCTGGCACAGCTGGTGCCGAAGTCTTCACTTTTCAGTCCATCAAACGCAAGAACAAGATGGCCCAGATAGGTAAGTATGCGTGCAATAGGACCCTACAGCAAACTATAACACTAGATATATATACTTTGATATATATGCTATTGCCTGCACTTGAACTGAAGATGCCACAGTGAATAGTTGCCACCACTATTTGTCTGTCTATTTATCTGTCTGTCTGATGTCTGTTGTGTGTAGTTCATATCTATACTATGTGTGAATGTGTATGTTTATTGTACACACACTTCTGCCAAAAGTAACATACATAAATGAAACACATAAAAAAACTACTGGAAATTATAGTCAATAATTTAAAAAGCCAAAAACACAGATTATGTTGTGTTAATAGTAAGTAACAATAACACCATTCAAAATTGTATAGTATATATATGTGTGGGGGGGGGAGAGTCATTAGTATCTGGTAGTGTCTGAAACTTGGTCTGACTGACCTTTCTTACCCCTGGTGTTTGGTAGCGTCCGAGTGGGCTCGGACTCCAGTGAAGAGTGTCAACTTCAGTGTGTCTGATTCCCCAGAGAAGGCCGACAGCAAGAGTGAGTGACCCTCAGTGAACTGTCAAAATAGTTGTTAACAAACTCAGCTGCCTAGAACTGATGAATGTATAGATAAGTGTGATTACAGCTGTGCAGTGTATTCCAAATATATACTGGGACTAGTCTAAAGGAAGTCAATTAAATGAAGTTAATGTACACTCTTGGCTATTCTGGAGAAGAGTGTTTTGCAAGAGACATCAGCCGAACCCTATGCTAACCTTCAGTATGTGTTTTTTCCTCTAGGGTCAGTCACTCAAAACAAGACTCCACAAAAGGTATGAGATGTCTCTTCAGCGGTTGGTTTCTGTGTAACTTATACATTCATGAGTTCAATTTTGGATTTGTTGTGTTTTGTTTTCTTCCTGAAGGGAAAGAAGGTGCAGTTTGTCTCAACTACTCCCCATCGGCTAAGAAAGAGATTATCGGGTAGGTTGACCTTGCCTGGGAGAATGTTTAGTCATACAAAAGGTTTTAGACTGAATCAGCATTAGAACTGTGTGTCCTTTATCTGTTTGTCATACATGCAGTATGAAATAGACAGCCCTCCTTTTGGTTTCGGTTGCTGACATTTGGTCTTGACAGCCAGTCGCATTCTGTGGCTACATTCCATACACTTAAAGCACCTTGTTGATCTGTTGGGATTGTTTACGGCTCTGTCCAAGATACTTTGTTTGTTTCCTTTTTCAAGCAACAGTGTGTTTTTGCAAAGCGTCTGAGAACTTTTATTAGGCATACATTTACTTTGAGGTGAATGGAAACTTTGTTTAAACTTTAAACCCATTGGTTCTGCCTTCAATTTCTGTTCACTGACTGGTGATTTAAAAAAAAAAAAAAAATATTCGAAGCAAACCAGTCTTTGGAGAGTTTCCTTTGTCATATTGAATGCACAATGCAATATTGATTGGAGGCACTAGGTGGCGATATCCTTTTTAACACAATCTAGTACTTGTACCTGAAAATGTCTTCAGATGCATTCTGATGCTACACTGACTTGCAGTATGGAATGGATAATGAAGTCTGTGATATTGCCATGGTCGATATTATGCGTGGAGCACTTAATGTGGCTGTATGTATGGCACTTAGTTATTGAAAGACTATCATCTACTTGCTAACTGGCTTTGAACATTGACACCAAGGGATACAAATATAAGTTCTTCCATGATGTTGCTTTAATTGATCACTGGGTTCCTCAGCTCCCAACCTGAAGTCGGACAGTGACAGCGATTACTCTGCGTCCAACTCTGAGGAGGATGAAGAAGAGAATGAGGATGACCTAGGAATGAAGAACGGCATGGCTGAAGTCCAGCCTAAAACCCCCAGCAAACCGGCAACTGCAGCGGCTGCCGCCGCGCTCTACAAGACTCCCGCTAAGAAGAGCAAGAAGACACCCGAGGTAATGGTCAAACAACCTCAGAACCTCTCTCACTACAGACAAGCCTCTGATTTGTGGACTGAATTGGAAGTTGGCACACGTGCCTGGAATTTCATTGCAATTGTTTGAATATTTGTGATGCCATTATATTTTGTTAATACAACCAAATTATCGCAAAAATCTATATGAAAAATGCTCATTTTTGCTCTCTGTTTCTTTTCTTTGTGCACAATTCTTACTGAATCTGTTCACTCACCTGCCCACTGGTGTGTCCTTCCCAGCCTAATCTGGTGGAAGAGTATTTCGAGGCTCACAGCAGCTCCAAAGTCCTGACATCAGACCGCACCCTCGAGAGACTTCAGACCCCCAAACTGGACCGGGTCAGTGCAAACAGATCTTGAAATTAGCTGATCAGCTGTCAGTAAAATACTCAGTGTGATCTGGTGTTCTGCATCAGTTACCTATGTTGATTGTCGTCACATTACATGGATGTAATGCTAACATAATGTTGGAAAAAGACAAGAGCAGGTTTGCAAATATTATGTCTCTGGATGGCGGTAGTCTGTCGTATATCTTCTAGTTCCAAGCTTATTCATCATTAGTTGCATTGTGTAGATATAATTCTTTGTGTAGGGATTTTTAATGGGTTTGTTAGGGGGTTTCCCAATGGTGTCTGTCATCCTGCAGGATACACTGGTGAGGCTGCTGGATGGAAAGCCTTCCTGTTACAACAAGGAAATCGAGAAGCTAAACCAAACCCATGAGAAGCACTTTAGCAAGTGGATGTTACAGTTGCAGTTGAGTAGCTGTTGTCTGTCTCTCACTTTAGAGTGTGTGTGTGCTCGTGTCTGTCTGTCTGTCTTTCTTTCTCTATGTCTCTCCGGTATGTGTTGGCATTGAATTGGTAGTAGTGTCTATAGACTTTCTTTGTCTCTTTTTCTTTACAGCTAGTAGAAGGATTAACGTCTGTCTACTGGATATGAATTCACTTTCAGGTGTGTGTGTGTGTGTGTGTGGTGTGTGTGTGTGTGTGTGTGTGTGTGTGTGTTGTGTCTCTTGTGTCTTGTGTTTTCTCAGGCTGGGCTTTAACATGCTGCTGTATGGCCTTGGCTCGAAGAAGCTTCTGCTGGAGAAGTTCCGCACCTCCATGTTGTCTGACTCCATCCACCTGGTGGTGAATGGATTCTTCCCCAGCATCACCCTCAAATCAGTCAGTCTACATGTCCCACATGCCAACCAATCAGTCTTTCAATCTCTGTTTTTGTGTGTTTGTACTTTCATCTTGTTTAATGTTTAGTAATTTGACTTATAAATGCATCCAAATGTCTGAGCCTTGTGCTAATTTCATGTTAGCCAAAGGTCTAATGATGCCGAGGGGTAGAGACAGGTCTTTGTGTTTTTAAGAGTAGTGTTGCTATTTCCCCAGTTAACACCTCCTGATCTGTGAGCGATTTAATTAGATTTTATTGCCAGAACTAATTCGATCTCAGACTGAGAAGGGTTTTGATGTAGTATTGTTATAGTATGTTTTATCTTTCGTGTGTGTGTGTTCTAGATTCTGAATGCCATCACCAGTGAAGTTCTTGAGCACGATGGCAGTTTCCGCACCCCCATGGACCAGATAGACTTTATTGGGAAAACTTTGAAAGAAGGTGATACATTTATTATTGTATTAGTGAGCTTAGACAGTAAGTACTTTCCTCCACTTTCCAATTGTAAAACCAAGCGTATCTACCTTGTAAGACCTTTTGCTATAAGCCTCCTTCAGACTATTGTGCCAGACTAGGCTAGGCCAAGGCGTGCTAAGGCTAATTGCTTTCACACCTTTTTAAGAAGGCTGAACTGGTGCCATCTTCGGGCTACAATCCCCAGAATTTTGGTCCAACTAAAAACTAGTGCTACAGGCAGCGGCTCAGTACCAAGACAAAATAGTCACAACATGAAGTAAGACATTTAGTCTATTTAAATCTCTGCACTGTTTTATAAGATTGCTTTATTAGATGCCATTTGCTACCAGTTGTGTGATAAAAAATGTGAGAACGGCTTAATAGTGCAGTCATTTTGAAAATGACTTTGCAGTTTGCAAACATTAAAAAAATATTTAGTTGCACAAGCCATAGGTTTTTAAGAAAAATACATACATACATGTGTAGTATGGTAATCAAATTAAAGTTGTGCAAAAAACAGAAGACGAAGAATTGGAATATGCTGTTTAACACGCCTCTCCAAGCAGTGGAATGGTGATAATGTTACTCCTGATGCTTGATCGCTTTTGATAGATAGATTTTGAAACCGACAGCTTTATAATTTCACAGGTTATAGTGGAAAATATTTCATTTGCATCAACTTTTATCCAGTATTTTACAAAACATCCAAATGGATCCAGGTTCATGATGCATGACGGCCACTTCAGGCAGTTTTGTGGGCAAGGTTGAGGACAAGACAGCCTATCGGCCTGACATGTCTGAGGCAAAACCGATTTGGGCTTAGTGGGGCTGGTGGTACAGGCCATTAGCTCGACCTCGCCCTAGCCTAGTGTGGCCTGATGGTGTGAAGGCGGCTATTCATCACCGGCCTACATCACCTTTTTCCAAGCCTGTTTCATAGGTGCTGTGTCTGTCCAGTTACACAAGTGACTTCATCCATTTCATGAATCTCAAATCTTTTCTAGATCCAGACACACACATCTACTTGATCATCCACAACATTGACGGCCCAATGCTACGTGGGGAGAAGACCCAGCAGGCCCTGGGACAGCTGGCCTCCATTCCTAACTTTCATCTGCTGGCCTCTATAGATCACATCAATGCCCCGCTTGGTACGTCTTCAAAGTGTAAACACACAAAGCTTCTCAAGGTTATTTTTTTCACAAGGGTAAGGGGGAAACTCTTATTTTGTTGACAGCAAATACCATTATATAATATTTTTGTGTTGTGTGTGTGTGTGTGTGTGTGTGTGTGTGTGTGTGGTGTGTGTGTGTGTGTGTGTGTGTGTGTGTGTTGCAGTGTGGGACCAGTCCAAGATGAGTCTGTTTAACTGGCTGTGGTACGAGACCACCACCTACCTTCCCTACACGGAGGAGACATCATATGAGAACTCACTGCTGGTGCAGCAGACTGGATCCCTGGCCCTAAGCTCCCTCACACATGTGCTGCGCAGTCTCACACCCAACGCCAGGTACACACACACACACACACACACAGTGCTGCATCCTGTTTGGATTGCTGCAAAGCAATATTTTTACATTGTTACATTTTATTTATTTATTTCATTGATTTTTTTATTTTAGCTTGTAAGCTATAGCTTGTCATGGTGCTTCTTCAGTGGTTCTTTCCAGCACATCCCAGATAATTGGTTGTGTGTGCTGTGTCTCTCCCCCTGCTCACCGTTGTCTCCTGTATCTGTCTCACAGAGGGATCTTCAGACTGCTGGCTGAGTTTCAGCTGGAGAACAAAGACAACCCCTCATACACAGGCAAGTCACGTAAACAAACACACACACACACACACACACACACACTCAAGTCTAGCCCAACAGCCCTTCCCACACTCCTCTCTGTCTGGGAAAGCGTCAGGCCTCCCACTACCTACCACCACCACCCAAATCTGGCACCAATGTGTGCTGTCCTTACTGGATTTGTCCTTTAACAGTATTTCAACTCCTCCATTTTTTTGTGTGTCATCCTTACTGTGTATGCCCCTATTTAAACTCTTCCTTTGTTTCTCTTTTCTCTTTCTCTGAAGGAAGTTTGCGTGGATTCTGTGAGCAGTACAAAAGCTGTACATGAGCTCAACTCTACTCCTCGTTTACAGTCTCTCTCACTCTCTGTCTCTCTCTCTCTCTCTCTCTGCCTGCAGGGCTGTCTTTCCAAGAGTTCTATCAGCGTTGTCGTGAGGCCTTCCTGGTGAACAGTGACATCACTCTCAGAACACAGCTGACAGAATTCAGGGATCACAAGCTCATCCGCACCAAGAAGGTGACTGTGTGTGTGTGTGTGTGTGTGTGTGTGTGTGTGTGTGTGTGTGTGTGTGTGTGTGTGAGATTTTTGATTTGTTGGTTTTTGATTTGTTGAGGTATACCCAAACTTTTAGCCTATTTTCATAACTGAGGTATACAAGTATTTGTTCATTTATTCAATGTAATTTTGAACAATGTTATTCTTAGGACTTTCCAAATATAGCTCTCATGAGTTGAAAACATCGAAAACACAGGCCATAGTGGTAACAACCACTGCTCTATGATAACGTTTCACTGCTAGCATTACCCATAATACCAATCCAGCCTAGCGCTCCAAATGTCAGCGAAACTTCAGATTAAAGGAAAGACTAATATTAATTACATTTATTTTAATGTAAATCCCTTTGGATATGTTTTACTTGCACCATTTAGTCCTTTTTAGTAATCCCTCATTATTATTATTATTATTATTATTATTATTATTATTATTATTATTATTGTAATTGAAAGGCATCCCACGGCCCACCTGCAATACCTTGACGGCCCACCTGTTGGGAACCACTGCCTTACGGTGTGTCCCATGTGTGCTTCCCCCAGGGTGCTGACGGAGTGGAGTACCTGCTCATCCCCGTGGATACAGGAACTCTGACTGACTTCCTGGAGAAGGAAGATGTGGACTGAGCGAGAGGGATGAAGGACAAACATTTTCAAGATCTCAGCACTTGTACAGGAAGGGAGACTCTCACTCCTGCACTTAAAGTGGCCCTGCATTGTCCATAACAAAGAGCTTGCTTACCAGGAAACTGAGCCAATAGCAAAGCACCATGGGAAGAGCCTGCTCTTTTACTCTTTGACAGAGATGCTCTATCCTTTTGCCAAGACTCCATTATACTTTGTCACATTGCCAACGCTCCATTAGACAATAACTGAATCCTAATCTCCCCTAACCTTATGCCCTGAACCCTTAAAGACTTAACAGGCATGGATCAGCCAATCATGAAGTCGTGTTCATGCCAGTTAAGTTGTTGTGGGTTCAGTGGTTAGGGACAGACATTTGGATTTAGCTAACATCACAGCGCCAAGACTCCATTACACAAAGTCACATTTGCATTTGAACAGGAACCAGGACATGAATTGAATGAAATTCCAAGGACCAGGACTTGAGTTTGTAGCACTCCTCATTTCTAGCTCTAGACAGGGCTTGAGAACCTGGAACCTGTGTGTAACGGATGGTACTAAATGCTGTACTTCCATCAACCTTCAACCCCTCAAATATGACTGTTTTTACCGCAGATTAATTGATGGACATTACTAAACCATTAAGTGTGCGGGAGGGGAGGGGGGTTTGTACATATATCATTAAAAGAAGAATCACTTTTGCATCTCAGTTGCAGTTTATTGACAAGACATAGAAAAATATGTTGCATTTCTGAAAAAAATTTAAATAAGCCAGGAAAGACTGTAAATAAGCACTTGCTGAGAAACTACACACAATCCCAAAAAGAAACTGAAGCATGGAAACTTCATTTCAAAAGCAAATTAGCAATTCCGTCCATGCAGGTAAACAGTGTTTGTGCATTCCTTATAGTAATCAGAAAGCATTGAAAAGCTGCCAGTCCTTGCACTTTGACTAAGGTTTAAAAGAGCAGAGGGGTATACCAAGAAGCAAGATTACCGGCTTACCTAGGTGCTTTTGAGTAAATCATGATCTTCCAAAGTATATTTTACTCATTGTACCAAGTCTGAAGTGACATGTGGGTTTACTCTCAGTTAGCTGGATAAGACAGAGACCTTGCTTAGTAGTATGCCATTATGCATTACAAAAGCCAAACTATGGGAGAGCTGGGAAATGTATTTAAATGTGTAAAGCTGGATAATGACTATGATGAATGAACTACTGCTTTGTGAATGAACACTGAACTGATCAGAAACATCTAATAACATCCCACTGCCCTGACATGCAGAGCAGGGATAAATACACTGAAACTGCATACAAATCCATACAGAAGTGGCAATGTTGGGTGCACTCAGTGTTAGGCAGCTTGGTCATTCACTACAAAATATTATTGCACTCCACAATATCTGAAAACATTGAAAATGCTCTTATGGTGACTAAGTGCTACTGGTTAAATTAATAATGTGCTGTATGTATCTGATAGGATGTGCTTGGAGCAAATGATTGGTTTGTTTTGGCATTCTTCCATCATGCAGTGTACGGGATGGGTTATCAGCTCAAATATCCATAGGTGACATCAAAGAAGCTAGGTACACTGTTGGTCATTATGGGACTGATCCAGTGTTTTAAGTCTCAACAAGTGGGCTTCTCTCCTTGTGTCGATGACGGGATCGTAACTTGTTCTCCGTGGCGGCCTGAACAATCATGAGTTCTTCGGGGTCAAGATCCTTCAGCAGCAGAAGCACAGCTTCAAGAGTGTGACTCTGCAGAAAAGACCCAGGCTATGCAGTTAATCAAAGAAGGCCTAGAGTCCGTGAAGGTTATTATTGTGGGTTGTTTACTGAATGTCATCATGTACCCGTGAATTTCCCTTCATATGGCGTGAGTATCTATCAAAGTCCAAGGACATGCTCAGTTAAATAGTATTGAGAATGAATCAAATGCAAGATATTTCCAAAGTTAATGAATAATTTTGATTGCAATATTGTTAAATGTAATAGTGATTATTTCCCCCCACCCCCCTCATTGAGCTGACCTGAAAGAGAACCTGCATTATTACACCACATGTAAGCATGCACTACACCAACAGCTGTGACCCACTGTCCCCTGGCTAAGGTGAAACAAATTTGTGTCACTCACCCTTTTTCTTGGGGTTGCTCCAGCTTCCCTCGGGGAGGAGAACGATGAGAATTTGTCCCGGGGTAATGGCTTCATGCCTAGCTGCGCCCGGATCTTACTAACAGATGTAGCCAAAGGAAAGTCCATTAATGGCCAATTCACTCAATATCCCATTAAAGCATACTTTTTAATACCAGAGCTGATGATTTCTTGACATACTTGGTCTCCTCCATGCTGTAGTTCAGGGGGTCATTCTCGGAGTCGGCCTCCGTCACGCCATTGGTGGAGCCTGCCGATGCTGGGCCTGGAGGCGTCCTGAGCTCCTCGCCGTCTTCGAGGGCCTGTGCCAGCTCTTCCTCTGTCACCACTGTCACAGACACAGGAATAGTAACAACACATTGTCTCTTTTCAGGTATTTAGCTGTAGGCCTATCTGTTAAGTACCTTTTAAGTAGGTATGTAAGTTTTCCCATACAAACATATACATTGCTTCATCATTTATGACATGAAAACTCATTGAACCGGCAACCCTTCGGTTACAACCCCAAAGCCCTAGCTAGTAGGCCACTGCTGCCACTGGCTGTTAAATTTCACAGTCACTGACAAATCAACCCTCATTCAGTCTAACCTTGGTTGTCTAGTTTGTGCAGGCCTGGCAAGTTCCGGAGTACAGTGAGTCGGTACTTGGTCGGGTCCACCTCACAGCATGGATTCTCGGCCAGCCACAGTACCCGCAGCCGTGCCAAAAGCTTCAGGTGGCACAGCTCTGAGAGGCTTTGGATGTCATTGCGTCGCAAATACAGCTCTGTGAGGTTATGACAACCAGATATGTGCTCCAGTGAAGAGATCTTATTGGCACTAAAGTGGAAAGTAAAAAAAACAGGTATATCCCAGAGAACTGTGGTCAGAGGAAACATGTTTTAAGAAGAAAAATAATTTAGTTATTAAATAGGGTCAGTGATACAAAGTGTTGAAAGCATGTTGATCATTAACTTACTTTAGATATCTTTAGACTGGACCTACCTCAGTGTAAGCACCTCAATATTGGGTATCTCAGTAAAAATGGAGATCTGTAGTGAGGAAATAACATTTAATATTTAAGGTTGTCAACATAAAACAAGCAGTTCAGTGCAAATGACCTTCTGTACACAGTGGTTAACTGATTGAAAAAAAATCACTTACATCTGTCAGGTTACACCCCCTGATTGAAACAGAAAATGAATAACCATAAAGTTATTGTCCATTTAAAAATAACAAGAAACATTTAGAAACCCTTAAGATTCAAAGAAAACTTCCGCGAAGTGCCACTGATAATACAAGCAAAAGGTATATAAACAATATATCTACATACTAGATTTTTTCCATGTTTTCAGCTAAAAAGCGTCGTCTAACTTTCTAACCGCTAGCTTTAGCAGATATGATTATGGCATCATGTCATCATTAGACACTCTAATGTTAAATACTGCGTTAAGGGACAACAGTCTACTTACCAAAACACAAATTTCACTGTCCCTGCTAGCTAACTATGGGGGAACAGAGAAGGAAGCGACCCAGGCATCCTGATGTTGTTGCTGCTTTCACTACAGTTAGCAAACGTTAACGTTGGATACCACACCTGTGCGACTTACCAGCAGTTTAACTTTTTGACACTCTCGAGGTCCGACGCTTTAGCCCTCGCAAGTACCAGCTTTCGGGTTAATTTAACTTCTCCTGGCATTATGGTGGCTCTTCAGATGACCGTCTAAAGACATAAATTACCCCAAACATGCATAACCTCGACATAGACAAGGCGCATCCATTACTAGCAGGGAGGAGGTTCTTTATTTACTTCAACTGCGCATGCGATGTTTCCTCTGGCGCGTCTTTAGCAACCTGCTAGCAACGCTTCGAGTCCGAACATGGCCACCAGCTGGCGACATTGATATGATTTCTTGCCCTAGTCAATCTTGGCCCAGTTTCATTTTAATAACAGGTCTTCTGGAAGGCCTGTGTGAATTTAGTATGGTGCCATTTGTGTGAACTGTAAAACTCACAAGGAGACAAACATTTTACTAAACTGCCGAGGGCTGAATAACGAATTATTTTGAGGCTCAGACACTGCTTATCAACTTCTTTGGAAGACACAGATAAGAGTTGCCATTTTCTGACTATCCAGTTGTCATCAGAGACTGTTTTGCTGGTCTGAGCTCCATTTCTGTTGATAGACCAAATGTGTGGTTCCCTGTTGTGTTGCGTGCTTGGTCCTGAAGCCTTTTGCATTTTATCAGTTCTGCTGCAGGGCAGAGAACATGATGGTTCTGTTTGTCTGAAATGGCAAATGAAGTTACCAAATGAAACCAAGGCCTGATATGAATTTGTACATCTGTAATTATTTACTTAGGCAGACTTACTTAGTACATACCTGAATACAACAATTTCTCAAGACATAGAGAGAAAGAGAGAGAAGGGAACTGAAAGTTGTTTTACTCCCAAATTCAGTCTGTGAAAACAGTGCACAAAGGGCAGAATATCTTTTAAGTGAAGAGATGGTAGGCCTGAGCAACCAGCCTCTCAGTCTCCCTGTTCTACTGTCCCACTTTTGAACATTTACCTTAAATATAGGCCTGAACTTTGTCTTGGATTAGCTTCTTCCTAAAAATTTTACAGATCATCTATTTGTATAGCCTATATATTTTTGCATTCAGCTGTTGTGGCTTCTCTGAAAGTCAGTATGGCTGCATGGCCATTACAGGGGCAGAGATTGATCGCCATCAAGGACATCCATACTGCAGTGCATCCATATCCTCTGGGTCACATGGACCCTGGAGCAATGTAAACATGGCTGCGTGGGATCCCATTGCATTGTGGACCTTATGCAGAATGATAGTGCACAACTGCATGCCATAGATAGTTGTCCTTGAGGGGGAAGATTTAATTATATCAATTTAAATAACACAAACAACCTTAATTTACCAGGTCATAATCTATGAGATCAACATATTATGTGAGACATGTGTCTTATGCAATTCATACTGTAAATGTGTGCTTTCTGAGGTACTGGACTGACAAAATCTTGGCAGTCATTTTCCATTAGAAATTTAACAAGATACTTGCTAACAAGAAAGACTTAACAAGATGTGTACTGTGATCTTGCTCCAAAACCTTGGTTACTAAGTGAACTGTGTTTAACTTAAAATTTATCTGAGGCTACCTGATTTATATGAGGGACTGGGCACATTATTCACACACAGCCTTTGGAGTTAAAGCCACAAATCATGCTGTCAGGTTTTAATAATCGTAATCCACAGTTTGTCAACCGTGGCCTTGACACTACATTGTTGGAGAAGCCAGTGGTTGGGTTGTTGCACTTCCACGCGCACAATTGGTGATATCTTCAGTGTGGCCCAAAATCGGGGGCGGAGCCTTACGTCTCCACAGCGAGTTTGCAGACTAGTGTGTGCTGAGGTCATTGGACGGCTGTCAACAAAAAGTATTAGTGTGTGCGGTGCCACCGGCCGTTGTCGTTTCACTCTGCGGTTCTTTCATGTTTTGCTGTAGATTGTCTTGTTTCTTCAATTTTTAACACCAGTGAACAGTCAACATGTTGGTGGATTTTGAGAAGCTGCGGATGTCAGGCGCTGGAAAAGCCATTGCCGTTTTGACAAGTGGAGGAGATGCGCAAGGTAGCTAGCAGTGGTGCACTGTTTCGAACTGTGGGCTGCACGATTTAAAGACACTTTTAGCTCGGCTAGCGAGCCAGGTTAATGATTTTCCTGCACAAGTTGTGATGCAATGTACATACTGTATGAACACATCGAATGTAATTGCTGTCTATCTGCAGAGAGCATGCCTTTTTAGTTCAGTTCATGACATATTTGCAAGCGATGCATTAGCGTACACATGCAAACTGTTAACACATTAGTCGAGTCATTCATTAATCGATTCATTAGTTTTACTGTGCTTTATGCAAACTGCGTTGAGAAAGAGGCAATTCGAATGACAAACATTTTAATTGAACCATTAACAGCTGTTTTGAAACAGTTTACCCAAATGCACTCTATAGATACAGTGTATTTAATGTGTTTGTTTTGTTTGTTTCTTCTAAGACCGATGTCGGTTGCCTTCTCTCATCATCATTGTACTAGTCTCCAAACTATGCGCATGTACCAGATTAGAGCGCTGGCATGTGTGATGTGCATCTCTAAGAAGCTGGTGGTAGTATTACGTAACCTATTCATAGGCTGTCACGTACAGAATTCAGCCTATTGGGCGTGGATCCCCTAACGGGACACTTGCCAGTTTTCACAGTGCATGTCTACATTGCATGCCTAGCCTACTGTACACTTTTGATATAAATGGGGTTTATTTAATGAACAAAGTGGACAGCTGGGACTGCTTGTCCTTGCATGTTGGTTCAGTTTTTTGGGAAAATAGAAGATGCTGATAAAAAGAATAGATTATTTTTAAATACGGTACTTGGTTGGGAATCAAATTGAACATTTTATTGCAATTTGAGTTTGCACTTTGCATGATGTATTCACTTACTGGTCCACATTATTATATTACCATAAGTAAACAAAGGACACCTGCCCATTGTTTCAGGCACTTTACACTATACTGCTGACTCAGCAGATTTCATGATAACCATCCTGTTTGGGATCTCCTTGAGGAATCATCAAACCATTAGCCTACAAATTTATTATGATGCAGAACCCACTCGGTTGTCCATTTGGCCAACATGTTTGCTTCCATCTGCAGGTATGAATGCAGCAGTACGCGCTGTTACTCGGATGGGCATATATGTAGGAGCCAAAGTCTATCTGATCTATGAGGTACAGATCAATGTCCATCTAATCTTTCATAGATCGTTTTTGTATTCATATTATTTTGGGACATTTATTTTGCTCAATATTTGTCATCATTAGAGTGCAGATTGTAAGGTTCTCAATCTCAATCAGGAAAGAAACCTCACTCAATCATGCGGTGGTATGTTCTAGGGCTACCAAGGACTTGTGGATGGAGGGGACCACATCAAGCTTGCCAACTGGCAAAGCGTGACAAACATCATTCAGCTGGTGAGAGACAATACTAACCTAACTGACAACTGACATTCTCAGTCAAAATCTAGGACATTCTCAGTCTTCAGTAGTGAAAAGATGCACAATAAACTCTGAATACTTTCAGAAGTACTGTACATCAAAGCTGAAATACATTTCTAGCATCAGTTTTAAATAAAAGACTCGTCTGTGTTGATTTATGATGCAGCCTTTGGTTGTGTAACCGTCTTGTACTGTCTGTCATTGTACAACGCCTGCCTTGTGTTGGATAAGTCGTTGTAATTAATTCCTGGGGTTTTGTGATTCAGAAATCATCTTGAATGGATGGGTGTCCACACTGCTCTATAGAACATATTCAAATGCGATTCACCTGGGTTCACTTAATCTAGGTTAGCACCACAGGGTCTGTGAGATTTAAGCAAACTGTATCTGTGAGATTTGAGATGTTATCATATCAAACAGACATTCTTTTCAAACCAAACATTGAAAGTAAAATTATCTGATATATTCCCGTTAATAGACTATTCCTAAAATCTAAAAAGTTTATTTATTATGAAGATTTTTTTTTTTTTCAGAGGCACACCATGTTACAAATTCTAATGATGTGTGGACATTTTTACAGTCTTATCCTAATCCTTATCCTAACAAACCCCCTACATATTGCTGGTGTTGTGAATCAGTACAGTGGTTCACCTCAGATATGAGTTATAGCCACAACCACATTGCCAGATTAATGGAGCAGTGAGGTGAGAGATTTTAATCTGAAAAGACTACCAGTCTGTAGGCTATACACTGAATTGCTGTGCAGACTGACAATGGGAACTGACAGTTACCTCAGCTGGCATTTGTCTGCAGTCACTTGATCATACTGTGAATCCTGTGCTGTTTCACTATGAGGGGGTTACTTCATTATTGATCTTTGTGGTATGTATCCATTATGTCTGTCCAGTATAACAGGGTAAGCATAACTACTATTGTTAATTGCAAGAATTAGGAAAACTAGGGGAACTAGCTTTTGTGCTAGCCTGGCTGTCGTACCAAGGGGCAGAATTAGCAGTTGTCTTTCAAACTGCCTTTGCATGCTGATAAGCTAATAAGCTCCTGCTAGGATACGTCTAGGCGACTCTCTATAAGGACAGAGTGAGGTGATTGGTCTGACCAAACCTTGGAAGAAGCTGAGGTCCGGTGGCTCGTGGCTAGACGTATTGGCTGTGCAAAACTATGTGTTACCATTATGATACGTCTAAATTTCTAGGCTACTGCCAAGCTACATTGGTTAAAAGCTGGGTTGTAATAGGAATATGCACATACATGAAAGTTTGTATTCAAATGCATTTCTAATGCTTTGGTCTGCTCTCACACTCCCTCTCGCTCTTAAGGGTGGCACCGTGATTGGCAGTGCCCGCTGCAAGGCATTCACTACCCGGGAGGGGCGCTTGGCAGCGGCTTTTCATCTGGTCCAGCGGGGCATCACCAACCTGTGTGTGTGTGGTGGTGACGGCAGCCTCACAGGAGCCAATATCTTCCGCACTGAGTGGAGTGACCTCCTGGAACAGCTAGTGAAAGAGGGTATTGGAGCCGATTCCAGTTTGGTTTAATGAGAACGGTGCAAACTTCAACTCTAAATTCATAATCGAAAGCTTTTAATGGAACATGGGGAAAAATATTGAGTCACAGTCAGTGATTGAATTTGTAAACTGTGAAGGTTTGCTTGAAAGCAAGCTAAGCTTAACAGAAAGGGAGTCATTTCATGCCTTCTTTGAAAGTACAACACAAGGATAGGACGAAGAGTTACTGAGAATAGCAGTCATATGGATGTGCCTGTCTTTATAGAGTGCAGCAGAGAAGGGAGAAGCTCATTAGCAGAGCCCACTGTCTGGTTTGGGGGGGAGAGAGGGGTATTTACGCCTCAGTGATTCTCATGACTCACCATCAATAGGAGACTCTGTCTGGTCTAGTCGTGCCAGATCCTCTCTACCCTCTTGGGGCTCTGCAAGGTTTTTAAAGTGACCAGCACAGAATTTGGCACTGCATGCAGCTATTGACTCTTATTCCCTCTCCCTACTCTTTTTCTCTCTTTCTGTCTCTCTCTCTATGTCAGGGAGAATCACCGACTCCTTGGCCCAACAGTACACACACCTAAACATTGTGGGTCTGGTTGGGTCGATCGACAATGATTTCTGTGGCACGGACATGACCATTGGTGCCGACTCTGCCCTGCACAGGATCATGGAGATCATTGATGCCATCACAACCACAGCACAAAGGTCAGAGGTCACAGGCCTTTTGCCACAGACCTTTAACTACGTGCCTGACCATTTGTCTTAGGAAACAGCAGCTGGGTTTTTATTTTTATCACACATCAGTATAAATATTGTCTTGGTGAGAGACAGAAACCTCTAGAAGGTCAAAGGTTACACCAGCATGTTATAGATTCTTTCTAATGGTTGTGTGCTGAGTGCGTTGTCTGATGATCTCATTCATTATACTTAAGCAAAGGAGAAGATCCCTTAGTTGTATTCAGTAACCTCTTTGACATTGAATACCAGAAGAAACAGCAAAGAGAAAGAATCAGCAAATATATTGCTATAAGAGCTTGAGCTGTTATATAATTTTCCATGCATGCCTAACAGTGGAATATGGCTGTATTATAGCTAATTTAATGTGCTAATGGATGATGCATTATGTCTTGATATGTCTTGTAATTTACTACTTGCATGTGTCCATGTAGAAATGTGGCATGTGGTGCAGTTTTATCTAAAGAACTACTTTCACAATTCTTTTTTTCATTCCCCCATTTTTTTTCTTGTACCAATAGCCATCAGCGTACATTCATTCTTGAGGTGATGGGTCGTCACTGTGGGTAAGTCTTTTATTGCATTTCTGCTTGGGGTCATTTAGTATTGACATACCACATTTTAGACATGGCCACACTAAGGATTTGCACTGTGTTAATGTAATTGCCATATCTGTAATATAAATATGTAGACATATAACTAAGTAAATTTAGTAACACTGACCTAAAACGTATGACAACGTGTAGTTCTAAGCCAAATGTGGATACTGTTGCTGGCATAGTTGCCCAGACTATTAAGTAAGGCCCAATGGGGATGCTGGTCTTATGGTGATGTGTCATAGGTACCTAGCCCTGGTCTCTGCACTGGCCTCAGGGGCCGACTGGCTCTTCATCCCCGAGGCACCACCAGAGGAAGGCTGGGAGAACCACATGTGTGAGCGCCTGGGAGAGGTGAGACTGGGATGGGGTTAGGTAGGGTATAGTGGGGGATGTAGATCCAGGGTCTCCTTATGGCAGAGATGAAAAAGCTTTAGACAGAAAGCACAGAAAGTAAAAGTCTCACCACATATCTGTTCCAAACATTTTCTTAAATCAGCTGATTCAACCAGGAAAACCAGCCAGTTTATATTACCTGTGTTGAGTGCACAGGTTGAACCAATAAATGATAGGGCTTTTAATTTCTGAAGTCAGACTTTTCTACCTCTTCCTCTTTTTTTCAGAGTGAAACTGCTCACTACATTTAGAAACTGCATTAAACTCCTCATTACACTTAGAAACCTTGAGTACCTCTCAGGGTTCTAAATAAACTTGAAAAGTTCTAAGTGGAACCCTAGAGGTTCTTGCGTGCTCCGCATGCGTGCTCCGTTAAATTTAGCGATTCTACCTAATGTGAATATGAATGAATGACACCAAAATAAAAAGCTGTATCTTAAAGCTGTCTGTTCTTCTTCTTTGCTCTGTAGAGTCGAAGTAAGGGCTCCAGGCTCAACATAGTGATCATGGCAGAGGGGGCAATTGATAAACAAGGCCAGCGCATCTACTCTGACTATGTGAAAGATGTAAGAGTTTGCCCTCAGTACTGTGTGTCTCTGTTTGTATTTATAGCCTAGTGTGTGGGAGAAGGGGTACATGTGTTGGTGGAAAGAGTGGAGGGGCATCAAGTTTACATTGTTGGACTGCATGTCTGTATGTTACTGTGTGTGTATGTTTGTGTGGTGTGTGTGTCTGTATGTGTTATGTATGTTGGCACAGACGTGTGTTCTTTGTCATCTAATCCCTTTTCTGTGGGCCTGCAGCTGGTGGTGAAGAGGCTGGGGTATGACACACGGGTGACGGTTCTAGGACATGTGCAGAGAGGGGGTACACCCTCCGCTTTTGACCGGGTGCTGGTGAGTGACCTGGGCTCAGCATGGAATGGTCAAGCAGTCTAGGTTGAGGGCAGCAATTACTAGCAATGTATCTCTCTACTGACAGATGAATACTGTATTTTTTTTGTTAGTTTTTATATATTGATAACTGATGGATGAAAACATACCATCAAAGAGCCTTACATCCAACAGCTTATCATTGTCTAAAGAATTATAGCCAGTGCATCCACCACTGCCACCAAAATAAAGAATGCACAGCAGTGATTGCTTATGAGGTATCAGTGGCCAAAAATCTCTCCAAGATGCTATCATGTATGCAATGGCTGTGTATCACATAGTTTGTCTGCGGAAAGTGAGACTAAGTTTGTTAATCACATATGAAACCTGCATCTTTTTTTACTTGCCTTGACAGTTAGATTTGGTCATATGCACTGCATATGAGAGAAAAGATCCAGCAGAGGGGGGATCCACTGAGATAGATCATGCAGCACATAAGATGGTAGAAAGCATAGTTTTCATAGTGCTTGTGCTTTTTAAAGGCCAAGACCTTTGACACTAGTGTGAGGCACGGTTGAAGTAAAGGTCTCAAATGCCTCTAGATTCGGTCTAAAGCCCCACCAGTGATGCGCTATGGTAGGCATTCGGACAAAGCTGTGCTGTAATGACACTGAAGCAGGTTAGATCAGGCTACATCTGGTCCTGGAACAGCCTTGAGAGAAAAGTTATTTTCAGGGGGCATGCAGAGGCCAGGGATCAACAGTAGAGCAGAGAGCATAGCTCCTGAGTAGCGGCATGGCTTTGAAAGGTTGTGGTGTCAGATTCGGAGTTAACAGAAGAGAATTTGATATTTAATCCCTGTCTGAGCTAATTCTATGTGGCTGACCTCATTCTCTCAGTTCCATTGTCCTCACTTTATAATCCATCTTTCAATTCTGATTGGCTTTGTGAAGAAATATCAAAAACGTATTTACAAAGAATTGCTTAAACCGTAAACATGTTAAAAATGCTTGGTACGATTATAACAAGACCTAGGTGAGAACCGGATATAATGGCAAGAAATAAAAATCTGTGGTGTATGTAGAAAAAAAAATCTGAAAGGTATTAAATATTCCTTTCTCTATCCTTCTCTCCCGCTCTCTCTTTCTTTTCTCTCTGTCTCCATCCATCTGTCTGTTTCCACTATAGAGCAGTAAGATGGGAGTGGAGGCAGTGGTGGCCCTGCTGGAGGCTACCCCTGAGACTCCGGCCTGTGTGATTGGGCTGTCAGGGAACCAAGCCATGCGGCTGCCCCTCATGGAGTGTGTCAATATGGTGATTATTACAAACCCCTCCATTAGCATGTCTTTATCCCTGTAATGATGTACTATTAGACTCAAAAGTAGCAGCAGCAGCAGATGCACAGTTTTTCTGGGATACATATTTCCAGTGTGTGTTTCTTTGCTGCTGTCTAGCCTTTGCCACATATTTCCAAGTTAGTCTTTTTGCTGTGAAGTTTTATTTGATTAAAGCACATACAAATGCAGGAAAGGAGATGAAAGGAGACACAAAATATATGACAGATGATGGGAAAAGGGAAATAATACTCTCGGATTGATGCCATTCCGTGTTTTGTTTTCTTTTTTTTTGGAAGAGAGCTGTGTAGTTGTGTGTAGAGGTGTGTAGCTAATTTGCTGTTATTGGTTGTGATGCAGACAAAGGAAGTGCAGAAGGCCATGAATGAGCAACGCTTTGATGAAGCAATTCAGCTACGGGGAAAGTAAGTCCATTGGTTTTAGCTCACATTCGCAAACGTATGCAACTGCAAGTTGCAAGTTCAAGCTAGGACACATGCAGGGCTGGACCTTGCAGGTTGACACAGTTTAGTAATCAACAGGAATGAAGAATGCTTGAACTTTAAAACCTGTAAATCTTGACTTGACGAGTTTTGTGTGTGTTTCAGGAGCTTTGAAAACAATTGGAACACATACAGGCTTTTGGCACACCAGAAACCTGCACAGTCCAAAGTAAAGATCTCTTTCTTTCTTTCTTTCTTTTTTTGTCACATGGTTTCATAAATATCATATTTTAAATGTTAAGGTGTTAATGGACAGTTTCAATCTTCTGTCTGACTCTCTCTCTCTTTCTTTCTCTCTTCCCATTCATCCTTGGCATGGCTTTCCTCCTCTCTCTCTCTCTCCAGAGTGATCTCTCTATGGCCATCCTCAATGTGGGCGCACCAGCTGCGGGCATGAATGCAGCGGTGCGGTCAGCGATCAGGGACGGTCTCGCCAATGGGCATCGTGTCTATGCTGTCCATGACGGCTTTGAGGGTCTTGCGAAAGACTTGGTATGCCTCACTTGCCTTCAGACACTGTTTAAATGTATGATGCTTCTCAGTACATACAGTAGATGTCAACTGTGGTTTGACTCTTCTGAGAGACCTCTATTGGCCATAACTTATTCACCATTTTATGTTGTGCTTATGAAGGCTGTAACAAAATCTTTATTTCAACTTTCTCTTTCTAACGGTGTAATGGGTTCCATGAGAATACTAGGAGCTTCCCTTATTTCACATACAGTGAAGATGTTTAGACTCCGAATATATACATATAAATGTAATTTTTCCTTTAGCAGGTGTTAAGATGGTCTTCCTCTTGGGTTTCAGGTGAATGAGGCACACTGGCATGATGTATCAGGGTGGACAGGCCAAGGGGGATCACTCCTGGGAACCAAACGGTATGTTTGTTAGTTAGTTGCAGAATTAGCATGGAAGCATGTTTTTTTTTTCTTAAATTTATTTGATTACAGCATAAACAATAATGTATGCACAATGATGACTGTCCTCGGCTATGTTGTTATTGTATAGTGTTTACTGTAGGCCCTTAACATAGTGTGATATCTGACATTTTGTCTTATCCACAGCACACTTCCAAACTCCTGCATGGAGAATATTGTTGCAAACATTAGAAAATATTGCATTCAGTCCCTTCTCGTCATTGGAGGATTCGAGGTTGGATTTGAATCTCTCTAAATCTTTAAGGCACCAAAATAAATTGTATGTCTTTTATCACATTATTTAGCACCATTCATTTGGTACTGCATGTTTTTGTCCATCTGGTTGTACACAATGATATGCGCACACTACTGGATAAACAGTATGATTTCCTGTCTGAGCTCTGCTAAATAGGTCAACTACTGTTTACATATTTCTCCCATAATGTCATTTCCATCCTGTGTGTGTGTGTATGTGTGTTTGTTTTATTGTGTGTGTGCATGCGTGTGTATTCATGCATGTGTGTGTGTGTGTTTGTTCTCCTTAGGCCTACGAAGGGGTCCTGCAGCTGGTTGAGGCGCGGAGTCGCTATGATGAGCTCTGCATTCCCATGTGTGTGATCCCAGCCACCATTAGCAACAACGTCCCCGGTACTGACTTCAGCCTCGGAGCTGACACTGCTGTCAACGCTGCCATGGAGGTGAGGTCAAGGGTCATGAGGGCCGTATCTTGTTTGTGTATCATTATCATTACGCCATTTTTTCTCAGTTTGTTTCAAGTCATACAAATCAACATCCTCTGTCCACAGAGTTGTGACAAAATAAAGCAGTCTGCCACTGGAACCAAGCGACGAGTTTTCATTGTAGAGACGATGGGAGGATACTGTGGTTACCTGGCAACCACCACAGGCATCGCTGTGGGCGCAGATGCTGCATATATTTATGAAGAGTCGTTCAACATTCATGACCTAAAGGTTGTTTGCACCCAGTTACTGTATGTGTTTATTTTCACCTCTGAATGAGACTGGACCAAGAACTGGCCATTTCAGTGAAAATGAAGGCCAGTCTGGTTCCAAAACAGCCAATTTAAGCCACACAACATTTAATAGAAGAAGGAGTAAGCAGTGGTGTAATAAGATGGGCTCTTTTGGAATAATACTTACGTGACTGGATGATGTATTTTTTGTGTGGTATTGACAAAAGCATCCATATCTGTATTTTATGCTTGACTTTTCTATATATTTTTTTCTGTTCATTTTGTAAAATCTGTTTTTGCAGATGAATGTGGAACATCTGACAGACAAGATGAAGAATGACATCCAGAGGGGCCTGGTGCTGAGGTAGGGGGGTCTGCCTAAGGATCTAAGCCCACATCTTCCTACAGCATATTCATTGTAGCCTTGAAATCCATGTCCACTCCAGCATGCCCAATATTTCACAAGGCTCTTACTGTACGTGAGTTCTTCCGGTTTTGTCCTGCGGCGAGGCGACGCAGAGATCTTGCAAGAATGGTAAATTTGCCAGACTGTAGAGGGAGCCAAGAGAGCCCTCATTCGCGCCATAATTAGTCATTTAACCTTACGAAACAGATAGTTCTGGTCTCTGATGGTTGAATTGCGTTTGATGCCTTTGGAATATCCACTTTCCAAAAATGCTTTTTCGGTTCCTTGATTGTGATTGGCTGAATCACATTCCAAACTGTTGTAAATCTAGCACAAACACAGAGGTTTGCCTCTTCCAAATTACTCTGCCTATCTCACCGTGTAGCATTTAGTGTTGCCTGGCAACCTCTTCCCCAAAGGAACTATACGTTTTACTTACATAAGTACGAAGCTGGAAAATTAACCTAAAATTCTTGCCTAGTGTACCTTTAAGCGATTGGCACATTGGTCCTGTCTTGTTTAAATAATAACTGTTTAATAGAAAGGTGTGGTTTATGCTAACATTTGGCATTTAAACAGGTGATTAGAATGTTCTCAGTCCCAGCTGGTCAGCAGAGTCAAGGATGCTTTGCAAATAAACCAAAAATATAGTATATGGAGATAAAACTTTACACTGGGTACTATTATGACATATTATGACCCTTTATGAAGAATAATTAAAAGAAATTTCATCTTGATGTGTTAAATTATTTTTATACTGTAAAGCGACTGAGTATTTAGAAAAGTGCTATAAAAAATAATGTGTTTTTATTAAATTAGATAATTTAAATTATTCTTTTCATGTGAGCATTTTAGTACGTTTAAAAAGGATAATGAAGGGTGTCAGCAAATGTTTTGTGGTTTTGTTTTCCAGGAATGAGAAATGTAATGGGCACTACACTACAGACTTCATCTTTAACCTGTATTCTGCTGAAGGAAAGGGTATCTTTGATTGTAGGGTCAATGTGCTGGGACATTTACAGCAGGTAAGAAAAAATTAATAGAGGCACTTAAAGGTGATCCCTGAAATGCAGTGTATGTGAATGTTAAACATGAACGATTCCTCCATTTGTCATGGATGTGGGTGGGTCCTCCACCAGAAAAGCTTCTTATTCTGGCAAGGCATTCACACTGGCTAAAGATTCTTGTTTTCTCGTCCTTATTTGTTTTTGGTTCTTTTTAAGGGGGGTGTTCCGACTCCTTTTGATAGAAACTTTGGTACCAAACTTGGTGTGAAGTCTGTCTTGTGGCTTACAGAGAGGATGAGAGACACCACCAGGCAAGGTAGGGTAGTGCAGCTACATCCTCTCCAAAGTAACTAAAGGCTAACCATGGTATTGCCATATAGGAAAATGAGCTGCTGGTTTGCTATTTGGTCTACATTGTACCAAATTGTCTTGGTTTTTTTTCTTCCAACAACCCTTTTACTTTAATTTGAAATAGTACAGACATGCTAGGAGGATGTTTTTCTGTTTGTGTAAATGGCAAATATTGAGAGGATAACTGAGTGATAAATAATGAGATGATGTTTGTTTTGTTTTGTTTGTTGTTGACATCGCTTCCTTCCCAGGCCGTGTGTTTGCAAACACTCCTGATTCCGCTTGTGTGATTGGAATGAACAGGAAGGTGATGTCCTTCAGTCCTGTGACTGAACTGAAGAGCCACACTGATTTTCAGTGAGTATTTATCACCCAGACCCAAAGAACCCATTTTCTGAATCAACTGCCCTAGATGCAGACAATCCATTTTTAATACTGAAATGCTGAATAAGACTTTTACCACAAAAGTTTTTGGTGTACATTTCAGTGGGGGTTTGAATAATTAACATTGTGTAATGCAATGTACCATAGGCCTACATATAAAACATAATAATAAAATTTGTCATTGTCATTATTATTATTATTAGTAGTAGTATTAGTAGTAGTACATAGCAAATGTTTCCACTCCTGAACCACTCCTGAATGTTTTGACTGTGTTCCTTATAGACATAGAATGCCCAAGGAGCAGTGGTGGCTGAACCTGCGTATGATGCTGAAGATGCTGGCGAAGTACCAGACCAACTTTGACGAATATCAGACTGGGGAGATAGAGCATGTGACACGGCGGACACTGAGCATGGAGACTGGATTTTAGAAGCAATGCCACTTTGTTCTTAATATGCTAGAAGTTCCTCAAATGCTACTATTTTTTGCCACCCCACACCAGAATGTATCCCTCATAGTAGGCTATTAGTCATGAGGCCCTTTTGCATGAATTATTTTTAGCCCAAAACAATCTTTTGAAACATGTAGCTGTCTATATCTTCCAGTGTTGAAACGAAATGCTTTTGGAAAGCCATTTGATGACAAATCTGTTTTGTTGACAGTTGGTATAGTTGTGTTTGTAAAGCAGTTATTAATTTCAGTTAGTAGGGTAATATAATGAAGTATGTCCTTGTTTAAGTTCCACTGTGCCTTGGTTGTAAATGTTTGTAAGCAGTGAGCTTGTTACTGACACATTTTTCAATGGTTTCGCAACAGTCCCATCAAAAACAAGTTACTTTACAATTTACATTTACATTTACATTTAGGCATTTAGCAGACGCTTTTATCCAAAGCGACTTACAAAAGAGGATAACATTCAAGCTACAACACAATGAACCAACAAGGAGTGCATATTGCTAACATAGAATCTGCGCTGTTTTAAGTTGAAAGTGCAATAGTGTAACACAATGTAGAGAAATTAAATTATTAAGTGCATTCTCAAAGTTTACACCAGGAGATATTCTTGGAAGAGCTTAGTCTTCACGAGTTTCTTGAAGGTGGAGAGGGTATCAGTTGATCTGGTAGCACTTGGAGGTCATTCACCAGCGCGGAACCAGATATGAGAAGAGTCTGGACCGACCTGCACAAGGTGTTGCCGTGCTAGAAAACGTTCCTTAGAGAGCGTAGTGGTCGTCGGTGACATAGGGCTGACATAGGGTTTGTAAACACACAGCACTTTTTATGACACAAAAATTTTAAGTCCTCATGATCTGCAAGCTCTTCATTGTAAAACAAAATCAGTCTTTTAAAGATACTCAGGCTCCAAAAAGTGAAAAAACAAACAAAAAAAAAAACAAACAAATGGGGAACAATAACACAGAATTTCACCAGGAGGACTGAAGGCAGGGGTGAGCTTCATTGCTGTTATGTTTTGTTTGGTCTTCGGATCAAATAAAATTGAGACTTTGTTGGTCAAAGGCGTGTGCTTGGAAATATAAACATAAAGACAAACAAAAAACAAATGTGATTTCCACCAGCATCACTGACTGAACCTTTAAGTTATAAGGCCTTAGATGGATCAGATCAGATCAGAGCTTAGTCAATATATACCCACATGCCCCTTTGCTCTCTTGACAATGGTTTCCTGGTCTTACCATCTGTTAATAAAGAATCAGCTGGTCATAGAGCATTTGTCTTCTGTGCACCCTGTGGTCTTCCACAATATATCAGGGAAGCGAGCACAGTAGATTAAATGACAAAATCTTTTTTGCAAACTACTACAGCCTTGAATCCTAGACAATTCTACAACCTACAAGACTTGGTAATGTGAATATGGAAATTGATTTCACTCTAAATTTTTTACAATCTTGAAATGTTTAGTTTTGTTTTACTTATTGTGTTCTGTTACTCTTTTTGATGTGGTGCTTGTGCTTGTGCACAATACATTTTATTGACTGATTGATTGATATCATCATTGACATCATGTCAAGCCATGGTGATGGCTACAGTAATAACCAAATTAGCTTTTTGTGCGTCTACTCTCGATAGTTGTAGCTGTGGTTGAGTTGGTAGTATTACTACACAGGTCTTAAGAATTAATGACCCATTTTGTTAACCTCTGTTTATAAATGTGTCTTCCTGTGTGCGTTTACAAATTAGTCCTCCACTGTCCCACAATGCCGTAGTTCTCACACGAGTAAATTGCGCATGCGCCCTTGGTATGCCCTCTTTTGGATCCGCACCTCTTCTGCTGTTATGGTGGGTGAGATTTCAGCCCTGGATTTTTGAATGTACATCTAATTAATCCTCGGCTTTTATAGATGTTATATTAAATCGAACGCCTTCTATGTGCACACAACACTCTGTCCTTTGAAGTTTAATGAATATTTTTGAAAATCTGTCTTATTAAGTGTGTCTTTGCAACGTCGTTTTCTAAGCAACTGCTAGCCAGTCATGGTGGCTAGGAGGTCTTGGTACTAAATATTTTAATGAGCTACCGGCGAGCGAATAAGGCTGAGGTGTTTTTGTATCAAATTACGCCTATTGTCTTTGAAGAATATAGATCCCAGAATAATGTGTGAAACTTGTTTTGGTTGCATTCGTGTACAGACAATTTACCGGTAGAAGCTAACATTGTTGGTACCATAGCCAACTTGCCCAACGCTGGCTTGTTAGTAGGTAACGTAATGTTAGCTTGGCTTGCTAGCTTCAGTCTACCTAGCTTTACTTACCATTCAGCGGTGGAGAGCTGACTACCGAAGATTTGTCAGATTAATAACGTTCGATAGGTTAGACCATGTACATTTCATAGTCCCGAGTATTTTTCAATATATTTGTTAGCGCTAAGTATACGGCAGTTAGTGAACGATTGCTGCAGCGAATGATGTTGCAGTTGATGTTGCTGTTCTTCGTTACTTGTCAAGACCATTGGTCATTTGCTATGAGGAAAAAGTGAAGGGACATGTTAAGTTGGTATAGTTACAATGAAAGTTTTCTGTGTTGAGTGCTCTCTGACCCATTGTGAATTTTTTAACTCCACAGGCCAAGCGCACCAAGAAGGTGGGGATTGTGGGGAAGTATGGCACCCGTTACGGGGCCTCCCTCAGGAAGATGGTGAAAAAGATTGAAATTAGCCAACACGCCAAGTACACCTGCTCTTTCTGTGGAAAGGTGAGGGTGGCCTCTTGAAGCCATTCTGAAACATTCATTGGAACCAAATGTCTTTATGAAAGTTCGTCAGCTGTTTGCACCTGTACTCTGCTGTTTAGCTTTCTGTTCCAGGGTTCTCATTTTTAGTCATGAGATGCATGGGATGAACAATGACCACTTAAACATGGTCACGATGGTCACATATTGGTCAATTGTCAAGAACCTGGTTTTCTTACATTGTAATTTGAACAATTGTTTTGCAGACCAAGATGAAGAGGAGAGCTGTTGGCATCTGGCATTGTGGGTCCTGCATGAAGACTGTCGCTGGTGGTGCCTGGACATACAAGTAAGATGTGTATTATACTGACATACTGATGGTTGGATGAGTGTGGTGTCAGTGTTGTATTCCTGCAAGTAGTAGAGAAATTGAGAGCTATTGCTTAGTGAATGTATAAAGTGACCACTGTAGTCAAAGCTGCACCCATGCCATGTTGGCTTTATACATCTGTTGTATGTTGTGGTACAGTGTTATGGTGTTGTATGTAGGTAAGACGTTGCGTGGATGTGCTGTTGGATCATTGCCTTTGGCATGCAACCTAGTTTGCTCACTTGCTGTCTCCTTAACATTTTTGTTTGAATTGCACTTTTTTTTTTTAAAGCTGTCTGGAATTTAAGGATTGACAAATGCATATGGCTAAAGCTTTTATGGACTTTTGGAAATGTTTAGGATGTAGTTGGATATTGTTTGTTGGAGGGTTGCCTCTGGCCTTTACAGAATGCATATTGGCTTTGAAGTCGGAGGGCACTTGAGAACTAGAAAACATGTAGAATGGTTCTGACCCCTGTAGTTGTAATGCAGCATGGATGTGGAAGCAGCCATTGCAGAATGTGATCCTTGTGTGCGAGGCCAAATTGTCAGGGTCCAGAATCTTCAGAGAAGGTTCAAATCAGTTATTAGAGCCCTTTTGTACAAAAGTTCTGTAAATGTGTGTTCACAACTAGCTGTAGTAACTCTTCCACTGATGAATGAGGATCTGCTGTTGCTTTTGATTTGCCTTAATCCCATAAATGTATAAGATGCAACTGAGTCATGAGTGGGGATCTTAAGTGGCAGCTCATGGACGTTACTCCATATCTCCTAGTTCTCTTTAGGCAGTTCTACAGTCAGTGTGTGACTTGGTTATAATAAACTTGTGCCTCCATAAGCTTGACTAATTGCTTTTCTGTTTGCTACAGTGGATTGAACTGCCACCTAATTACTAATTTTCTGTGTTTCTCCTCAGCACAACGTCCGCTGTCACAGTGAAGTCTGCAATCAAGAGACTGAGGGAGATGAAGGACCAATAAATTGGGACTCTATATGTTTTGTACAGATAAAAATCTCCACATCTCAGGACTCGGCAAACGTGCTGTGGTTAAATCGAACATCCCACAATAAATTAGTCTTGAGCTGGTTTTTGGCCTCTGTTTGAATTCCTTATGGCGTGTGTGTGTGTGTGTGTGTGTTAGAAGATCCAGAGTACCTGCAGTATTCAAGCCCCAGCACTGCCTTTAGCGTAGGGCTTTAGCCCTGTCTATGGATGGCAGAGATGGGCCTATGGTTCTTGAAGATTGCCAGACACTTGATGTTTCTGTAAAGGCATACTGCTCTGTGCTGCATACAACAGAAGCTGGAAAGTGTCATTTTGGATCAACAGAATGTGTGTTCATTTGACGAAATGGCCACTTGGCACACTTAACGTAGTTTACTGGAATAATGGTCCCAGGCATAAGCGAGTTATACAGAGTTAATTCCCACCTCATCAGCCAACCAGGAAAGAGAATCCCATTGTTAACGGGAAGTAAATCGATTCCATCCAGTCGGGCGTGTTGGCCGTACCCTTACGGCCCAGCAGGCTTTTTTCGTTCCCATTTATTTCTGCCATTCGGGGCAGTCTGCTATCTCTCTATATGTCGATATCAAATACATACAAGTCTTTTCATAGTCTGTGTGATTTATTTAGCTGGCGAGAAGAAAACACGTCCCGATTTTATTGGTGAAAAATATACTCAAAGACCATGTTTATTTTAAGGGATGTGCTAAATCCCTTACATCAGAATTCATTTCAGATTTCTATAATATTTAAGGGAAGATGGAATGAATATTCTGTAAGCGGAGATATCAGTATTAAACATTGCAACACTGAAGGTCAAAAGGCTTCACTGTTGTAGGTGCTTCCATGACATCATGTGATCAGACGACACATCCTATCGCTGGAATTAAGTTTCGGAACATTCTAGAGACAAATAGCCGAACCATGCAGACCATCCTCCAATGCAGACTGTTTCAAGTTCCATAAAGACACCACCTGTATCTACAGGCACAAGGAGAGAGAGATGCAACGGGCTACATTTCCGCAGGAGCATGTGTATATATATATATATATATATAATTTTGATTATAGTGGCTTGAGTTTATCCGTATGTAACAAACCAGGCTGATGTATTACATTTTATTTCAATCAAGGGAAACATTTAATTAATTACAATTATATATATAATTCATTGATGACAAAATAGCCCTATCGACCTAGCAATGAAAGTTTATCAAGTTATCAAGCAAAAGAGAAAAATATATATAGAAAGACATTTCAATATTTCACATATTAAGTATGCAATTTATATTATGTCTAGGCTTCTAAGAAAAATCAGTAGTAGGCTATGGGCTTGGCCTATTTTCATAATTCTATTTTAAAAAAAAAAAAGTTTTTTTTTTCTTCCTTATTTTTTTAAACCAAAAGTGCCTGATAAGTCATTTAATGATTTTGAGGTGGAGAGAGGACTTTTCAAATCTGAAGTGTGATTGGTGGGATTTTGAGTGAGAGAAAGGGACTGCCTCCCTTTGGCAAAACTGAACTACTGCAACATTTAGCACTAGAGCAACATGGCGGCCTCCAGTGTTTTTAAAGCCGGACTCTTCAATCACAAAGTTGCAGTCGTGACAGGAGGGGGAACAGGTATTGGGAAAGCTATCACTTCTGAACTACTACACTTGGGTGAGTATTTTGCCACTGTTCAATGTCATCAAAAAGAAACTTGCTTTCTATCCATATAACCTAATGAACTTTACCCCACTGAGCATGCAAAGAGTAACCCCAAGCCCAAAGTCTGCAGAAGTATAATGAAACGCAGACGCTGAAAGATGTTGTAAGAAAGGTGAAATGAATATAGCTTTCAAGTCGTCTTACAAGGAACTCCCTGTGTATTTCGCTAGGCTGCAGTGTAGTCATAGCTGCACGCAAACTAGATCGACTTCAAGCGGCCGCTCAGGAGCTGTCACAGAAAATCCCGTCATCCAGTCCTGCAAAAGTTACTCCGATAGAATGCAACATCCGTGATGAGGAACAGGTTAGTGCAAGAGTTAAGCCGGATCTTCCAAGTTCGTGCTTCAAATCAATATTATCATAGGGCTATTTGAATGCCAACATTTTAAGCACTCGCTCTGTTTGAAGATGTTACTGTGCCCTTGCTGACAGGTTAAAAACATGATGGCCTCAGTCCTGAAGCTTCATGGAAAGATTGATTTCTTAGTAAATAATGGCGGTGGACAGTTTACTAGCCCTGTTGCCAATATGACTGCCAAAGGCTGGAAGGCAGTGATTGACACCAATCTTAATGGGACATTCCTTTGCTGTAAAGAAGGTAAGTTGCTGAAGATCCTTCTGGATATTGCATAGTTTACAACAGCTGTTTGGATTGTTGTTTTTCTCACTGTTGTGGTCGATTTGATCGACATACATAAGATTATTCAGATTGCACAAATGCTACAATAAGTGCAGAGACCTGAATCTGTGCATTTGGAAGTTAATCGTGAAATCACTGTCCATTTCATTACATTGAAAATTATACATTTCTTGGCCAATTGGCTTGGAAGTCAGACTCAGTAGGAGCCTTCGACATTACCTGACTTTATCAGGCTACAGTCAAATGTATTCTGGGTTGAAAATGGCAAAAAGAGCCTGTGGGATGGGAATATGAAAAAGCTTTCAAATCAGAATGCATCGCAGGCTGCAGTTGCTTGATAAAGTCAGGTAATGTCAAACTGGCCTACTATTTGTTTTTGTCACAGTGAAGATGGTATTCTAATAATAATAATAAAACACTTTGTTTACACTATATATTTCATAGCCTACAGTGCTTGGATGAAGGATCACGGAGGAGTAATTGTTAACATCATTGCTGATATGTGGAAAGGATTTCCTGGCATGGCGTAAGAAGGAAGCTCTCCTCTATGCTTTACATTAACTGAGATCTAAGACACCACAGATAATGTCTTATAAATGCACACAAGATCATACACAAATGGTAATGAAATCTAATTTGGTCTACACCGATTTATCTTTCACCTATTAACAGCAGCGTCATCCTCTTGTACGTCCCTTAACATTTCCATGCAATTTTTACAAAACTTTAACACTCTTGCCGTCATGCTCTTGTCCAAAGGCACACAGGAGCAGCGCGAGCAGGTGTGGACAACCTGACAAAAAGCCTGGCCATAGAGTGGGCTGCCAATGGCATCAGGGTCAATGCTGTTGCTCCGGTAAGGCACTCTAGAATGTGAATACTGATCCATTGCTACCATTGTTGAGATGGTATATCTACATGGTATATCTTCTAAAAGTGTGAATTATGATGGTAGGTGTTATTCTTTGAATGAATCTTTTTGTAGGTAAGGAGTGTTTTATACTCAAATTAATTTGGATGGTATAGACATATGAACTCATGATTAGCTCAAGACAGCAATGGTTTTCTGCATACAGCTTTTCTTGCATTGAAAAATATTGCCTTGTCACTTTGAAAGATCCTTGTCAGATTTGAAAGAGCTCCTTGTTTCTTACACAGTTGCTAGTTGTCTCAGGTTTGTTGAAAACATAAAAATTCTCTAGTTTGCTCATATCAGATATGTGACCAGTGTCTTTTTTGGGGGGAAACAGGGGACCATTATTTCTAAAACAGCAGTGGAAAACTACAAAGACCTTGGCCCAGCACTGTTCAGAATGTCTGTACCCTATAGCCCGGCCAAAAGATTAGGCGTCCCAGAGGAGGTAAGTGCCAAGTGCTTGCAAATTCAAAATTTGCTCTCTTTGTGAATCTGGAGATAAGTCCATTGCAGGCCATTTCCGAATATCTCTGGAACAAGTCACAGCCATCTAGCCATCATGGTGTGGGTTTGATAGCATCTGCACCGGCATTACTGCGTATGGTTAAACTATGGTTGTGTGATTTTCTTTAAATTGAGTAATCACTGCTATTTAAACCATGCAGTTGAAAGATGAACTGAAAGATGTGTTTGCTGCACTTCTGAAGAGTTTTGGTATGAGTTCAATGCTTCAACTTTAAATTTCATGCTGGTTACGCCCTTGGAAATGGGAAGGGAATCAAACATCTCCGAACCACTTTCAGTCTAAGGTGTGGTCTAGGTTTGCCCAGACTTAAACAAAAAAAAAACAGTATGGTAAATCATCAAAGCCACAGGAGTGAAGCTGTTAATGATAGTTTTATGCTGCTTTATGGTGAATTTCTATGTTGCCTTTCTTCTACAGATTTCACCGGCTGTGTGCTTCCTTCTGTCCCCGGCTGCCTCGTACATTTCAGGGGAGACCCTGAAAGTTGACGCTGCACAAAGTCTCTATCATTCCACGTGGGAAATTCCAGGTGAGAACACTTTAGGAGGGTTTTAGGATACTACATCTGGTAAATTGCATACAAAACATGCAGTGTTTATTTGTTGTCGTTTTAATGCTCACTATGTGTCTTTTCAAATAACTGATTCATGTGATGTTTTTTCTTTTCATGGTATGTTGTGAATGCCACGTAATCAAAACATTCTGTCAGCACTGTCCCAGCATTGTTCTGTAGGGCCTTTTTTTCCCTTCGCCCTGGTTTTATTCTGGTCTTTCCCACTTTCTGTCCAGACCACAGTTCTTGGCCTGAGGCCCCTGAGGGCGAAAACACAGACACCCTGCGAGAGATTATGGGTCCCAAATCCAAACTTTGACCAGACACATAAGGACTCCAGGAAGCTTGGCCCAGATTATCCAGGCAAAAAAAGAATGGGACCAATGCCTTGATCTCGATGAATTTACCAGATAATAGACACTCTTATTCGGATACAGCAAATGTGCCTTTCACAAAACATGTATTGATATGTATATTAAATCTGAATGTAGCAGACTGATGAGGGATTTCAGGTTGCTCTGGCCATGGCAACCAATGGTGCCAATGGCAAGGGTAACCAGGAGAGGAGGTGAGGAGCCATTATGCTTTCATCTAGATATAATCTGCATGTTATTTGAAGTGAAAATATTATTACAACAATATCATATACTGTTGTACTATTATAACAATAATAATAATTGCTATGTTTGGTCTCTGATAAATATGAATATGTGAATACAAATGGACAAAGCGCTGCTGTGAAGCTCTATTTTCAACAGGTTAAGTATAGTGCTTCAAACTTTTATGACCTTGAACACATTAAATAATAATGCATTATTGATATTGTCTTTGGCTGCAGATTGTTTTGTCCCCGGAGAGGCAATATGAATCATTGATTCTACACACTCTGGTGACGTGTGTTGTATGTGCAGTGGCTTAAAAATACCAGTCCTCTGCCAACCAGTCGTTACTAGGCAGAACCCAGAGAAGCGCACGGTTTTGCGCGTCGAGAGGTTTTATGTCGGCGCGTCAGCATATTCTTCCCATTGGACAAATCTGTTAGGCGAAGGGGCGGGGGGAACGAACCGACTCTAGATGGGCATTGTTCAGCTACTAGTCTCGGCATGCACGTGTGAAGATGTTTTCAGATTGTCTGGGGTAAGACGTTTGACCAAAAATTGGCTGGAAATAGGTCAACACCCTAGAGGCGGTGATTTTATTTCAGGTAAGCTTTTCAGTTTCGACGATCAATGTATCACGTAGGCTACAGCGTTCACGAAACTACAGATTTTTTTTCTTTCTAAACTGAGCTTATAATACCATCACAAAGCAGGTGCAGTGACTAATGTGCAAAACTGGGATGCGGTGTGGCTCCAGTTGGCATTTTTATACCTGGATCGATGCAATGCATACTGCACACATAAACTTAACAGTGTCGCGTACCTGAAATCTTTCTGTTCGTTCCATTCCCTCGAGACAGTGGTGTTGCTGTAATATTCTGAAAGGAGGGGCTTACGTGCGCCCTAGCTCCCGAAAACAGGAATCACTGGGGTGGGGTAGGACCCTCTGGGTCGGCATGGAGCAGGAGGAGATCCCTGCGGAGGGAAACCCTGTGACCCCTCAGACTAGGTCGTCGATTGAAGGGGAGGGCACGGCGACAAGGAGGAAGAGGAAGAAGAAGAAGGAGCAAATGGAGTCCATCATCGTGTACCGCACTGAGCTGCAGGAGCAGCATGAGGATGGTGCCGAGGGGGAATCTGGGGAAGGGGGCAATGTCACTAGCGACATTGCTGAGGAAGGTACGAGTGTATAGTATACTCAACCTATTGTGCTATGATGTCTTATCTATAACCGCAGGTTTCCTCTAGGGGAAGTGCCTGAAAACACTGCATGATTGTATCCTGAGTAATGGAAAACTATGTGCCTGCATTACAAAAAAAAAACATGTGTAAGTTATTCAGTATGTGTCAGTGTGTCAGGATTGTTTTTAGAAGAAGTTTCTTGTCAGAGAATAATCTAGTTATTCATCTATGTAACTATGCAGTGTTTATTCTAAGATCGTTGCATGCACACTCGGTTTGTCTACAAGTTTAGGTCATCCCATGCATGTGGATATCAATCTTGGATCTGAGCCAAACACCACTATACTTGGCAGACTTATTTCTGAATGACAGTCCCTGACAGTTTCAGGGTGATTGCAGTCTACATTTACTCACGGAAGTTATCAAATTAAATACGCTAGACCCATAGGCTCCTCTTTTGTGTAATTTTATGGTTTGTACTGGTACAGCTATCCTGAGATCACTGGCTCCCAAATTTAGAAATTCTGAATAATAAATGATGCCCTGCAAAGCATTTCATCCGCAAACTCATCCATAGCCCCTGTGTGCTTGTTGCAGAGACCTGGAGCCTGCCACCAGACAGCCGCTATGTTACCCTGACGGGCACCATCACTCGAGGCAAACGTAAGGGTCAGATGGTCGACATCCACGTGAGCCTAACGGACAAGGAGCTCCGAGAGATGGCTCGTTCCAAAGAGCGTCTGGACGCCGAGTGTGAGGAGGCGGCGGCAGCTGCCGGAGGCCGTCGCCGTCGGCGCCCCTGCGCGGTTGGCCCTGGTCAGGGTCCTCACGTGGTCCTATGGAGCCTCTCCTGCCTGCCTGTTGTCTTCCTCCTCTCCTTCGTCACCTCGTTCTACTACTGCACGCTCACGTGGTACAACGTGTTCCTGGTGTACAACGAGGAGCGGACGTTTCTCCATAAAGTCACCCTGTGCCCAATACTCATCCTGGCCTACCCTCCCGTTATCGTGCTGCTGTCCCTGGGCATGGGGGTGTACGCCGCTGTGGCACAGCTCTCCTGGGTGTTTGCTGAGTGGTGGCTGGCCGTGAGAGACCTAGAGAAGGGCTTCTGTGGATGGGCCTGTGGTAAGCTGGGGCTGGAGGATTGCGCCCCCTACAGTGTGGTGGAGTTGATTGACTCGGATACTCTCTCTGGAAATATGCAGTTGAAGAGGGTGGACGAGGCAGACCAGGTGTCCTCGGTCTGATCTTATGATCAAACTCAAAACTGTGTGTGTGTGTGTGTTTGAGTATGTGTGTGAGTGAATGAGTAGCTCTGAAATCAGACTATTTGATTAGTTAAGTCAATAGGTGTTGTTGCACGTGTGTCAACTTAACTCAATTTCTTTTATATGAGAAGCTCTTTGAAAGGACAATGATAAGATGCATTTAAAGCTACCTCTGAAGTACTGACCTTATGCCCGGTTCCCGTTCTGATTCTTACATGTCTCATCATGGTGCTATCCTTAGGCATGGATGGGCACCTACTAATAGATAAAGTGTCTTACTCCAAGAGACTGAGTAGGGAACTCTGCAGTGGTAGTGACCATTGTGTCATGCTACATCATGTGAGCAAGGCTTTGTTGAGAAAGAGAGAGAGAGAGAATGTGTGTGTGTGTGTGTGTTTGTGTGTATCAGACAGTTAAACACTTAACTGCTACAGATCTTCATCACACAGTGAACAGAACTTCTCAATGTAAAGTCTGAAGTGGTCTGAAACCATCACAGACTGGGCCCAAACAAAGAGCATCTAAAATGTTATACATTTGGAGGATTTGGTCAGCACGCATTAACACCTTGTACCATGGACATTGACTGTTGTCCGTGTATTGCACTGCATGGTTATATTTTGCATATTCACACACGCATACAAATGCAGCCCCGCCACACACACGCACACACACAATTGTGTTTGTACTCTGAATCAGCACTCTTTCCCACAGTTAAATTGCTGAAGTTATGTTACTGTGCCCACATTGCTGCAGCAGTCTCCAAAAATGAAAGCAGTCCTTGTTGCAGTATGTAGTACAATTACAAGTGCAGATTTTAGTGGTTTAATTGTTTTGATTAGCAAATTGTACACATTTTTTTAAGATTCAAATTGCTCACTTGATTCACAAATGTGTCTCATTGCTGTAGTAGTAGTAGCACAAAAAACCTTACTGAGCCTTTCAAACATTTTGTGCAATGAAATAGGATGAATGTTTGGAAGGAAGGAGAAAGAAAATATTATGACTAGACTATCAACTTGTTTGAGAAATACTGAGGGATTTGGTTCATTGATGGCACATGAGTCGTGCTGCACTTTCAATCGACGTGAGAGTAATATAATAAAGTTGAAAAATTGCATTATTATTCGTGTTTACTTTCTATAGCCCATAAGGCCAAGATACCATAGGTAGCCTGGTTTTTCCATTCATTCATATAGTGAATTTGCACTCCCAACCACCTTCTCCTTTTCAGGAAAGCATAAGAAAATGTAAAGGTGTGGTATTGTTTTTGAGAAAAGAATTATCGTAATTGTATAGGATAGTTTACTTGATCTTTACCCTTTTTTTCCAGACAAGGCAACTGGGTTGGTTAATTGGTTGGTAATTGGTTGGTAATTTTTACTTCACTACAATAAAACGATTCCAATTTACATTAAGCCTACCAGGAATGTTTTTTTTTGTAGTAGACTTGCCACTGCATCAGCATAGCAAGAAAAAAAAACAGGATTACGAAGGCAAGACCTAGAAAGTGATTAATGTAGAAGAACTGGTAGACGACCGTTTTTTTTAATTAGGAAGAAACATCACGTTTGATTCGCCCGTGTCTTTCTGCGCCTAAAAGTCGCGCGACCGAAGGTCAGTGAGGCAGGAATAAATGCAAATAGGCTACAGTACATTGCTGAGAGAGTTATTGGGTCTCCAGGCTACCAACGTGAAGCCTCCCTTTTTCCGGAATATGAGGGGAGTCCCCGACCGGAGGTGACGGTACCATTTAGTTCTTACGTTACGCAGCTGTGACCAATATTATGAAGAGAGAGTTTTATCACTAATACTCACATTTGGAGTTGTTAGCATTCCAAACATGCGTGGGTGTAGATAAGACTTCCGTATAATACCATCTTTCGCTTTCAGTAGGCTTTGACAAGCAATTCCTTACGATGCTTCTTTTGCTGTCCTTGGGTAAGTTTAACATGCACAGAATTATTATCAATGTAACTACATAAAATTGCAATGTTTTTCTTCATTTTAAGTAGCCTGTCAACATTAACTATGAAGGAGATATATGCATTGGCTGGACAACAGCCGTTTTGGAATGACGCGCAGAGGGTTTTGTGGTCAAACGGTCACAAAGTAAGTTCGGTGGCGATTTGATATGGCTTACGTTTTGGCAACCTTGAATAGCCTATACAAGGTTAACAACATCAGCTAAATAAAGTGCTGCAACTGATCGGAAAAAATGGGAAAACGAAAGCTTGTGGAATTTTACGGAGAATTTTGGGGACATGTTTTAATAAGACAGAAAATGGTTTATTTGCTAGAGATTTATGTCTTTTCAGACATAATAAACATGCATAAGAGATAGACTAAATTACGTTCTTGAGCCTTGTATTCCCCTCAGCTACTAAGTTTCATTTTCTTTATTACAGGCTTCTGGCGCAGTCTCATGGTTATGTCACTCCCTTCTTTAAAACTAGCCTCCAAAATGACCAGAGGCAAAATTAGGACCATCTAATCGAGTGCGCTGGACCCAAAAACATATGCGCTATGGAAGATGGACTGGCTGTTACAGTGAATCACATGGCTGACTCTTTGTCCGGGGAAGAGATGCGGACACTGCATTTCCTTTGTTCCGACTTAATACCTGAGAAATGTATGGTTGGGGATGATCTAAGAGGGGCCCTTCTATCACTAGCCCAAGACAGCGGGAACAGTCAGTCTACTCGCATGATCTTAATGGAGCTCATGTTTCACTTGAAGCGCTTTGACATTCTGAAGAAGGTTTTGGGGACGAGCCGGCAGGAGGTTGAAAGCATGCTTAAGACCAGACAGGTTTTGTCTGGATACAGGTAACTTACTTATTCATATATAGTTATTGTTGTTTCTGGGGGGTTGTTCTCACACATTCTGAATTTGTTGAGAGCAGATGGGTGCAGATCTTACCTTAGATCAGGGGTGACCAAACTTTTCTGTTTGTGGGCCACATCCAAACTGCCAAGGGCCAATGCAAAATTAAGAGCCTAGTTTTTAACCAGTTTCAAGTGACAGAGTGACTGCAGACTGTCTAATGCTAAAATGTATGATATTGACAAACATGTCACACCAGTAGGCCTACTGAAACTATGATGTGCAATGGATATATAATAATAGATTAGTATAACAACAGGTTACATTACATCTTATTTTTTGACTTCCTGGTGGACCACATGAACGAGAGCAGAGGGCCGCAACTGGCCCCTAGGCCTTGACTTGTCCACCCCTGCCTTAGATGGATCTTATCTTTGTTTTTGTGGCCCAGGGTGCTGATGGCTGGCCTGAGTGAGGATCTGGCCTGTGAAGACCTCCACTCTTTGGTCTTTCTCTTTAGTGGCAAACTTCCCCGTGGAAAGCTGCACAAAACTTTGGTAAGTGGAATGGATAATGGATAACGTAAAAGGCATCATTCTGTCTTGAATCGAGACACAGACAATTTTTAAATAAAAATGTCTTTGAATAAATCTGGTGTGTTATCATTCAATACATCTACAGGAGCTAGACCAGAGTTGCATAACAATTTTTGGACTTTATTTGTGAATCATTCTGTATTTGTACTTTTGACTTTATCAAGAAAATTATTCTGTAGTTATGTTATAAAGATACCTCTCAGCAGACCATTTCACTGCAGAGCTTTCTGGATCTTGTGGATGAACTGGAGAAGCTAGATGAAGTCTCCCCAGAAAAGTTGGACCTTATTGAGCAGGGCTTTCTGAATATTCATCGAGTCGACCTTGCAAAGAAGATACAGAAGTTTCAGGGAAAAGGTACAAACTGCGAAGGCATACCAATAGAGTTTGCAGTGCTTTACAGTGGAAAGTCACTTCGCTGTTTTCTAAATGAATGAAAACAGCTCCGTAGCGCAACAGCTCCATAATGCATAACGCTTCATAACTGAAACTTTTTTTATAGCTTGGCTAATACTATGCTGCGTCTCAGATGTCAGTGGGCTTAAATTTAAATTGGTACGTTAAACTCTTAAGGCTACAAAATTGGAATTATAGGAAACATATTTTTTGTGTAAACAAAGATTTTGAATGCAGTTTACTCTAGATACATGTCCATATCTCTAAACATGCCATCAGCAAAGCTGATTGTGTTGAACATTTACATTTACATTTATGCATTTAGCTGACGCTTTTATCCAAAGCGACTTACAAAAGAGGATAACATTCAAGCTACAGCACAATTAAAAACGATCAGTCTTTTAAGTTAAAAGTGCAATATTGTAATAAAAGTGCAGTATAGAGAGAAATTAAGAATAAGTGGTTAAGTGCATTCCTGATATTCAGTAATTCAAGCCAGGAGATATTCTTGGAAGAGCTGGGTCTTCAAGAGTTTCTTGAAGTTGGAGAGGGTATTTGTTGATCTGGTAGCACTTGGAAGGTCATTCCACCAGCGTGGAACCACACATGAGAAAAGTCTGGATTGACCTGCGTGAGGAGTTGGCCGTGCTAGATTACGTTCCTTAGAGGAGCAAAGTGGTTAGCAGGTGACATAGGGATTTAAGAGAGTATTCAGGTAGATGGGAGCAGAACCATCAATCACCCAGTAGGCCTTGAGCAGCGCTAGTAAGTCTATTCTGTTGGTCAGCAATTAAAGACCGCTCCTTGCCAGATAAGCAATTGGTTTCTGGGGTTTTGGTGGTTCAAGAATCTACTTCACTGCATGGGTCTCCAGATGGACCTACAAATTCAAATTTGCTAACAGGTTCCTTCTGGGTTCACCCAGGTTAAGACAGGTTTTAGACAGATGGAAAAATCTGACCAAATGAACCTGGGTTTAGTCATTTGTTTGTAAAAAGGCTTTAGTGCATATGACTTAATAATACCCAGACATACTTTTATACTCCTTTCTGAGAAACACCTGTTCAAGATATACTATATCAAAGAAATGATCCTGTAATGAAGCAATGACATTTGGAGTTATTCGGTTGCACAATACACACAATACACATTTCGTGTTGTATTTTTCTATGGAATATATTTGTTCTTAGGTGTTTCCTTCCTTGATAGAACATTTTTGTTCTTTGAAATATTAGCCTACTCTTAATTTAATGGCTATCACATTTGATTTTTCTTGAAAACATTTTTTTTTACACATTTTACTCTTTTTTCCCCCCAGGAAGTACAAGGAAATGTGGAGAGCAGAATTCAAAGGTATACTGAAAACATTAAACTAAAATAAGCTTTGCATGTTTTCACATAATGAATGGAGAACAGTTTTGATGCAACTCCTACTGCAATAGCATCCTCAATACTCCCCTTTAGTGAAAGGATTAATCTGATGTGAATCAGTCTATAGCCTTGCTGTTCAAGGTCACTGAGTGCCGCCGTGGGAAAAAGATAGCGAAGAATTTGATCTAGACCAAACTGGGTTACTGGCAGATAACACTAACTGAATGGGGCAGAGAAACTCACCTTCAGTATGCCCCATTCAGTTAATACTAGCTGTCTACTGTATGTTGTATCAAATTTTCCCTGCTAAATTTTCTATGTTGAATCAAGTTTCCACTTGGTAGCCTCAAACAACAGGGCTATGGACTGAATCCCACTGCATTTCTCCTTTAACTCAGACACTTATTTCTTTAGCCTCAAACACAGAGAGGAGTCACTTCCCCCACAAGTCCTCTTCCTCGCTCATCGGTTTGTCCTATTGTGCAGACTAGTCAACCATCTTTAGGTAAGTGTTCACTCTATTTGTGTCACCACACATAGAGTGATTTGGTGTAATATTGTAGTAGCTGCTCTGAAAGATCTGTACTCTTCCCTTGTTGGTATCAAAAGGGCTGAAACCACCTGTGCCTGAAACAAGAGTGTGTCATCAACAGGTGAAATACGAGTTGTCTCCTTTCTCTTTGTGGAATGCTCTGAGTCTGTCAGGGATTTGAAAAACATCAAGTAATCCATTGTTGTCGCTCTTCATTTCTCTGTGTGGATCAGGCCTCAGAGGAATATGCCATGGAGACTGTTCCCCATGGTGTGTGCATAATCATCGACTGTGTGGGTTGTGATGGAGGTGAGTGCTTGTGCCCCCTCTCTCTTTCTCTCTTTCGCTCTGTGTATGTGTATGTGTGCACAATTTTAGAATTTTGCCTCACAAGCATATCTGCATAAGTGTACAGAACACAATTGTGCTCTGGTAAATGATTTTTCTGTTCTCGCCATTATGCAACCATTCCCCCATTCAAAACATCATTCTCCTCTGCGTTTCAGACACTATATGCCTTGTCCCACTTGACTCGCTTGGGAAAAGCCAAAAGGAAGCCTGGGCTTTATGCCAGAATGCTGCCAGCTAGTATATCTCAGTCAGCATCTGGGGTGACGTTGATTGTAATGTATATGATTAGATCTCTCTATGACTGTGTCTTCCACAGATATGCTGAAGAACACCTTTGATCGTTTAGGATTCAGGGTGATCCTGCATACATTGCTGTGTTTGGAAGACACTCGCAGCGTCCTAAGCCAACTGTCCCAAAGTCAAGACCTTCAGGGATCCTCAGCATTTGTCTGCTGCCTCCTCAGCCGAGGCTCGGAGACAAGCATTCTGGCCACAGAGTCCCATGGCCCAGGGCTCAGCCTGGATGCCATACGGCAGCTCTTTGAATCCCACAACTGCCCACAGTTGATAGCGAAGCCCAAACTATTCTTCATCCAGATTTATGAAGTCTGGGAGGCCCCAGTGTGCACTTCGCAGGTGGATGAGTGTCTGGAGACAGATGGTGTAGGGTCATTGTCACGTTGGCAAACGGATGCCATGAAAACGATTCCAGTCAGCGCAGACGTGTTGACCTGTTTGTGTCTGACTGATGCCAAAGTGTTGGAGAGGGTGGGACACACGTCTCCATACTGGCAAGTCATAAGCTCAACCCTGGTTAAAAACCATGGCAGGTAGGGGTCAAAACACGGTCCCGAGTTGACTTAGGGCTTTGAGTGGATGCATAGGATATTTTAACAATGAGAGAGCAAACACCAAATAGTTTCAAAGGTGCTTTGATGAGCTTTAATGATACCATTGAAGGATACATTTGAAACAAACATGAAAATGTAAAGTGTATTGAAATCCATTAAATTTAACAATACCCTTCCAGTTCTCAAATTAAGTATTGGCCCTTACCGTTTTTATCAAATAATGCTTCTTTAAATGACTGAAATTATTACACAAATAATAATAATATGTTGTCATTGAAAAACTGAATAATAAAGATGTGTTGATAAGCACCAGTAAGCCTTTTCAGGAATAGACATAAAGCAACTCCATGACCTTGATCACAGGGTCCTGAACGCTATATTTCCATCTCTTAATGACTCCTAATCTTCTAAAAGTCAGTAGTGGTGTCGTACTGAAGGACAGTATAGTCAGTGTTTGTGTTGATTATGGGTCTTTTGTGAGTTCTAATCTTTAAGGTTAGCCCTCTGTCATGATGACAGATGCTAGGGTGATGAAAGTAATGAGCTCTAGTGTTAATCCCTTTGCCATGTCTTGTGTTACAGGAGAATATCACTGCTCAACGTACTCACTGAAGTGAACAGAGTGGTGCTTCAGCACAGTGCGAGGAATACCACAGAAAGCTACAAAATCAACTTGAGTCACACACTAAGAAAGACTCTTTACTTGTAACACTCTAAAGGTGAAGGACTCCAATTACTGAAGGGAACAGAAAGTAGGGCTTTGTGTACAAGAAAGAAACAACAAGGTGAGAGGAGGCAAAATGAAGGAATTAATGAGGGGAGAGAAATGTTCAGAAACACACGCACATCAGAATTTCAGTCATGTAATATCAAATGTCTATTAGCTAAACCTAATATGCTTGTTATTATTACTACTCATAAAGAAAAACTAGTGAAGTTATTTTACTCCTCTTCATATACCATGAAATTAAGCTCCTTGTTTCTTTTTCATCAACAAATGTGGTTAATGTAAGCTATTTTTTTGTATTTTGCATTATATGTCTTTAAAGGCAGCTTATTAAATAATTATAACTTTATAGATAGCAAAACTGTGAATTACTGTATGACTTGCATACAGTAGCATGTTTGTTGCATTAATGCATATTTGTTAAATGCTTGGATGTCTGACACTGAAACGCATCTTTTAAAAACTTACTGTGAAACGGTAGATTGTCACTGTTTATGCCATAGCCTATTTGCTGAATATTTCCCTCTGAACTGTGGCACTTAAATGTTCCTTCTCCTGGACAACAGCTTTTTATGCGTTTGGCGATAGTGTCGCAGAGGGAGGGATGGGCTATCTTAAACCGCATATTCTTCAGAGCACAGTAACCAAATATAGATCAACCTGTAGGCGCGACGACGTCCCAACGCCCGATTGCTCTGCTCTGCCAGGGGACAACTTTACGACGCATTTCGACGTCGACTTTAGCTGGATCTGCGAATACCACCTGTCTTAACCCTGCGACGTCCTGTGTGCAGAACTACAAGACACAAGCTTTCTTCCGCACGGTAACTCACGTCTCGTTGCTGCATTCCATCCTGCGCCTAATTTAGACTGCTACTCTAGTCTGTATGATCCTAGAAACGGATATGCTCATAGAGTAGACTCGGCTGCATCGATAGGGCACATAATTTCCACGGGACACGTGCCCAGCATGGAAATGGTCAAACAGGTAAGAGAAGCCCATATCGTGCATACTGGCTATTTGTCTATGCTACGTAAAGTAACGATAGTGGTGTTGAAATGAGAACTGGGGCTGAAATATCTCAGTCTTCCTGTAGAAGTTAACCTTGCGCTTGTCTAGCCCTCCCTCAAATTTGACCAGAACACACCAAACAAATTTGGTCAAATTTTCCCTCTTAAAGCTCCATGACCGTTCATACGGGCTGTCTGAGCACATAACACAAATTTGAATCATTTTCATATCATTTTGCCTGTTTTACTCAACTTTGTTATATCTGTGGTGTTCCCTTGAAAATGACCAGCCAATAAGAACATTAATGGATTAAGACCACAGTAAATGTACAGAAAATGTTTTCAGGCACATACAGTCTTACCTACAGATCAAGGGGATATGCTACGAAGCCAGGTAACTGGATAAACTGGGTAACTTCTGGAGTAACCGCTAATCTAAAAACAACATGGCACTTCAGAAACAACTGATGCTTAATGGAGGGTTATTTTAGAGATCAGTGGTAACTCCCAAAGTTACTCCGGTTAACTACTAACCTTCCTTTGTAGCATAGGCCCCAGATGGACAGTGTAAATGTGTTTGTGTTCACTTACACAAACATAAACACACCCCATCACTATTTTTGTTTTCAGTGACAGCCTCCACCCAAAGCTATTTCCACTGAAATCTTTCTCTTCCTGAATTACATAGGCTTTAGTCAGCGAGGCCTCCAGGCCATATGTCAGTACACACAGGACAACACAACAGGAGGGCTAGACTAGTATGGATGCAAGGGGTTGTGTAGGCGACCAATTGATCAAAAAGTGGGAAAGACGTGTGAGTTACACCAGAGATGAGGTCAGAGGTTGCTGGTCTGATTATAATTGTCTCCTGTGACAGGCAGCATCACACGATGAACTTCCCAAGATTGACAGAGGTAACTTTTTTTTTACACAGTAACATTTTTCAGATTAAAACAACGTTTAATACTGATTAAGACATTTGTAATAGCAATCGAGAAACGGTTGTCTGAATTATATTCTGAACTCTTCTTGTTCTGGATGTCACTGTGATATGATTTGCTTCAATTTCTCAATTTTCTTACATGGACATAGTTGTTGATACTGATGCAGAGGCATATATGAACTTCATGAAAAAGCACTGTTGCTATGATGCCATGCCAACAAGCTGCAAACTAGTCATATTTGACACCACACTACAGGTGAGGATTGCATTTCGCTAGCTGACATGGCCTCCTTCATCCTGTAAAATATTCTTAAAGTATAAAAATATCTTTTTGCCATATATTCTGTATTACCGGGTATTTGGTGAAGCCACTTCATTAGGATTGAAGTAGAATTTTTGTTTAAAAGTGTATATTTTTATTTATTTAATTTCAGGTAATGTTCTAGTCATTTGTGCAGTTAATTCAATGAATGTCTCTAACTATTAGGCTACTAGCTGTTGTTGCGCATTAGAAAACTACTTGAGTAAGTAAGTCTGAATAAGTATTATTTTACCCATCTCTAAAATTATTAATGTTTTTATTTTTGCTTAAATGTTTGTTTTACATTGTAAATTTTAGCCAAGTACCTTTTGTTTTTGATATAGTGTTTTTGTATTGTATGCTGCTTTGGATAAAAGTGTCCGCCAAGAACCTAAAAGCATAAACACTCAAAATGAAACTCAGCCAAATAAGTTGTAAGATGACTAATGTAAATTGTTTTACACAATCCTGTGGAATGTGACTGTGATGTATTCCTGACATGCATGACATTGCCCCTTTCCACACAGTCGAGAGTAGATTACACCAAGACCAAGTACATAAAATTAAAAAGTGCGATGTGCTGGGATCTTACAGGTGAAGAAGGCTTTCTTTGCTTTAGTGGCGAATGGGCTAAGGGCTGCTCCCCTTTGGGACAACAAGTTGCAAAGATTTGTGGGTAGGTGATATGTCTCTTTATTGTGTGCCAGTCATAAAACCTGTTAAAACCGTAGATAATATATAGTAACCTATCTATGGTTAAACTGTGTGTGACGTGCATGCCTCTGTATCTCTGACCTCATCCCTCTCTCTTTCTTAAAAGGTATGCTCACCATCACAGATTTTATCAATATACTTCATCGCTACTACAAATCTCCCATGGTATGCAGCCTGTACTTTCATGGATGGTGACACATGTAGAATGATTACAAATAGGGAAACTTGGCAAATTACTTTTACTTTTAGATTGAGTGGGCCATGCATATTAACACGTGTTCCATAGGCTTGCGCAATGCATTTGAATGCACTAGTTGTAGCAAGCATGCCCTGGTCATGTCAGCCTCTCTCTGTTTGCAGGTTCAGATCTACGAGCTGGAGGAACACAAGATCGAGACTTGGAGAGGTGATTCATCTCAAAGTAAATAAACCCGAAAAATGAAAAGGCCTTTTTGGACTTTAACAGATACTTACTGCGTGATTCTGAGATCTCTGTGATCTCCCCTATGCTTTTTTTCCTATTGCACGTCTTTGTGAATGGCATGATAAACTCTTTTTAAGAATATTTGGAATAATGGAGTAATGTATAGCAACCACTAACAACAGTTTATCATTAGAGCTGCCATTATTTTGCGTCCTCACTTCTTGCTGCATCTTTTCATTAGATTTCATTTTCTTGCCTTTTGCATTCACTACACCATTTAAGAGTAATAATGGGGAATTTTCCCATGCTAAGTATGGGAGAATTCCCAACATGTCCCCCTGGTGTCTTATTGTGTAATTGTTTTGTCTTCTCATCAGACGTTTATCTGCAGTGCTGCAACCGCTGTCTGATTAGCATCACGCCTGAAGCCAGGTACTAAGTGGCAAGGTCACGTGACTCCATTGAGTGACTTTGTGTGTGTTTGGCAGTGAGTAACATAAAACAACATGTTTATGGACGGACTTGGTCCAATAGTAGTTAGTTCTGTCGGGCCCAGTTTGCTCAAGGAATAACAGACAATGAATACAATCATTTATCTTTGATGGTAAGGCTCTATTGTGTGGATCTCCCTGCCCGTCCATGTGCAAATATGGAAAGCCTGAGGCAGGGAGAGCTATAGCAAAAATCCCCCCATAGGGGGCAGAACAGAGCAGGCATCAATGGCAATAACATGACATTCATAAGTCAGACATAGACAGGAGTTGGAGAGGATTGCTATTCGGCTGGCAGGGAAAGAAGCATGGCAAAGCATGGTGATACAGCTTTAAATATGGCGCCCTAGATTGATTGGTTGAATTAGCGAATAGGAAGTGAAGCAGGGAATCAACTGAGCAATCCGCTAATTGAGGTCAGCTGGCAGATCTGGCAGAACTGACGCTGGCGCTCCGTTTATAGGTATGGGTATTTAGCAGAAACTTTTTTTTTCCAAAGCGATGAACAACAAAAAGCACATTATAAACAAAAACACTTGACTAGAATTTAAAATGTTATTTCAACATTTTAGTAAAATAGAGGCAAAAGAAATGAAGTATTAGTAGACACTAATCTGAACTGCTGTAGCACTTATTCTTATACATCATGTATATCTTTTCAGTGTTAGAATTGCCATCAAACCAGACTGTGGACTGTCATGAACTGAGCTGTGGTTGGCGTCATAGTAACGGACAGTCTCATTCCTTCTTTCCTTAGTCTCTTCGATGCCATCTACTCCCTGCTGAAGCACAAGATCCACAGACTACCAGTCATTGACCCAAAGTCAGGAAATGTGCTACACATTCTGACACACAAACGCATCCTCAAATTCCTTCACATATTTGTAAGAGCCATAGGGACCATTTCTTAGATAGGATCACAGTCACAGATTTGTGCTGATTTGATTGATAATGGAGGCTTTTTATTTTCCTGTCACATAGGGAGCCATGATACCAAAGCCTCAGTTCTTGCAGAAAACCATAGATGAGGTTGGAATCGGGACTTTCAAAGAGATTGCTACCGTGCAGGAGACAGCTACAATATATGACGCCTTGTCTGTTTTTGTGGAACGGAGAGTGTCTGCTCTGCCAGTTGTCAACGACAAAGGTGTGCCTAAAACCTGACCAACTATCTGGGCCACTGAACCTATCATATGAATATGGCACATGGCCAGGGTTATTTCTGTTGCCTTGTTCCATATAGAACAGCCACAAGTGGTTCACATGTATACTTTTACCATATGATCTACAATATATATATAATATATATTTTAGGTGAAGATGATTAAAGTATTTTGATTTACAAAAGTACTCTCTGTCTCTGTTTAGGAAAGGTGGTGGCTCTGTACTCCAGGTTTGATGTGATTGTAAGTACAAGGAAAGTGGAGATTTTCTGTTTTGTGCAAACCACATGTTCCTTTATAATTGGATACAATCTAGGGAGTAATTGATCTGTTATAATTGATATGTTATATAATTGATCTGAAAAGTGGTGAAAATTCTTCCCTAGAAGTGTTTCCCATAATGTCATGGTTTATAGTCAAGGAGTTGATATAATAGATTGTTTCAACATTTATGCAGTTATAGGATTTCTTTCAGTATGTTAATTTCTGTCTGTTTTTCCACTACTCTGCTTTTAAATAGAATCTTGCAGCCCAGAAGACTTACAACAATCTCAACATGACCATGCAGGAGGCTGTACGTAGGCGAACATGTTTTGTAGAGGGGGTCATCAAGTGCTATGGCCACGAGACCCTGCAGACGATCATCGATAGAATCGTCAGAGCAGAGGTCCGCAAAGCCAGAACAAGTTGTCTTTAACTGACACTTTTCATTTCATAAGGTGACAGCATGTTTTCTGACTATAGGTATTAGTGATACCTACAACTTTAATCTCCCTGTTTCTCTCTCGCTGTAGGTGCATCGTTTGGTGTTGGTGGATAGGGAGGATGTGGTGAGAGGCATAATCTCTCTCTCTGACCTGCTTCAGGCCATGATCTTAACCCCAGCAGGTATTGATGCTCTTTGCCCGTAACCTCTGGTTGGAATGCTCGCTTTTCATCCTCCACCTAACTGCCCCTCCCCTCTCCCAGGTAGGCACCCACAACCCTTAGTCCTGTCCCTTTCCTCTCTTAGGCTTTTTCCCCAGCCTGTGGTGTGGGGCCTTTACACTGGAGTCCAGTTGTATGAAAGATCACTGAATACTCACCAAGATAGAGCAACATAATACGTTACAATGGGAGCAACCGTGTTTAGTTCAGGTTCTGCATAAGTGGGAGTGTCACATAACGTCACAATAAAAACTTTTCAGTGATCTTTTGTATCAGCGTATGAGGGCTCGACTCTGGTCTGCATAAAGGGGGGTTTCCCCCCCTCCCCCTTGCAAAAATAGAACATGGAACTTAACAAATGTTTGTGCCTCTCGCTCCACTTTTACCTTCTCTGGTTGTATCCCAGTTGCCATGTCCCTCATCATGTGTCATGTGTTTTTTTTCTTCTGTGTATTTTATTTGCAGATCGCTATTTTGTATATTATGCAAATAGTTGTTGGTTCTGTTGACAGCTCAAGTTCAACATATAATATCTCATCTATCTCATTAGAGTATTGACTGTAAAAGTTGTTGAGTTGTGAACAGAGATGTGAATCAGTCTGTGTAAAAGTCTGGTCTTGAATGAAGAGCACTGGTGTTAAACAACAGATGATATCCTTAGCTTTTCCCAGGTCTTGACTTGTATGGGATTTGTTGTGTTTACAGTCGGTTGGTCTAGGTACAGGGATAAAGACATCTTTATGTGGCAAGGATTACAGAAACTCAAACAGCAGCAACGGAACTCAAACACAGTCGAATTAGATTTATTATAAGCCTCGGTGACCTACAAAATCTGCCAAGGCTCCTACAGTATTTTTTTCCCAGCAGAGGAAAAGTAAACACACTTAGGCCTAACACTGGCCATGATGTTTTTCTCTAATGTCATCCAACTTTTCTTCCAACCGTTTTCTGAAGCGGGACTTTCCAGTTAAGGGAGGGGAATTTGCCTTGTAGCATGGTCAACTTGAGTTACTGAAACATCTGAGCTACTCATTCATTGTCATGCTGTCTTAACATTTAAATCATTCATTTTTAATTATGAATTTGAGTCATTCATTCATTTATTCATTAATTCATTCAATCTGGTTGATATCTTTAGACATTGCCTGCAAGTAAGACAAGCTGACATCTTTTGAAAGGTTCCATGATTGATGGAGGAAGATAGGAAGATTCAAGAGGCTGACTGCAACTCGATCTTTTAAAATTATTATTTCAATAAACATTTCTCTGTGTCTTTTTGTTTGTTAATATTCTAAATACAGAAGGAAGACCCAATAACAAGTAATCTGTCAAGTTTCAAAATCCGAAAAAAGACAAGGCAGTGGAATTGCTGCAAAATAATTTCAGTAGGCCTACTGAAAATAATTAATCATTCTTCCCTAATTAAATCTGTCTGGGCTGATCAAATTGACTTATTACCATGTTTTGTTAAGCATATTGTTGTGCCACTACAGTACTCTGTTTTTGTAATAAATAAATAATAAATAAATATTTTTTTTTCTAAAAGATTTCGTCAGCCTGTTTTCTGTGAGCAGACTAAGACATTGTGTACTCGGCGTAACTGAATCCCTTTGAGGAATGCTTGACAGTCCCTCTTTGTCCAGAAGAGGTCACTAAAATTCCAGTAAGAACAGTCCTTGCAGCAGTAAACAAGAAACACGTGATTTCGTGAGCCTGTAATATCGCTTCTTGCATTTTTTCTAATCCATGACGGCCTTTGACGGATCCACCTTACCATACCCCGTGATCTGCACAACAACATAACAAAGTGGGGAAAAGATGGCGAGCGGGGAGGAGGCCAGACGCCCCTCCGTTTCCTCCTCTTCTGTCGGTCTAGAGGCCTTGTTTCCAGGCGGGGGATCCGACCAACCTTGCGGAGATGGGAACCCGGAGCTAGTGCGACTTCGTGATCGACTCCAGGGTTGGCTGTCGCAGTATGAGCCCGTAGTGTTGTGGGTGCAGAGGCTACTCGTTTGGGAGAGGCCCTTGTACAGCATCATTGCTGCTCTAACGCTTAATACCTTGTTCTGGTAAGAACCCAAAAGACAGATAAAGATATTAGACTTATTAGTGTCCGTATTATTATTTAGAGAGAAAGTTGCACAACATGTGCCCATTAATCTGTGACAGTGTGTGAACGATAATCCCTGTAATGTACCGAGAAGCTAATTATTGTTAGCTTGCCAACTAGCTAGCTGCCTCCCAGTGTGAGCTCATCTGTTTCTTGAGCTACCGAATGCTAGCAAGCGTTGCTTTAGCAAGCCAAGTTTTTAGTGTCTACATGCATTAAAAATGTTAACCTGTTAATGCCAGCATTAAATGTTAGTGCCAGCATGCTGTAATGCTTTACTGATCATCTGATCAGTTCCGTAGCGTTGATCATGAGTGATAACATTAGTCGGTGTGACAAGACAATTATCAATCATAAAACATGACAGAATTTTTGTCCCCCAAAATTAGTTACATGGGACTAGACTTGTGCATGTTGTTAACTGGCTGAATGAAGACCTCACAGCGGGGTTTGCTTTGCCAAACAATTACATCGGAACGTAATTAAAGTTCACATGATTGGAATTTATTTGGTTTGTTATCCGTGTGTTTTCCTAGGCTCTTGTCGTCCACCTCTTTGCGACCGCTGTTTCTTTTGAGTGTCTCTCTCCTTGGTGTCACTCTCCTGGAAAGATGGAAAGATAAACTTCCGAAAATAACTGGTATGTTTCTGCAATTTAACGCACAGTGCACACTGAAATTGGCGCAAATGTTATTTATTTATTTTTAGAGTGTACACTACAATATGAACATAGGGCTATTATAATCCTACAAATTATACGTAGGGCCTAGTATTAACTTGTCTCTAAAAATGGGCATTTTGTTTGGTGTAGTACATTCATTATCGAAGTGTAGTATTGCAATCACGATATTTTGCTTATGCTTTGAATAATTTCCCTGCTCTTTTGTGCCCTTTTTTGCTCATTCAGTCCGGAATCCTGAGGCAGCCACCGTTGAAAGGTATTTATCTAGAGTAAACATTTGCATGCTGGTAGGCTGAGTAACCCAAGGACATAAACAGCAGGACAACAATGCAAAACGTTTGTGTGATTAGCTCCAAGTTGTGTTCCTGGTGTGCTTTATTTAGTTCTCATTGAAATTGCATGTGTTGTCCAGTAGAGGTTAGATCTAGATGATCTAACATATGGTTGTGTTGTGGTACCTGCTAGGGAGACCATGACCGTACAGCCGCGCCTTTTGAGCGTTGCCGAGCTCAGCCATCATCTGGCAGAAAGCTACTTGACCTGCAGCCTGTACATCCAGGAGATGCTCCAGTTCAAACGTCAAAACCATGGCAAGGTAAGTTTTCAGTATTGATATCCCCTGGCTTGCCTGAGTAAGCTACAACAACCTTCACAAACAAAATCTGTGCAAGCAGATACACACATGAAAGGAAAAGTTCAAAGTGAATTAACTTATATCCTTGTTACTTGAGCTCACTCAACTGTCAGTAGGAAGAGTAATAAGAAATTTCGGTATAACCTGGACCAAGTTTACAATTTGTAGCTACAGCTAACACTAACTGACGGGCACGAAAATCTAAAACTGAGTTTCCTTGCCATCATTAGTTAGTGTTAGGTGCCATTTCATTATTCTGTCCTTGTTGTGTCAAACTTTCTCATTCCTCTTCCTAACCGCAGCACAGTGTGAGTTCAAGCAGTAGGGATATCAGTTGGTTTAGGCCATATTTTCTTTTGAACATAATTAGGCTTAGTGGCACATGAAAGCAAACCAATACAGATGCTTTTAAAAGCAGCCGTGTGTATTTTCATGCAGCTGGCTTGGTTGTCTAACAGTCAGTGTCAGCAAGTAAAGTTTTGGAAGCTGGAATAGTGTAGTCAATAGATGTCTGAATGCTGGTTATTGCAGGTATGCTTGCCAGTGCTCGATATATTGTTAATGTTTTCCTTATTCCCACTTTGCTAGTTCTGTGCCATGATGTGCTGTGGGTGTATCCTTTTGGCTGTGGTCGGTCACTATGTTCCAGGAATTATGATTTCTTACATTATCGGTAAGTTCCCGCTCCTGATCCTTGATCAAATATTACACACACACACATACACACACACACATTCACAGAAGGAATCTCATAACTGAAACGCGGATAGCAGTGGAAGCATACATGCCTTCACGTCGGTCATGACAACTTATATTATATATTGATATATTATATCAGTCCTTTGCTGGGAAGTAAAAAAAAATGCATAAATGTTTGAACGTTGCAGCTGTATCTGTGTTTCCTGATCCAGTTCGAAGTTTGCACTGGAACTGGCCAACCTTATCAGCCTCGTCTGTCAGTGACCTTGCGTTGTTATACTGCCCACAGCTGAAATCCAGCTGACTTTAGCCCTACCCCACTGATCTGGGTCATCCTACTGCTGGTTACTTTTATCAGTTACCTTATGGTGTTGTCAGCAAGGAAATTTGTCTCCATACGAACCACATGTACAGATAAGGTTGAGTAAGATAGACATGCCTGCACAACTGTGTGGGTCACAGTGTTCTTATTGACCCACTTCAAAGGGCCCTTCTCTGTCCACCTCTGATGGTCCAAAGTGCTAGCTAATGAGATTGCCTGTTTCAAATGAATAACGTTTCTTAATAGTAGTTGCTACCATGTAAGATCAGTATGCAAGAAAATGCTAATAAATGATATCTTAGAAAGTTGATTTAGTTAAAATTGTTTGCTGAATTTAAATCTGCTGTCCTCAAATAAGTGTTAAAAAGTTTGTGTGTGTGTGTGTGTGTTTGTTTGTGTATATGTGTGTGTGTCTGATTGCTGTGTCCAGTATTGAGTGTGTTGCTTTGGCCCCTGGTCGTTTATCATGAGCTTATCCAGAAGATGTACACTGGCCTGGAGCCCATCCTGATGAAGCTGGACTACAGCATGAAGGGGGACACCCAGCACCGCAAACATGACAAACGCAGTGAGTCACCCAACCTCCAACCCCACTCTCATTCTCTCTAAGTCTAGTCAACACTTTCATTTTGAGCCCATCCCAGTTGAATCTGTGCCTTACAGTGGCTCATACACTTAGTCTCTGAGTAATGAGTTTGAGCTCTTTGGGCTCCAGTGAGCTGTGCAAGTTTCATTATTGCTTGTTTGTTCAGGCTTCTGGAGTCATTGTAGTTCACTTGTCAGCAACTGAGAAACCAAAACTAACTGGAAGTCAGGCGTGTGCAAACACACCAAAGCCACATCATGGTGTACTAGATTTAATTGCTATTAAATTAAATATGAGTCACCTTAAGCTATAATTCACACACTTCACATGGGTGTCAAGCTGGAAGCTTTGCTTAATTTAGTGTTTCGAATTCAGACTTCTTAATGTCTTAAGCATGACTCCCTACTGCAGATACTGACATTTTCATTTTCATTGCCGTCTTTGTAGATATTTGATATCAGCATTTATTTTTGAGGTCTCATATGGTTAGCGAGAGCAAGTCGATGACTCATGTGGAGAGTGGCAGAGGTCTCCTGCTTTAACAGAGCATTGTGGCAGCCTGCTCCTGATCTTGACTGTTGCTTGAACATTGTTGCTATGGAAACCATCTCTCTCCACGCAGTTTGCGGTGTTAGTGTGACACAACTGTGGCCAGTGACATGAATTCAAATGCATTAAAATAGTAAATGTGTTGTGCTACAGGTGTGTGTGTGTGTGTGAGAGAGAGAGAGAGAGAGAGAGATAGATTGTGTCTGTAAGAGAGATCTTAGTAAATGTTGACTGATTATTAGTATATTTGTGCTTGCCAAATGGGATGCAGCATTCATTTATGTGTGTGTGTGTGTTTGTGTATCAGCAAGTGAGACACAGATGTGTATGTGATATTCATGTACTTAAGTTCATATCTTTGTGTGTGTGTGTGTGTGTGTGTGCGTGTCTGTTTCTGCAGAGGTAAAGAAGGAGTCCGAGGAGGGCGACGAGCCACGAGCTGAGACAGAGAGTGAGAGTGAGGAAGAGCTCTCCTGCTTTGCTCCGACGGTGAGAGCTGCCGCTGCCTTTTCCCACGCTGCACAGGGCCAACGGCTGCAGCCATGGACATGACATGAGATATGATGAGATTAACTAGGGCTCCGCACTGCTAGAGTAGTGGAGGGTTGGAGATGAAGTAAAATGTCCTTTCTGTCTGTGTTATGGTCAAACTGAGCGCATATCAAGATCTTTGGCTAGTAAGCAACAGAGTTTGGCGTCTCGTAAACAGATTAACAGATCGTTGTAACAACGTCGCCTTAAAAAATATAACATTTCCCTGATAAACTAGAGCTTGTTGACTAATTGTTCTAAATGGTTGCGGTCTCCTTCAATGTAGGTGGATGTGAAGACAACAGCGTTGGCCATGGCCATCACAGACTCCGAGCTCTCTGATGAGGAGGCGAGTATCTTGGAGAGTGGAGGATTTTCCGTGTCCAGAGCCACCACCCCGCAACTCACTGACGTCTCTGAAGGTATGAGACCTTTGAGAGACTACATTAATATATGGCAGCAGTGTAATATTTGTTCATTTCCACCATTAGGGATGTGATATGAGCAAGCACAATATTAGATGTTTTGTACACATTTTCATGCAACTTCTACAGCTGAATACACACATCTTATTTTACCATTACCTCCTGAAAAAGCATGGGATTTTATTGGCATTATAGTTATTGAACAGTGCCATCTAACAAAAATTCAGAGCGGTACACTGTGGTCAGGTTGCTTTGATGTGGCCTCAACACACTGCAGTGGCAGGAAACCACTATGGTGTAGATCACTGTGCAGATATTTGAATTTTTTCAGACAGTGTGATTTTGAAAGAACATTATGTAGGATGTGAAGGTGTTTAAAACAGTATTCATAACAGCACCTGTTGGTATTAGTAACACCTGCATAATGAGTCCATTACCAGCACTGATACATCCTATGAACCAAATTTGTCTTTATCTTATATTCTCATTGAAATCCTCAGTAAATCTTGTCCCAGTCCGAAAACAGGATTTCAATGAAGATGGTACTTGAAACTAAACATTAATTCTGGGATCAAGCTTATTTCAGGTAAATAAATCTGGCCTCATGAAGTAAAATTGTGATGTGTAACATTGTTTAATATGCCCCCACAGACCTGGACAGGCAAAGCATGAACAGTGAACCAGAGGAAACGTTCTCGAGAGACCTTCCAGAGTTCCCGTCCGTGGAGGAGTTCCCTTCCATGGAGCATGGTTTGTTCCACTTTCCCTTGGGCGCCTCTGCACCAGCCGAGGGCGCCAGCGCAGAGCACTCAGAGTCAGACTCACAAAGCCCAGCCAGCCTGCTCATCCAGCACTTGGCGTCCCCCCTACATTTTGTCAACACCCACTTTAATGGGCACGGCAGGCTGGCTGGTGCTAGCCAGGCCGCTGCGTCCCAGTCAGGGAAAGAGGGGGAGGAGGAAGGCGGCGATGAAGGTGAGGTCACCCCGGAGGCCCCCGGCCCCAGCCGCTCCCTCGAGGCATTGAGTGAGGAGATCGTGAGCACCGCCATCTCGACTGTGGTCCAGAACACGCTGTCAGCTCTGCTGCGCACCACCGAGGCCATGGAGGCGCCTTGCATGGAGGAGTTCATGCCCACTGAAACGCCCCCGTGCCCCATGGAGTCCACCTTGGAAAGCCCTGTCAGCATCACCACCACCACCACCACCACCGCTGTCACCTCTGCCCTTCACCCCCATACAGCCCCTCTCGGCGTGGACGAAGAGGAGGAGGAGGAGGAGGATGTGACCGGCGAAGCCAGCGTAGAAGACCAACCGGACGTTACACTCATGGCGACTGAGGAGGAGGACTTTGAGCTTCTGGACCAAAGCGAACTTGAGATGATGGACGAAGGGTTAGGTTTTGGCCTTGACGGACAGGGGGTAGGCACGACAGCCTCCACTACACCAGACACATCGGCCAGTGGCGATCAGCACCGTCAAATGTCCTAGCTTCCCAGGCTGTCCCATGTCCGTTCGTTCACCCTTCTTGCCTGTACTAAAAATGCTCCTTTTATTTATAGTTTTATGTAGATACACCATAAACCAATGTATACACTTACAGATGGGGTTTATAGATAAGGCGCAGTCAGTTCGTCCTTTGTGTGTGTGTGCGCGTGTGTGCGTGTTTTTTTGTTTTGTTTTGGTTTTTTTGGTGTATGTGTTTGTTGTATGTTGTGTGCAAGTATGTTTATGACAGGGGGAAATCACTGTGACTGATTTGGGTCTGTGTAAGGACGCTAATACGAGGCCCATTTTTCGTTTCATGTGCTCTTGAGGTGTCCCACTGTTTTGTTTAAAAAGACATAAGATTGAGTCATTGCGAAGTTTGAGCTCTTCACTGGCAGCGTTATGTTGGTGCTCCCCTCGTTGTGCAGGGGACCAGTGGAACCAGTAGTTAGCCGTTGCCCAATGTTAATGGCTCAAGTGCTCCCAAAAGCCTCCCTCAGAATGAACGCCATCATCTTTGCTGTCTGGTGGTCTGGCAGAATTTTAATTTAGTTTAGTTTTTTTAACACTGTGGCTTGATTCCCTCAGGTGTCAAGTATGTGGCATTGAACCAGTCTTTTTTCAAATTAACGGTTGTCTTTTTTTTTTTTTTTAATCTGGACATGATTCTGAATTGAATAGGGCTCTGTAATGGCTACACTTGGGAACAAGACAAACAGGTTAAAGAGGTCTTTTGTGAGTGATGAGGTGTGATTGTTACCTAAGAAAATAGAATTGGAATCCCTGATGTTATGCTGTTAACATTTTTTTTATGTTCTTTTTTAATAGAGCGGAAATAATATAAATATATACAGAGAAGTATATGAATACAAATATATAAATGTATACATATGTATTTTATTTTAATCCCTGTGGTCAGTAAATTGGGATGTTTTATCTAAAAGGGTGTGATCAGTGTAATTTAGTAAAAGGAAGACATCCCTCTCAAACTTTTTTTTTTTTTTTTTTTTTAAACTAACATTTGACAGTTATTAAAACTAGACTTTCACCTTTTGTACATACTCTTGTTTGTTTTGCATGGAGGACAGTGGTGTGAGTTGACAGACAACTGACAATCCCTCCAATGCCATCAACTGCCAAATAAGAGCAGATGGGGGGCAGGGGCATTTTGCAGTAGACATACAGTTCATGTTCTGTATGCATCTTCTATAGCACTCTTAAACAGAGACAGATAACTCTGTGTGGTGTTGCAGTATAATCTAATTTTTAAAAAACAAACAAAAAAAAACAGTTATATATTAATAATCATACTTAACTAGTAGTATGGCGACAGTATGTACAGTGTGTACCATTGACCCCCTAACGTCCTAATCATGTTTACTGATGTGAGCTTCTTGATGAAGGCTTGGGAGTTTGGAAAGGACATTGGATACAATCAGTCTCGATCATAATCTCATCGAAGTAAGGCACATTTTGACCTGCCCTTAGCTCACCTCTTCAGAGATGTTGAGTATTACAATGAAATTAACACTGTAGTCACCCATCCAGATGTTGGCTTTCTTTTCATTGTGAGTAAACAAAGTGCTTCATTTTATGTCCTGTTCTGGGCTCCTTCCCTATGGCCCATTATGCATGGAATCGGGATTGCAAAAAGCACTTATTTACACCACTGTGGTTTGTGTTTTTTTTTTTGGGGGGGGGGGGGGGGGGGGGGGGTTCTGTTCATGGAGCTGTACTAAGGAAGGCCTTTTGAGTTTGGTCTGGTAGGGCATGGTGTGATTAACTGCAGACATTTTCATTGAATATACCTCTGTTCTTTCCTTGACCATGTAATCTGACAGGCACTTTTTAATAACCCATATATTTTGGAAATCAGTGCTTTGGTTTGCCTTCTACAAATTCTGTATATTTTTATTATATATTTCAAGCTATGACTATTTTATCATTGGTAGAATGACTTTTAAATTACCTTCCTCATTGGCATCATTGTCTTTTGAGTAGCCCCAGACTTTTACTAGTTTTACATTTTTTTTAATTTTACTAGTAAAATTGAAAACAATGTTTTAAGTTCAAGATCACTTTCATAATGTTCACAAGCCACACCTCACAGAAAAAAAAAGAAAAAAAATCTGAGATGATCTTGAGACTGCCAATTGGACATTCTACATGGGAGATGCTTCGGTTTGTATTCATATTCAAAAGAATGTTAAATACTACTTACTGCACATGAGTATGTAAAATCAACATGAAATGAAAAAAAAAAAACAAGTATGTTTTTCAAAAGGAAATTTTCAATTGTCATGTTCTGTACTATAGAAATGTATGTGTTTGCTCATGCTTCTATTGCTTCTTGACCTATAAAGGCACTTAAATCTTCAGATGAATCTCTTCTTTAAATACAATTCTGTGACTGTGACACAAAACTATTTCCAACTGAGCTTAGATTTCCGATAAGAGACAGATTCCAGAAAGTGGTTTCTTGAATTTTAATACAAAGTGACCAACATAAGCAAATAAAGATAACAAAAACAAAGGGAAAGGGGAGGGGGACGGCCAGCGTCAGAAGAATGAAAGAGAATGGTCCTGAGTGTTGTGTGGCTAGTGATTAAGATTTCATGCCATATCCTCCTCCTCTGCCTCAAACTCGCCCTCCTCTTCTGCAGTGGCATCCTGGTACTGCTGGTACTCAGACACCAGGTCATTCATCTTGCTCTCTGCCTCTGTGAACTCCATCTCATCCATACCTTCTCCAGTGTACCAGTGCAGGAAGGCCTTGCGTCGGAACATGGCAGTGAACTGCTCTGAGATGCGTTTGAACAGCTCCTGGATGGCTGTGCTGTTGCCAATAAAGGTGGCTGACATCTTGAGGCCGCGAGGTGGAATGTCACAAACAGCCATTTTCACATTGTTGGGAATCCACTCCACAAAGTAGCTGCTGTTCTTGTTCTGAATGTTCAGCATCTGCTCGTCCACCTCCTTCGTTGACATACGGCCACGGAAAATGGCTGCCACGGTTAGGTAGCGTCTGTGGCGAGGGTCGCAGGCGGCCATCATGTTCTTGGCGTCGAACATCTGCTGGCACGGTACTGCTGGCTGCCACGGCTGGTGAGAGGAGCAAAGCCAGGCATGAAAAAGTGCAGACTGGGAAAAGGAACCATGTTGACGGCCAGCTTGTGGAGATCTGCATTCAACTGTCCCAGGAAGCGAAGGCAGGTGGTGACTCCACTCATAGTGGCAGACACCAAATGGTTGAGGTCACCATATGTGGGGGTGGTCAGCTTCAGTGTACGGAAACAGATGTCATAAAGTGCTTCACTGTCAATTCAGTAGGTCTCATCTGTATTCTCAACTAGCTGATGAACAGACAAGGTTGCATTGTAAGGCTCCACAACCGTATCAGATACTTTAGGAGAGGGAACTACGCTAAAAGTGTTCATGACGCGGTCTGGGAACTCTTCGCGAATCTTGCTAATCAACAAAGTTCCCATGCCTGATCCAGTGCCACCACCTAAAGAATGGGTAAGCTGGAAGCTCTGTAGGCAGTCACAGCTCTCGACTTCCTTCCTGACGACGTCTAGCACAGAATCCACTAGCCTTTGGCCCAGTTGTTTCCAGCGCCACTCTGACCTGTACAATTAAAACATGCACTGAAAACACTGGCAGTAAAGAACTATAGATTGTATACACATCTTTTCAAGTGTATGAATAGTATGCCAGCACACCAAAGACAAAGTTGTCAGGCCTGAAGATTTGACCAAATGGCCCTGAGCGGACAGAATCCATCGTTCCAGGCTCCAAATCCACAAATATAGCACGGGGGACATATTTCCCACCTAGGAACACAAAATGTTCATGACTATATGACAGTATAACATGTATGTTTCTAGATTAGGTCAAAATACTATCTGTACTCAAAGCATGACTCGAACTGAGCCTGGACCATGCCGTTGCTAGGTTGTTTTTTTTTGTTTTTTTCTGTAATGAGAAATTGTGCAGTCCTTTAACTAAATGGTGTTCTTATTTTACAAAACAGGCCCTTGTTTTGCTGAAGGTCTTGATAAAATGAGCACACAGTTTTGTCAAACAAGCACACATTTCCTTGATACAGGTTACATAAAAGTCAAATGTTGACATCCCCTGGTTCTATAGTGTTGTCATGTGCAACACCGGGAAAGTAAGGGCTTTCCAAGAAAAGCCCATAACCAGAAACACTCATCTGATGTCTTCTACGGTCTTACTGGTTGCCTCATTGTAGTAGGCATTTATTCTTTCCAGTTGTAAGTCACTGGGCATGATAGGTGCCGGTAGGGTCAATGCCATGTTCATCACTTATCACCTCCCAAAACTGGAATGAAAACACGGGTTAAAAAATTGTTAAACCTCTTAGGCTTTGCAATAGCCTACAATTCTAGACGTACCCTAGTCTGGCATGTCAGGCTATCTTTGCAGTCTATTATATTACATACTGGCAGCTGGTAATCTACACTACATCGGTGGCAAGTGTCCTTACTGTCACGTATAGGTAGTCCAAGATCCTTGGTTACTACCATTTCAACCCCGTCTGGCTAGCACGACAAGATCAATGCAATCTGATGCAACAAATGCTATGACACTCATACCATCACTTAATTGGATATTCACTATGTTCACTATATCACTTTAACTCACCTTAATAGGAAATCAAGCAAATACCTAATAGTACCCCAGGAGGCTAATGCTAATGCCATTGCTGTTCATTCAGATATAAAGCCACAATCAACATCCTTGGCAAACAAAAGCTATCTGGTCAGCACATTTTTGTAGCATGCAAAAAATGACACTAAGCAAATGTTAGCCACACAATCAATATCAACATTCATATTTTGTTTCTACATGCACACCTTCGCGCCGATTTGATTCCCACATTGTCCAGCTTGCAAATGAACAATCTCCCTCATTGTTGATTCTATAAAAATAATTATATTGCTTTAGCAATGAGATTGTCAATGGTCCAATTTAAACGCCAAACGTCCGTTGAAAAGTTCGACAACAAGTCGTGTGAGTTCGTCTGCATTGAAGTCAGTTTACGTCATAACTTTTCTGGCAAATCACATTCACATCAGAGGAGTATGATTGTGTTTTTAGCATATTGTCTGTGGACAATGTAATGCTTGAGGACTTATTACATGATCAAAAGAAAATTACGGATGGAACTGTGATTGTGGTGTGGTTGTGTGTGCGAAAACTTTCTTCTTCTCTGAGCATTTTAGCATTAGGGTGATATTCCAGAAATTCCAGAAATATTTCAATTACTCAGACCAAGGGGTGACCTCTGCTGTGAGAATATGAAATGTTACCAAAGAACTCAAGGAATGTTAGGGTCAACCGCAATGACATCAATTACATGACTGAAGTTAGGTTTGCTACCCAGATGTAATTACCGTTTTCAACCAGATTGACCCAAAATAGAGGGATGACATGTTGTTTACACCACAGCCATTTCGCTATGTTATTATGACAGACGTGTTTTTGTTTTGTTGTTGTTTTTTTGTTTGTTTGTTTTTTGACTGGAGAGCTAAACATGTGATAAGCATTATCGTGTCACATAGACGCATAATTCAATTCAGCTAAAATCTGATAAACTCGTTTATTAAAAACATTAAACAGCTCCGTTCGGTCAGGTATCAGTTCCTTTTCAGACAGATGTCCTCAAAGCAACATGTTTTATTGCCTGGTTAGCATTTTCTTTCTCCTGGAAAAATAATAATAAAAAAACAACATGTTAAATACACACTGTTTTCTGTGAAAAAATAACAAAATATGATTTGGTGACCAACGATGAACATAACGAATGAATGAATGAATGAATGAAAGTACCAATCTTAACCAACTGAGATGAGAGATGTCTGCAACCTCATATGGACAACACTACTTACTGTTTTCAGCTGACTAACAGACTCTTCAATTTTAATCCTCAGTTCATCAGAAATATTCAAACTGGGTAAAACAGCCCACTCTCCAGAACTGAAGACAACAGGCATTGAGACCACCAGGCCTTCAGGAATATTGTACTCTCCTAAATAAATATGCAAAGGCAACATGGTGAATTTCTACTCAGATCTCTATTATTTTCTTTCTGTCTGTCTTTCTTTAATAAATTATAAACTCAAGCAAGTAAGTAATACAAGCCATACTGTATAGTGTACCCAAGCAAACTGAATGTCAAACTTTAATATTTAATGTATACTGAAGTATATGGAAATCCTTTTTGAATTATGCATTGAATGATATGAATGCACTCCACCAATAATTAGTGGCAGCTAGCATGAGGTGAGTGACCTTTACCTTTGCTTATTACTCCCAATGAGAAAACTTCTGCTGGAGAGGAATTGTTGTTCCAGGCCTTCAGAATGGTGCACATCCCATTCACTACTGACATTGCTGCAGGCCTTTTCGTTTTTGAAGTTACCATGGAGCGATGAGAACTCAGTAAGCTCATAATGTCAGTCTCAAAACATTTTCTTCAGAAACAAATAAACAACAATGATAAAAACATCTTGGTGTGTTGTATGAAAATTACCATTATTAGAGAATACACTGCTGCTTTACAGAAGGTATTTGTCATGCACTTTTTGTCATGTAATTTTTAAAATTCATTTTCCCATCTATTTGTATTTCTTCAATTCTTGACACTCCAAAAGCTACTGTAGGTGTTTACCTGTCATATGCCATCTCCAGCAGTGGCTGGGAAAAGTTTGATGGTCCACAAATGGCACCTTCGTATCGGAACACCCTTGTTCTCTGAAGGTCCACGTGGAAACTGCCACTGATGTTTCCCCATATGATGACATCTGTCACATCTAACAGGAAATTATTCATAGCATCACACCAGAACCTGAGTTGCAGTATTGCTTACAATAAATCTATGGTGAGAACTGAGCAGTGAGATGTGATACCTGCTGACGTGACACCGAGCTTTTTTGCAATCTGTGCCCTTGCTTCATTCTCCAGTTGAGTTCCTATGGCAACAAAATGGCCAGAGTCCACAGAAGGTGCATTCTCCATGAGTAAAGAACACTTCAGGTTGATGAAAGAATCCCCGGCAACAATCACTCGCACATTTTTCTCTGCTCGCGAATCAATGATTTTTCCATAGTGCTCATATTTCTTTGCCACTTTCGTCATCACCATCTGACAGACTTCCTCTGTTTGCCCCTCTTCCTCCTGCCCAGGCTGCCAATCATCAAGGAAGATAATAACATGAGCCTGGTGGAAGATGTCGTCATCCAGGACATTGTGGACGGTCATCTCATGTAACTGTGGAGAGGAGAGGTCCTCAGCCTCCATCCTGATTGCATGCAAGGCCTCGTCATTTCCACCAACATCTAGGAGGTGCAAGCTGATGAGAGGGGTACTGATGAACACTTCAGAGTCAAACAGCATAGGGATCAGGCTGTAGCATGTTGGGTGCAGAGCACTGCAAGAGAAAGGTCAAGGGTGAAATGTAATGTAAAGTCATAAAATGGGAGAACTGATATTTAGTGTCAACATACAAGACAGTACCCAGTTAGTCTAAATAACTAACAGCCAAAATCCTACTGAATCAGCAACGCAATATCAACCATACTGAGTAAACGTTGACATGTCAGACATTTAATTCCCTTGTGTTTTATGAGTGAGTTTGAAGCTGCTATTTGTAAAAGAATTGTGTGGTGTGGCTTTAAAATGTTCTCTCTCTCTTTCTCCCTTTCCTTTCAAGATTAATTGTCTGGCACCATGTTTGATTTTCTGAGTGTTTGGCAATCATATACTGATGCAATAATACTTAGAATACATAGAAACTCCACCTTGAATGGTCTTTTTGTCATGGCACTCACCTGCTTATCCAAATATGAAGAGGCTGAAGCTGGCTGCGTCTGTGTGCTTCTTCCTGCATACATAGCTCCTTTGTCTCAAGGTTTTCTTTTGCAATCTTCAACATCAAATCCGTTGTCATGTCTGATGTAATTCCATAATAACCCTGGGAGTTTTACAAAAACGAATCTTAAGCTACTTCTGGCATAATATGGAAAAAGGTTAAGAGTGCTCAGCCTACTCTCAACAAAGCATAAACAAAGGCTACTCACAAAGTAAGAATCTGTACCTGTACATGTTCCATGAAATCACTGAAACCACCCAGTAGCACTCCTTTTCCCCCTCTGTTAATAAGCTCTCTCCACACCAAAGGAGAGTGATCGTGTTTCCAGCCATTACTAAGGCAAGTGTTCTCAAGCCATTGCTGTTTACAGGGAAGGATGGGGTTCACTGGAGGGCAGTGGTATTTCTCTTCACTTGAAGAATATATTCAGCCAAATTAAATGAAGAGATACAGACAAGTTATCCATATTTACCTTCCATTCATTTGGATGTACACAAATTTTGTGGACACGAAAGTCAGGCAGCCTTCTCTGAAGCAAGTCTGCAAGAAGCTCTGCTTTGGCATAATGAGGACAATCTGCCCTGCCTAACAAAATGGGCAGGGAAAATAGACAAGCATGTAACTATTAGGTGATAAAATGAAACAGATGACACATAAACATACACAGTGGTATGCAGTCTTCTTAACTTACTGCATATGTACTAAAATTGAGAATTTACCTATGAAAATTACCTGCAACAACAAATCTTGCCATGCTTTCTGTAGCTGTTCCTGTTGCTAGGTTACCGAAGGTCCTTCTTGAGGTGGTAAACTAGATTTTTTTGTTGTTGTTGATTTAGAAAAATGTTGAAGTTCACATAGATATTTTAGGTCGGTAATATTCAAGTACAATGAATCCATGTTTCTGCCCAGGTTTTTACACGACAGAATTGCAGACATAATCTTGAAATTGTCTTCCTTCCCTTCGTCGTTTTGGACCTTATAACGGAAGTACACTGTCATGGCGGCGTACTTATTACATGCGAATTCAAATGTGTTAAGCAACTGTCAAGGGTAAATGTTTATTCAGGGCAGCTTGATGATTAGTTTGATCGCTAGAAATATTATAAATGGCAAATGAATAACATGTAAAAGGCGACAACAATCGTTTTGTGAGTATATCACAAATAGTACCATCTAATGGGAGATACTGTGTTCCACAGAAAGCTAATAGAGTGATAGCTTAGTCAGCTAGGTAACGTTAGGCAGGCAGGGTCACCAGTTTTTCCCAAGCCATTTTGGTTGTAGAGTTTTTAACGATTTAACTGTCTGTCAACAACATTTATAATCTAAAATGTTCACGTGTCCATCTAGTACATTAGCATTCGTACATTAGCATTGTGAATTCAAGCGTTAGGATGTGTTACAGAGGCAGTGGTATAGTAATAATTGCAACCAATTTATGTGCATTCTTTATTTCTACATGCAGCATACTTGATGTTCAGGCTGCATAGGATAGCACATACATAGGTTTGGTTACAACCTCGGTGAGTTACTCCAGCTCATCTGGACAGTTTCACAGTAATATTGCAAAATTGTTGCTGGCAACCTGAGACAGACAATGAATATCTTTAAGACAAGTGATGGAGTGCTAAGGACAGCTTTGTGCTTTAGCACACAGAGATCTCTGTTGGGTTCATTATTCCAGAGAGAGCATACACTTATCAAAAAGACAGAACTTAGACAAGCCTCATCCTGGTGCTGGATTTCTACAGGAAGACCTGCTGTCAGCAGAGTAAGGTATTACTCTCAGGATGACCACTTGCGTGCACCTATACAGCAATCTTTGGAGTTGCAAAACCCCTCTAAGCTACAGTCACTATCAGAACCCCAAGACCTAGCAAGTCAGAGAAGAACCTTTTCTTCCAGCAGCTGGATGAATGCTCTTCTCCCAGTGATGTTTTGGACCTCATTGACGACAGCATGCAGACCCACCGGCGTATCAGCTACTGTCTCTCACGCATTTGGGAGACCACAAAAAAGATGTCTGATGATCAGCGACGCTACGAGCTGAAGCTGATGTTTGAGCATCAGGGGTTTGAGGAACTGTGCCAATGGGTCATTTCCTTGGCCCCAAAGATGCAGACCAAAGATATGGCCTACAGCTTACTGGCTGTGGTCAGGCTGGGGGTGCCTCAACACAGCAGAGTGGTACAGACTCTCCTGAGAGTTATTCAGGTAGCACACTTGTCAATAGTCAGCATGCTTGCATTATCTTTGAAACCACTGTAATCACAAATAACGCATAAAGTTGTTAAGTGTTTGTTGTGATGTGCCAGTTCTGTCCTATGCTTTCATTGCCATTAATCCTGTGATAACAGTAGACTGGTTGGCATGTCAGTGTAGTCATTGTTTGTTTGCTCAGCCATGATTTTTGCTTAATGTGGAAGAAAGCTGTGTCATACAAATGTGTCTTAAAATGGCTTGAACTGTCTTTTGTTTCCTTCACAGGAAAACCTGAACCATTTTGATGAGCGGTCTCTTTCGGTTCTTGCTGGAGTTTTAGAACAAATGGACTCAATACAGAATGTTGAGGCACTTAAGCATGGACTCAGGTAGTTATTCCTCTTTCATTGACTTTTTGTAACTTTTCAGGCTGTTTTTAGAGGCCTATAAGATATTTAAATGATGTGAGGTATGCCTTCACTTTTTCCATAATGTTACGTGTTATATGTTATTAATATTTTTTTTTTTTTGGTTGTCTTGTTTCTCCCTCAGGTTGAGACTGGAAAGTGATATGTCCCTGATCAAGCATGTACTTCCACTTCAGTCATTAATGCGTGCTGTAGGAAAGAACAGCTCAGATGAACTGAAACAGCAATTCGAGGCAAGAAAGAAAATTTTATTTTTATGTAAAGAGCGCATGTTTCGTACCAAGCTCAGGTTCTGATTCTTTTAAAAGACCACCTCTTGTTGAGATCTGTGTCCACATCAATAATCCTATGACACTGTGTTTTTATTGTTTTTGTGATTTTACAGAAAAAAGCTCTGAGCTTGGTAAAGGATTATAGTCTTCCCAATGCACAACACATGCTTAACACAATGGCCGTTATGGGACTTCACTCAAAGCCCCTGTTGGAAGTTTGCAGTCAGAAGATAGAGGGTAAGGAAAGCCTTTCAGAAATGAAACCATACTGAATTGGAACGATATATCAACTCTGGGACTTTCTCCCATCATTTGTTTGTTTGGGTGGAAACTTTAAATGACAGCCAAGAGGCTAGACTAGTTATGATGCTAATTATATTTTTAAATGCTGTTTGGTTCGCAACATATTATAACTCTTTTGAGCATGCATGAATGAAGGAATCTTAAACAATCCAGTGTTATGTCATGTGTGTCATATGTGATGTGTTTGCGAGGCCCTTTGTCCTATTTAAATTATGTGCTAACATTGTGTGTAAACTAGCAGCATGCACAGAATTTTGTGTTGTTCTTAAATTAAATATTCTGTATATCCTTATGGTCTCCAGCAACAATGGTTTGGTTTGCACTAACTTCTACCTAGCCCTTTATAACTTTATAAGGAAGTTGTTTATGTATGTCCTAGAAAATGTTGAGGGGATTCCTTTTTCCAGACTGATGATGATCCTGAAGGCGTGCCAGGATATGCACTATAGGAACTCCTCTCTGCTGTCATCCATTGCTGAGCATTTGGCCAACAGCTGTGCCATGTGGTCAAGTAAGCAGGTAATGTGCTCTGGGAACAAACAAGTAGAATTCAGTGGGACATTAAAAAGAGATTACATGGTATTGCAAACATAGGATTATGGGCATGTGTTTTTTAGTACATAGGATAGTCTGATTTTTGTGTACATTTCCTTAGCATAGAGCTTGTCTAAACTTCAGTGGAATTCTTTAAAAAAAAAAATAATGTGTCGTGTGGGAAAACTCCCACTTTATGTAGTGCTATCTATGTGCTATGTACAAGTTTTACCAGTCCAAAGAGGATATTTTCTTGTTTCTCAGTTGCTAGGTGAAGTACACATGCGTTTTTTTTGGTAATAATGACCATGTCTGTGTCTTTTTTGGCTCAAGGTTATTCTGCTCCTGTTGGAGTTTGAGAGGTTTCATTTTCACCCCGCCCACCTAATGGATGTTTTTGCTGAGCGAGTCATCCAGAATCCTGATGCCCTCACTCTTAAAGACATCCTCAGTGTCTTGAAATCCTACTCTCTGTTTAACCATAACCTCGGAGATCGTCAACAACAGTAAGTGTCTGCTCTACAATGTAATAACAGACAGACACTTATGAATCCCAGACCCAGAGGAAATGTAGGCATCCAGTCGCACCAGATGCACTGTATGACACAAAAAATGCTTGTATGACACATAACACAAAAACAATGCTACAAGGATAAATGGAATTTATCACCCTGAGAAGTGAATTACTGTTTAGTCTGATTGGCTGACAGGGTGTGAGTTGTTCCCTGTTAATGGGACACCTATGAAGTAGATCTGGTAAAAAAAAAAAAAATTGAATCACCCTGCCTCATCCATTATTTTCCTATATCAGGACACATTGAAGGTCATTATGTGTTCATAGAAATTACTTGATTTTGTGCTAAAGGTACACATGGCTGTCTGCTAACCCTGCAGGTTTCTTGATGCCATCACACGGGCTTTGGTAGCCTATCTAGACCGACTTCAGCCAGCCATTCTCCTGAAGGCCATCCACTTCTTCTGCATGCTACAGCACTTTCCCACCGTTCTACTGGAGAGACTCCTGCAGGAGGAAACATTGAAACAGCTCCTCAGCCATGGCACTGGTATGGCAGGAACTTTAGATGGGAGAAAAGTTGATAGTTTCCTGTTTCTGAGACCGTTTTTTTGAAAGTAAGCTATTTATGAAGAAGTGAGATCTCAAGGCTATGCAACAGGGATACACCAATATATGAACCAAATGTCGGTGTTGTCTGATATAATAATAATAATAATAATAATAATAATAATAATGTGATTTGTTTAGCACCTTTCATGCAGAGACTGCAGCTCGAAGCGCAAAGCGAAACAATGTCTTAGAAGATTTTGAAGAGGAACAAAAATATAGTGGTGGCTAATGGTCCAGAAGAGCAGACCAGGGAAACAGAAGGAATAGACATATTAGACATAGCCTCAGGCAATAGATACTATGTGATGATGATAATAGTAATAATATGGCATTATTGACAGTTATGGTTGATGCTGATGTTTATTTCTTGTCTCTGTCCATAGACAGCCAGCCAGTCATAGGTCTAGAGCAGAAGCTCCATGCTGTGGATGTCTGCCTGCGACTGGACCGGACGGGTCTCTCTCATCCCCTATCGCTTCCTCCAGTTCTGATTGACTTCCCACCCCCACCACACCTGCCTCCTCCCCCAGCCCTCCTCAGCATGTTGAAAAGCTTAGAGGGAGTGGAGACTGTCGAGGAACACCTGGTGGTGGAGAAGATATATCATATAGGTATATATTGAACAGATTTTCAGTTGTGAGAATTTGCAACAGGTTTCAAATTTGACGGTCTTAAGGGCCATTCATGGCAAGAACGTTAACTATAACGACAAATAAATATTTGAACGATAAAAGGTTGATAGCCTATTAGAAACCATGTAATTTTTGACATGAGTTCATTCACATGAGGACAGACTTATGTTATTGTTGGTCAGTGTGGATGGAAATGTTGTTATAGTTATCTTCATAGTTATCGTTCCAAGTTTGAACAGACCTTTACTCTCTGCCTTCTCTCTGTTTTGTCCTTATATTCACAGATTTTGTGATCAGTCTCTCATCTGAAACGTCTCAAGGAGATGGACCTCTTCAGGATCAACCTCCTCCTCGAAAGTAAGGCAACTAAAAATTAATCACTTAATCCAATCAGATCTGTGGGTGGCACATACTGCCGGTTTATCTTTAACTTCAAAAGGGGTGGACTGTGGCATCCCTAAACCACACAATTACACTGCAGTTACAATACATGTTTTTTGTCAAATTCTAATCCATTTTCTGGGGGGAAAACTTTAGTTCAGCATCACATCTTCTATGATTATTCTGATCTGCCATTGAAGGCCTCAGTGTCAACCATTCTTGCCATGTTTGTTTAGATAATTTTGGATTCCCACATTTCCTGCTTGCTGCAGGTTGGCAGTTCTGTGTGCCCCCTCCTCGGCTTACTGTTTTGGAACCTCCAAGTTGCGCGGCAGGATGGCCATGCAGACACGCCACCTGAGAATCCTGGGCTACTCTCCTGTGCTGGTAAAAACCTCTGCCAATATGCATGTCATACGTGCCTTTCTTTTACTCCTCCCAATCACCACCCATCTGTTCGTTTCCCCTCCTCTAACTCATTTTTCCACTGCCCCCCCCCCCTTTTTTCTCCAAGGTGCCTGTGCTAGAGTTGGCCTCGGCGCCTGAGGAGCAGAGGCTTATGATGCTGAAGAGGCTCGTGTTTCCTGCACAAGAAGAGCCTGGAGTGAAGAACACTGCCACTGTGAATTCAGTAGAATAGTGAGGTGATGCACTGTGAGTGCACACCGTTTCCCCAAGGATCAACCAGTGCAAGGCAGGGTTCTTAGTTGGAAGACCGAACATCTTCTGTACACATGGTCGAAGAGATGCTTCCAGAAAAAGTATCACTATGAAGAGCTAAAAAATGACATATGTCATCAGTCTAAATATACTTATAATTACAGTATCTCTTTTTGCCTTCAGAAGCAATTATTATCGCTATTATATTGGAACACATGTGGTCTGGAAGAGAGATTCTCTTAAAAGGGGATTTGTTCACTTAAAAGAAGGTCAAAAGCTAAATATTGCATGGTGAGTTATTTTTTTATTGTGGTGGCTTGAAATTGAAATTAAAAAAGTGACTGGACTGCGATTAAAAAAAACATTTTGTAAGCCATATTCTTGTTCTTGACTCACATTACCTATCCAACCTGTCCAGCATTTACAAAATATACAACTGGTTTGTAAACTGGTGCTCCCACCAGATGGTGCACTTGAGGCTAAGCTCTCTGCTTGCAAGGTATTGTCATATCAGACAATCAGGTATCAACAGACAGGCAACACTAATGACTATAAATGTGGCCCATAATTAAATATGACACGTGTAAACTTTTGGCTTTGGAATCATGGTCAAGTGGGGATGTAATTCCCTCAGAGTATGTGTGCAATAGTCTGCCAGTGATACGACTCAGACTTTGGTGTTTGATGGCAATACAGTCAGCAATGTCGTGTTGTAAGGTGGTTTCCAATCCCCCCCTCCCCCACATCCCAAGTCTCCCGGAAGGTCTGGGAGTCTCTCCTATTTAGATGGTGGCTCCCGGACGTCCGCGAGTGATATAAAATCTCCCGTATGTCGCGTGATCGTGGACATGTCATTTGAGAGTAGGCGAAGTGGTGCGAGTGAGTGGCGGTGAGACGGAGAGAGTGCGTGAGCATCATTTTTGTAGACGTATACTTTATCAGACGACCTCTGTCTCATCATCAAATCATTTCGTCATTAAAATGAAAGGTTGCAGCGCGAATAAAAAAAAAACGCTTTTCACCTTCAAGTAAAGTGTATTGTAGGTCTATTTACAACACAATGTTTCCATTGTGCCCGGTAGAAATGTAGTAGAAATATGTACACGATATTCCCACTGTGTTTATTTTAAAGACAGCTGATGAGAGTTCAGTTTAGCCCATTTTTATGTAAAGGCTATTTGAAAATAGCATAATTGCATCTCCATTGTAATACATTCTGCATATAGGCTAATAAGTAATGATGTGACCAGTAGAAACCAAAGTATGTAGGCTGGACTGTAAAAGCTTATATGATAGAGCAGAAAAGAATTGAGTACATTAGTGTCTACCGTATAATATATATCTTTTGGAGACACCTCTTTTCTGAGTTTCTGCAGTTTGGGGTGTCTGCAGTGCATATATCCTGGATGACAGGTGAGAATACCATTGTGTTTATCAACCCTTTATTACTGTCAAAATTAATTTGGAGATGACCAAAACGAAGAGTCTGGTGACAAAGGATACCCCCGATATCTGCGGAAAGTTACATTTAGGATCGCTTTAATAATTGAGTAACTCTGCAATATTAGTACCAGTGCACTAGGCGGCGGTATACACGGCGCGCGTTGGCATTACGTACGTACATCACAGAATAAGAACCACGCATGTACATGTTGAATATTTTACAGAACATAATGTCGTTTTTATCTGCATGATGTCGGAATTTAGTCCAGAACTCATTGATTATTTAGATGGAAAGATCTCATTCGAAGAATTTGAGAAACGGAGATCAGAGCGGAAAGCAAAGGAGAAGGAAAGCAAGAAGGTAGGGAATTCTCTGATATGAGAGTGAGTTAGTCAACTGTCAATTGTGATTCTCCTCGTCGCTCATTGAAACTTAAGTCTTGCACAGACAGAAATGAATGATAATGGAGTTGTAGGTGCAAAGAGACTTCTTGCTACAAAGCCTCTGGCACTTCGCGGCTTGCATTTGGAAGTTTGGTGGGACAAGTCAACCGTTACCTGCTGCAACTACTGGAACTGCACAGTCTACGTAGTTTTGGCATGATGAAGAGAATAGCTGGCGCTCCTACAAGTAGTGTTTATCATTGTTGTCACAGGGGAGTCAGGAGACTGGTTCCGGTGATGGTGAAGATGGGCCAGGCGATGGGGAGGATGCAACACCTAGCACATCGCAGGAGGTTCGAAAAACACGGAAACGGCGCATCGGTATGTTAACACCAACATTAATCATTTGTTTTTTCTTAACGTGTAGTACATGCCACATAAGTCCATGTCCTGTGTAACAGATACAGTGCATGTTATTCCAGTAATTTTTGCAACGTTGTTTGATGTACAGTACAAATTTCCTCAACCCTAGGTGAAACAGAGGAGGGAATAAGTCCATCAGTACATCAGGCTTTTGCCTCGATGATCGGTGAAGGCGGTGACGATGATGAAGACGACGAGGACGAGGATGATTATGATGATGGTGATGATGATGATGAAGACTATGACTTCAGAAAAGACAAGGAGGATACCGAAGACGAGGAAGAAGAGGATGAAGCTGAGATTGACGGCATCACAGCAGGGGATGTGTTTGCCCTGGAGATGGAACTCAATCGTGAGAACAAGAAAATGATGAAGGTAAGAGAGTTGCAAAGACTAATTTTTCCATTCCCCTTTGCATGGCATCCTCATCCTTTTTAAGGGAAACCTTGTTGGATGAACCTTTCCTACTGCACCTCACTCACTAGCTGCAAAGCGGATCATCACCTGCTTTTGTATTATGATTGACACTGTGATTTGAATGATAAAATAAATGTCGGTTGCAGTCAGGAAATAGCAGGCGTAAGTTGGATGTGTCTTGTGTATGTGGTGCACAGGAGAAACGTCATCGAAGTAAATTGCCACGGGCTCTTCGGGGACTCATGGGAGAAGCCAACATCCGCTATGCCCGTGGGGACAAGGAAGATGCCATCCTGATGTGCATGGAGATCATTCGGCAAGGTGAGTGCAAGAAGCTGGTGTCTTTTTGGAGAGTCATTGGCTCAGCAGTCGTTATTTGCAGTTTGGGCCTTACTGACTCTACTTGACCCTGTTGAAGTGTGTTTGAGCAAGACACTGAACTGATAACCCTTTCCAATGTACAGGCTTATGAGTTGCAGGGCAACTTCCACAATCAATGAAGTGTGTGTGATTGGGTGAATGTAAGTGATAATTGTAAGGTACTTTTAGTACTTGCAGGAATGTATTTATGCTGTGCATTGCTGTCCATTTACCATAGTTACTATGCTGTTCATTGCTGTCTGCTTACCAAATGTACCATTTTTGAAGTTTTTAAGCATACCCTAGGATTGACTTCAGGAGCTGTTGGTGGTGACTACCACTGTTCCTCTCAGTATTTGTCGTATGATCCAATTTAGTTTGTTATGTTTCTAAATAAAACAATGTACCATGCTACTTGCAGATTACCACAGGGCAGTTTGGAATTGTCTATTTGTGTTACATGTCTTTGAGAGTGAGTAGGTGCAAGTAAGTATAGTATTACAGCAGACCTTTTTGACTCCTCTGTAGCTCCTCTGGCGTACGAACCCTTCTCAACCCTGGCCATGATCTATGAGGACCAGGGTGATATGGAGAAAGCCCTCCAGTTTGGTCTGATTGCCGCGCACCTCAATCCCAGTGATTGTGAAGAGTGGGTCAAGTTAGCTGACATGTCCTTGGAGCAGGACAATATCAAGCAAGCCATTATCTGCTACTCCAAAGGTCAGTGATTAAAGCCTATGACTCCTCTACAGGACACATGGTTTTGAAGAAGAGAATGGCTGAATCCTAATGTCGCCAGTTTGTCTAAAGCCCTGAACCCTCAAAGGCTTAACTGGTATGACTTAGGCTATCATGGAATTGATTCATGCCGATCATGGTGTGAGGGTTCAGAGTTTAGGTCTTAAAGGGCACATTGAGATTCAGCCAACTTTTCCAGATGCAATTGAAACAAACTTTGAATCTTTGATAACCAAACTAAGTCTTTGTTGTTGGGCCAATGCTTTCACAGCCATCAAGTACGACTCGACAAACGTTCGTTTTCTGTGGGAGCGGTCCAGCCTCTATGAGCAGGTGGGTGAGCACAAACAGGCCATGGACGGTTACCGACGCATTCTCAACCTTCTGCCACCCCACGATGGAGAGCACTTTATGCAGCTGTCAAAGGACATGGCCAAGTAAGGGCTTATGTCAGAGATCTGACTTAAAGAATCTTTGCTTGTGTGCGCTTAATGGATGCCAGCTAGCCTAGATGTGCGTGTGTAACATTAGTAAACCTCTCTCCCAATGCCTTAAGAGACGTGCTAGTTAGTTGACTGGCAGCCTGTGCTTTTCAGTGGACTTGGCTCCTAATCTGATGCTGCTGGAGGTTGTGAGGTCGTGGGTTTTAGCAGGGCTGGATTACGCGGAATGAACTTGGTTGTGCTCACATTCCACATTCTGCTGAAAGAGAGAGCATTCTGTCTATTCTAGCTTGTTGCATATTGTATGTTAGGGCTTTTGCTGTAAGTGGCATAGACCTGTATGTGTAATTGTGTTAAGATGACGTGGTTATTACATGTATTTAAATTTGAAAGTTTGATATTTTGTTTTGAATATTTATGTTTGCTAGTTGTTCATTGTGTGTGTGTGTGTGCGTGCACGCGCATGTGTCTGTGTGTGTTATTGAGGATGTGCTATAAGCAAATGAAACATTGTTCTCACACAATGGTTTGCTGCTGTTCTCCAGGAGCTACTATGAGAGCAGCGAGCTGCCATCAGCCATTGGTGTGATGGAGGAGGCCCTGAAGCGTCACCCAGAGCTGGTCACACACGAGTGCATCAACATGGCTGCTGAACTCTATATCGCCAACCATGAGCACACCAAAGCACTACAGGTAAGCAGCCAGTGGGGTCCAACAGATAGAGGGCGAGAGAGAGGCATGTTTAAGAGGAAACAGAATACAGACAGAGTAAAGATGAGAAGAGAAGCATAGAAGTAATTGATATGACTTACATTCTGTTAAGAGTATATTAATATTACAGTAGTTTTGTCTGTAATTGGTTTGTGAAATGTTTTTGCATGATTTTACTGTTTTCCTTTTTTTGTTAATATTACAGTTTTAGTTGCTTTTGATGGAGATGTCTGCTAAGTATCCATCTAAAATGAATATATCCTCTGTCCTTTAAATATGATTGGCTAAGCTGCATTCTAAGCTGTGGTAAAACACACTGTAAAACATGCACCTGTGAATGCTTTCTATTAGTGTAGTGTGCCATACAAAGTCAGTTTGTCAGTTCCTGCATCTGTTCGCCGTTTGTCTGTCATTAATGCTGAAGAACTATTTTGTTTTTATGGAAGAATAGCAAAGCATATTGATAAATTATTGCATTTTTTGCCGTTGTAAGTGTGTGTGTGTGTTTATTTTAAGAAGCCATTTCATTGTTTTTATACTGTTTTATAAAAGCAGTAATATTCCACTTCACAGTCTGCCCTTCAGCTGCTTAAAACGCATGTAACCCATGGCCTTTGAAACAAAAAAAATCAAAACCATTATGGAAATTTGTGTGTCTGTTTTCTCGAGCATTTCTTGCTTTGGCATTAGTCATGGTTGTCTGGGGGAGGAATAAGAACTCGAGGCGGAGGGGCAGGGGAATGTTTGGGTGCATGGAAAGGTTGCAATAAATTATTTACATACTTGTATCAGACGGCTGTTTTTATGTCTGTTTTTTCTCACTCTTCATATAAACTAAAGAAGAATTAATGTTCTTTTTTGTGAATATGTTTGGAGTATATGGCTGTGTGTGCTTTATGTCTGTGTAAATATCAGAGTGCTTTATTGTTGTGTAACCTGTTTGCAGGCTTTAGTGAAGTTCTGTGGGATTGAACTGAAGAGAGAGGGCCAGAAGACAGACCCAGAGGAACCTCAACAAGACAAGGAAGAACAGATGGATGAAGGACAGGAAAAAGAGGATGAGGACAAAGAAAAGGAACAAGAAAAAGAAAAGGAAAAAAACGAAGAACCACTTGGTATGCATCAGTCTGTATGGAGTAATGTCAGGATGTAGTGTCTCTCTTGAAAGATTGTTTGACTGTCCTTTTGTTATTTGGTTTGTAGGTCTCCTATTGTCTGCCCCACCATCTTGATTTCACTATTTCTCTTTCACTGCTCCTCTCGAACCTTTTTAATTACCCTTTACTCCTAATTATGTCTCACATTGCTAATGCTTTTACCTCTTGATTTTTTTCTTCACATTTAATGACTCCATCACGCTCTGTTCACCCACAGGGGAGGTGTTGGAGGTCATTGTACCAGATGAAGTGCCTGTGGACATCAGAGTGAAACTGATGGTGTGTTTTATACATCAGCATGTCTACAAGCCTCTGGATGTGAGTTTACAGACTGTTCCAGTTTTTCATGATGCTCATAGTTTCTGGCTCTTACACATGGGAAGTTCAGTGGATCATCTAAAAGGGTCCTTTTTAGTCTAACTCCATAATCCAGCTCTACACATTTCACTAGGAAATTCACAAGTTTCCAGGAATAAATTTTCAACATATGCTAGGTGTTTCTAAACAAAAATAACCACTTCTGGCTTATCGGGTCTTCAAATAATTTTCAAATCACGCCATCCACCTGAAGTTTCAGAAATCAAACTGGAAATCAAACCCCACCAAATAATATGTCAGTGATGAACTCTCTGTCGTTCTCTTCCACTCTTCTGTCCCCTCTTGTCTACTCCTCACCCACATCACCCTATCCCTGCCTCCACCTGTAGCCTATGCTGACTGTTCTGATGGAGCAGAGCCCGGAGGAGCTGGGTGATCTGTACCTGGACGTGGCCGAGGCCTTCCTGGAAGAGGGGGAGTACAACTCAGCCCTCCCACTGCTTTCAGCACTCGTCTGCTCCGAGAGGTACAACCTGGCTGTTGTCTGGCTCAGGCATGCAGGTGGGCACAGCTGTGTGTATGTGTGTGTGTGTGTGTGTGTGTGTGTGTGTGTGTGTGTGTAAACATCTGTGCACTGTGGTGAGGAACTTTCGTAAGGTGGTGAAAATGTGTTAATTCTGTGTGTTTGTGGAGACCATGTAGAATCTCTGAACATTAGGGTGAATTATGATGTGTGTGTGTGTGTGTGTGTGTATAGAATGTCTAAGAGCTCTGGGCCACCTGGAGGTGGCAGTGCGGAGCTACTTAAAGGTGGTGGAGATGGCGCCGTTACACCTGGAAGCTCGTCTCTCCCTCTCCACCCTGCAGCAGCAGCTGGGTCGCCCTGAGTTGGCCCTGGAGGCCCTGGAGTCCATGTACGACCCCGAGACACTCGCCCAGGACTCCAGTGCTGTGCAACAGGTATGTGTGTGTGTGTGTGTGTGTGTGTGTTGATGATTGTGTGTCTGCCCTATTAAACATTCCTAGTGCTCAATTTAATGAAATTAGTCAAAAGCCTTTGAGTGTTTGTGTGTTGTGTCCCTCTCGCCTCTCTGCTTGTGTTTGTGTTTTGAAACATCTTGATAGTTTTGCACAGATGAAGCAACATTTTGTTTATTTGCCTCTATGCCGCTGTCTATGACTTAAGACATCCTTAAGTATTCCTAATCTGTGTGTGTGTGTGTTTTCTGCTTTTCAGGAGCTGAAGTTGCTGCTCCATCGCTCCACACTTCTCCTCTCCCAGGGCAGACAGATTGAATATGTGGACAATCTTTTGACCATGTTGGCCATGCTGCTCAAGGTCATCATCAACCCCCCCTCCCATTCCCGATCTTATCAGGCCTCTCTCTGTGTCCTCCCCTTGGCTTCAGTAGGGTTCATTTTGCATTGACTGGGCCTTGTATTAAGGGGGTAGTTCTCTGTGTCCTCTGTGTCCCCCTGAGGATCTTAGAAGTGTATTGTCTTTATTGTTTGGTGTTATCCTCAGTGTGACTTCACTTTATATATGGGGTGTACATACTATAATTGTTTGCGTGTGCGTTCTTTGCAGATGGCCATGATACGCTCCAAGGTGTGTATGATCTCTGAATGTGGTCACCTGCGTGTTGCCAAATCCGCCGGACGCAAGATGCCAAACCAAGACCAGGAAGCAGCCTATCAGGACATTGTGGGTGAGTTCAGAATGGTTTTGCAAGGAACCCATTTGTGGTTGTTTCTGGAACAAGTCCATTAAATGGTTACGGTTCTTCAGTTCCTTGTTTGCTGGAGAGTGAATGTTATGAATTGAGTATTTTTATATGCATGCATTCATTTATATACATTATTTGATATACATTTTTTTAAGTTTATGTGTACATTAATTACATACATTTATATACCTAATGAGCAGTATTAGTCCTGACTAAACAACTTTAATGTAGTCTTTCATTTAGCCTTCCTCTCTTGATTTTCTTTTCTCGTTCTTCTCACAGAATCCTCTGCTTTGCAGATTGGCAAATGTTGCGTGGTGTGTTAATATTTAGTGGTGTGACAGATTCTGACTTGAGTTAGGAATCCATTCAGGAATCCATTCAGGGATGTTCTCCCACTCTCAGCTCCATTGCCCCAATGCTCCATTTTGTTCTGGAATAGTCTTTTACTCCTCTCGCTTTCCCCAATCTTGGTGTGTTTTCCTTTCTTTCCTTCTCCATCACACTCTCCCACTCATGCTCTCCTTTCCACTCCCATTGCTCTCTCACCCCTTTTTGAACCCCTTCAATTTCTTTCCCCTCCACCCTTTTTCAGTTCTCTGCTTCATCCTCTCTCACTCACTGCGTCTTTTCTCCTAACCCCATTCCTCTCCTGTGCTCTGTGTGTGTATGTGTTTGAGTGTGTGTGTTTGTGTGCTCCTGTGTGTGTGTGTGTGTGTGTGTGTGTGTGTGTGTGTGCGTGTGCGTGTGCGCGCGCGTGCATAGGAAGGTCCAGTGTGATGTCGCGAGAGGATTGGTGGCAGCTCCTGCTACGCTGCCTGAGTATCCTCTGTGACAGCCAACGCTTTGGTGAGGCCGAGCTCTTGGTGGACTCCTCGCTGAACTTCGACACCTTCTACGACGACCGGGTCAAGCGCAAGGAGCTGGGCTACCTGGGCCTCTCTACCTCCTTCCTGGACCGCAATTTTGTCAAGGCATATGACTACATCAGGTGAGGAAATGGATCACTGTGCAAATATTCTGGCACAGTGCACCACTAGCAAATTTGGATTTCCGCTAGAGGTCAGTGTGATGAATGATGATTGACCATTGTAGTTCATTATCAGTTCACAAAAAATCCATAAAGCAATCACAACTCATTAGCTTATTAGCTTAGTCATTTTCGCCATTGAGAAATAGATTATAACCCACGCTATCTGAACCACACAATGTAGACCTCTAACTAGCTACAGCAGGATAAAATGATTGTCACAGGTTCATATGTATTAATCTTGTTTTAATAAAAACGTCTTTTATTCACGACACTACCCAACATCCTAAAGTGCAAAGTAGCGTAAATCAGCGCCTTTGATTGGTGGAGACTCTCTCTTTGTGTCTGTCTCTTCTGTAAACGTGTGTTTGTGTGTGTGTGTGGCATGCATGGGCAGACTGATGCTAATGGACTCTGTGGAGCGGGCGCAGCTGTGGAACGTGTTCAACCAGGTGACGCTGCACTCGCAGGACGTGCGCCACCATCGCTTCTGCCTGCGCCTCATGCTGAAGAACCCCGAGAACCTGGCACTGTGCGTGCTCAACGGACACGCCTCACTTGTCTCAGGCAGCTTCAAACACGCCCTTGGTACGCACGAGACACACACACAAACACACCCACACACTTGTTCGCCACTGTTCATTCATTTGTTCTCCAGTTCAGCATAGCCTTCGATCACATAGTTCAGGATTTTGTTTTATTGTAATCTTTCCAGCCTCACAGCGCTGTTCTGTTATCTTAAAACAATGGCCTCAAACTCATTCTGATGCTTCACTTGTGTTAGGAAAATAAATTCTTTGACATTCTCAGTACATGTCCGGAACACTTGATAGTGTACAATGTCTTTTTGATCAGAGAGGATCATTACCGTTTTGTTTACTGTTTTGTTTGTTTTTTTTTTTGATGTAGTGTTTTGCTGCCAAATGATGTCACCACGGGGCACACATATTCCACTGTTGTGTTTCTTTAACATAACAGTTTCAACAACTTCATAACCAATTTTTTTTCTTTGTCCTTTACTTTCCTTTTCTCTGGCTTTCTTGTGTGCTGCTACCGATTAGGTCAATATGTCCAGGCCTTCCGGATGCAGCCGGAAAACCCTCTCCATAGTCTGTGTGTGGGTCTCACCTTCTTCCACATGGCCTCGCAGAAATTTGTCATCAAGCGCCATTCTCTAGTCATGCAGGTTTGTTCTTGGCCTATGCTGCACAGTATAGCTGGCTGATACGACTTCAGAAAAAAATAGAGAGATTTTTATATGCCGATGAGAAATAGAGTTATGGAAAGTGTAAACCTTCAACCTTCATGTGCAATGAAATGCACAGTGGCGTGTTTTCGCAAAAGGAAAAATGTGCTATCTGTGCCCAGCGCTATGCAAAAACATCCAAACACAACTGTGTTACCGTAATTGCAATATGCAAAATTCTTTATGGGAGAATTATTACAATATGCAACACAATATGCCACAACCCTATAAAATGTAACCATCATGTTATTTATTTTTCTCTTCATGGATGTTAGGTTATTAAGAATTGCCAGTGAAACAATGTTAATTTCAGTTCCATGCAGTCGTTATGTGTAGTAACAAGGAAGCAGCATTTAAGAATTACAATTTAATGCTATGAGAATGGCCAAGAAATGGTAAAGACAAAACCATGTGAGAACTTTATGGCCTGCTTTACTGCAGGGCTTCTCATTCCTGTGGCGTTATGTGGAGCGGCGTGGTCACTGCCAGGAGAGCATGTACAATGTGGGCCGTGCCCTGCACCAGATGGGGCTCATGCACTTGGCTGTCCACTACTACCAGACAGCCCTCACCTTTCCCACCCCTTCACTGGAGGTATGCCACAGCAGTCTCATCTCAGCACTGTCCAAAGCAACTTACCAGGGGTGGTTTGTAGACAGTGTTGTCACTAACTTCTGTCACTAGCTCACCCAATGGCAAAAGTTACAACCAAGTTTGGGACAGCCCACTGTTGGGAAGTAGCTGTGGTGTTGCATGTATTAAACAATTTTTTCTGGAACATATTGTGTGTGTGTGTGTGTGTGTGTGTGTGTGTGTGGTGTGTGTGTGTGTGTGTGTGTGTGTGTCCAGAGTATGCATTGAGCATCTCCACTTGTTCTCTTTTTTAGGGAATTGATGATGACCAACTGGATCTGCGCCGAGAGATTGCCTACAACCTGTCACTTATCTATCAGTCCAGTGGTAACACAGAGATGGCCAGACACTTGATCTATACCCACTGTGTAATCTAGCTCCTTGTGCAGAAGCACTGTGCCATGCATGCACATCATTTTAGGAATTGACTGTATTCTGCAGTTGTGTATATTTTGTACAAATATCGTTTTTTTTTTCTCTTTTGTTTTCTAAAAAAATAAAAGGATTTGTTGCTTTGAGCAGAAGATCCTGTATACACAGTACTTTGAATTCATGCAAACATTTTGAAATAATCCTCAATAATCTTGTCATATTAGAGCGCTATATAGTACATTTTATTATTCTCAGTAGGCGCGTTTGAAAGGTTTTCAGATGGAGCAGTCCAGGTGCCTTTACAAAACCTGACCACACGGAGTCAGTGCAGTACTCCAGGAAAATGATAGATGTGCGCATCATGACGGCATCAATTTCATCCCAAAAATTGTACATAAATAAAATGTGTACAGCCTTCTGTAGATCTCATATGAGTGGGGATGCGGTACCCGGCATCTTTAGATATAAGCTATTGCAATTTTGGAGGCGTTGGGTATAACCTGGCATTTTATTCGCTGCGGGTTGCAAGCTATTCCAATTAAGTAATTATTCATTAAACGAAGTGCCAAAACTAAGAGATCCATCCAGTTCCATTTCTGTTAGGCCCGTAAAATACGTTCTAAATTGAAATTGCATAGTAAAAACAGCTCAAACTCGAATTTTGCTTTGTGATCTGAAATGTGTCCTATGGTCATTGCAACATTTATCCGTTGGCATTAACGTTAGAAAAGGGCAGAAATTGTCCTCAAAATCGTTTCCCACCCGCTCCGTCCACTCTGTGCTTCTCGCTCAAGCTATCACGCCATTCCGACAGAGCTCTGGTTCCCATCAACAGTGCGAAAGTAGCGTAGGCTACTGATGCTTACGGTCAAAACAAGATTAGAAACCACAATACCACAGCAGACAGCTGTGAAAGTAGCGCCTTCTTCGCCATCTTCTGAAGAGAACAGAGTAGCTGACTATTTGGATGTTATTGTTTTGCTGTGCGGTTGTCTCATATGTATGGTTTTAGACAGGGTCAGCGAGAGCTGGTGAGATGATGAAAAAGTGCACGGACGAGGAGCTGCTGTTGTCACAGAGGCGGAAACAATCTAGCGGATATGAAGGTCTTCTAAATAAATAAGAAATGAGTCTTCTATCTAGACTGGCACGGCAAATGGCAGGAGGCAACTCAACGACGCCCATGAAACGCTACAGTTTATGTATAACGCCAAATATTTGACAACCAAAGCGATCGTCTGCCATAGTGTTGTGGCGAAAGAAAGCATTTTTGGCGGAGGTGTGGATACAAGCTGCCGCTGAAGGGGGCTGAATCTCGGCTGGATTCCACCAACTCGCAGGCCTTGGCCCTCTACCTAAAGATACTGCAAAACAAAGGTTTGGATGAAGTTCTCGGAAAACGGACCGAAATAGTCCCGAATCAAGGTATTGTAACCGATAGTTTTTTTAAAAAACACCGTTGTGTGCATAGGAGTCTGCTGAACTCGCACAGTCGGTTCCACATGCTTTTCCTTGTTTATTTAGGTTGTGTGGAGTCATAGCCTAACGTTCCCGTGGCCAGTGTGTTGGGAGGTGAAATATTTGCTTCTGTGAAAATAGTGCGTTCTTGTTGTAAATCACCGTTACTGTTATTGATGTACTTGACAACATGACAAGAATAGACATCGGACGGTGAGGAAACATTCAATGCTTCTAGGGCTATTGCGCTTCGCTTGTTGGAATGCATCTTTAGGAAAATTACATTAGGCCTGGAGATAGAGGGAATTCCCTTGGAAGGCTACAGGTTTTCGTCGTTCTCTACACCGTGGTATTCTACTCACTTTCTGTCAAAGGTGTCAAGTACACGGGAAAAAGGCTAGGTAGCCATAACGCACAGCTGCTACCCATGGACATGCGTTCCAAAACAATCTCCATCCCTGTGGGTGAGTGGAACCTTACAGTAGGGTACTCCAAGGAGGGTCAGGAACACAATAGAACGGTAAATATTCAGTTTTAGGCAAATTGTCAGATATCCTCTAACAAAAAGTGTTTGAGAATAGCATAACAAAAGGCATGTAAGGGGTTACATGGTTGGTAAAATTAATCCCTCGTCACCATGATGTGTTATGATCTTTGAGACAAAGGCTCAGAACGTGACTGGTCCATCTATCGATGGCAATATCGAACTCGGACAAGACCTTAGACGTGATCTCCCCTGAAGCCTTCATATTACAATAAAATAGGCATCAGTGAACTTCAATTGTCGCCTTATACATTCATTGCTGAACAACTGTCATTTTAAGATCAAAGGCTCACTACTGAATTCTTGATGTTATCTCTCTAAGCCCGTGACAGCGATTTACCACACCTCAGAAAGAACTGTCAGCTGCTCCATTTCGCATGTGTGATCACTGTTAGAAGCAAAGACCCACCAGATTTACCTGTTTTAGGGTGAAATTAAAATATGCCCGTCTAACAGCACAGATTGTTGACTATGGGTATCTTTCATTATTATTTAGCTTTCTGTTCCCTTACACATGATAAATATGTTCAGATATGTATGAAAATGATATGAAAATATAAGGGCAACGTAGAATTACAGGTGAAAACCGTCCCACATGGTCTTTAATTTCTGTGGATATCTGACAGAATGGTTTACAGAGTGGGCTAGATGCTGGGGTCAAAGTTTGTGTAAACATAGGCCAGTGTTCTTGTTGAATAGAGAAATAATTTTTTTTCTCTCTTCAAGTTAGTGACTGTGTACACAAGATCCTGAGATCCCATGAGACAATGTCAGACAATGTAGCTGTGACCCTGTGTGCTTCCGTAGTGATTGGAGTGGAATGCCTAACGGTGGAAGGGCGGGTGACCTCTTGGCATTTCCCCCTGAAGTTCCACTAAAAGAGGTGACCTCTGTCACATTCAGTCAGACAGAAGCACGGACACGCAGGGACATTTTTGGAGTTGGCAATTTCAGATAGAAATGGCGTTTTATTGCAGAGGGTCTCATTTAAATAATTCTGTTTGTGTTTGTCAGTCTTGTTAGGGTTGTTTTGGCAGGGTGTGGAAGCCATTGTCATGGACAGATTATTGCTGGTGTCCTGGGGTGGCATTAGGACCGTGTGCATGAAATCCAGAAATGGACACATGGATTTCTCCCATCCGTGGAAATGAGATCACCTCCTGTTGCGTAAAACCAGGAAAGTCAAAGTGAAAGAAGGGACAATAAGATACACACTTACAATGTGAATAGCCACCATATGGTTGGAACGACAGCAGAACTGTAAGGACTTGAACAAGCAGATTAGGCATCCATTTTTTGCAGCTCAGCAGAGAATATCCCAGATGAAAGAGAAATATATTTAGCATATCATATTCAGTGTCCAGTCTTACTTTCATTCAGAGCATAGATTGCTTCAATGGAGAATACAACAAAGTGTTAATTTGGGGACAAAGTAGATAATAAGCAGGTAAGAATCAGTAGCAGAGGGCCATGGTTATAGTTGTCAGTATCCAGAAATAGCAAACGTGCAACGGAAAAGACAGTGACTGAACTATGGTGAATGCAAACTTCCTTTCTTTATGAGCTCCCTGTCATGATAACGACAAGCCCAGAGGAAGATGTCCATCCTTACACACAAACATCCCCTCCCCTCTATACCTCCATCCCTCTGCAACATCATTCTTCCCTTCCTTCCTCCTCCCCTCCACTCTCCCCCTTCCATCTTGTCTGCCTGGCCCCTCTTCTCTGCCCTCCACTGCTCTTGTTATCTTGGGGCAGCATGATTAGGGGATGTAAACCCTGGCTGAGATTTAGGCACAGAGCGGGGGGCGGAGTTGCCAATGAATCCCCTTGGTGTGAGCTTGCCCCAGTTCTTCCAGCATTAGCCAACTGAACTTAAAAGAGTGAAAGGGCAGAAAAGATGCAAGAACTAGCCTCACCAAGTGAAGCTTAAGTGAACACACACACACACACACAGACATATGCAACAGGTGGTATTGCAAATGGTGTCTTTAGCATTTGGTGTGAAAAGGTCTGTGCTTTGGTCAGCACGGGGCTGCTGCCCTCCCAGACAGGTCTGGTGGTGAGTGAGTCACCATTTTAAATGTGTCCAGCTGAGGGTGGCGTTTACGAAGGTCCCTAGCAAGCACTGGTTCTGCCTCGAAAAATGCACTGTTCACAGTGAAAGCTCTGCAAAATTCTCTGACAGACACTGACCTATTCTGTCTGGTACTGTCTTCATTTACTCTTGGTGGCCCTGTTCTAATGATTATTTAAACTGTGTTCAATTCTAATCCAAACCGTCATCGATGCATCAGGTAGTCTTCGTTAGTTACTAATGGCTAATGAATAATGGCTGTTAGTGCAATCAATATTTTATACTGGCAGGTTCTTATGTCCTGTGGTTCTCTGTACCACAGATTCAATACACTGTCAGTAAGACTGTCACTGTCACCTATTAATAGCTGAGTGACCACTGTGCTTTATGTCTCATCAGAGGAGCAAGTGAGCCAACACACTTCCTCGTCAGTGTTAGAGAGTTTTCATTTAGGCCCGACCTCTGAATATCTCCCTCACAGCTCTGGCTGGCTCTTGGAGAAACACAAGAGCAAAAACACAGTCTTGGTGCCAGTTGTTTACACATACCAGATGTACATCAAGCCAACCCACTTCAAATATTTTCCTCACAAATACCTTGTGGAATAACGTTGAGTTGGAGTTTTTTTTTAAATTCCACCCCTTTTTTAACACAGTGGGTTGAGTGTGTTTTCACTGCAGTTCAAATGATTTGTGTCAGTGGTGTCGTGATTGGAGTGAATTGTGACAGGGAAAGAGACTTTGAAGTGTTTTCAGTTTTTTTCAGTTTTTTGCTGGATTAAAGAGAAGTCTGTATCCTCTCAAGACCAGGCTGTGTCTTTAAATTCAGTCTGGAAATGCTATAAATAAAACACTTTCTCAGTACTCACTGTTCAATACAGTCTGACATCAAAATGGAGCCTGAGGCTTTAACATTGTGGATCTGATATGATTTAACAACTATTGTGGTGTGTAAGTGTATGTGTTTGCATAGAATCGAAATACTTACTCTGAGGTTCTTTTAAAGATTGATAACATGGTGCAAGGCATTGTACATTATACTAGAGAGGAGATATGATGTCCTTAAAACAAAGGTGTATGCAAGCTAAACTTTGAAGATACAAAATCGAAAAGGTCCGAGCAACTTTCTTCAGACCTCCAAAGCCACTTAAGCTCCCTAGCACACAAACATGCAATACTTGTCTACATTTTTATAGACCTATCACCATCAATTTGTTTCAGAGCATTCAAAATTGGATGGGATTTTTACAGCCCTGACTAATATTTTATGTATCAATTTCAGAGTATTTAATTAATTGACTGTGAATTGGGGTGTGAACATTTCAAGTGATTAAGTTCAGCAAAAATGGCTTTAGATTACATCTCATACTTCTTTTAACTGCCGTTAACTACATCATGATTCATAGTTATCAGTTATGCAGTAGCCAGTTGCCACAGCAGATGCCATATATGGGAAAACCATAATGAAGTTCACTAGCGTCGCATGCAGCTTAATGTAACTCAGCCGAGAGACAAAGCTCAGCTGAGGAGGCGATTCTCTTACTGGGCATGCACCCAGGGTCTTTGCTGCTGCTTGCTGTGTACACAAATCAGCGCCTTCATTTATATCGCTTGGAGTTTGGCAGTGCACAAGTTGATGGTTTCTTCAGGCTACCTAATGCTTCTTCCTAGCTGATGTTTCAGCTGAACAATTCTTGATAAAACTAAAACAGTGTCAGTCTGTAAAGCCAGACTGTTACCAACAGGACTGTACTATAACTATCTTAGATATGATTCGTTCGACCATGATTCACTTCAGTGAATCAATCACAGCATCGGTTTAATTCTTTGACAGCCATACCTCATAGAATTTGGCTCTCTGGCTTTGCTTGGAACAGGCCACAGTCTTGACTTCCACGGCACAGACTCGATTATTGTTGATTTTATAGATTAGAAGCCGTAGATTAGAGTGCTACTGAGAGGCTACACGTTTAGTCTGCCTGTGTAGCTGTGACGAACATGTAATTGCATCACGTCCACATGGAGATTTATTCTTGTGTGCGCACAGTATCTGGTGCACTGCTCTGCAGCGGAGCAACAGACAATGCCACGCCATCTACTTAGCCAATAATAACGTCTCATAATTTCATTCAGGGACTAATTACGTTTGGAAAATTCAGTTAGCAGACCGTTTATTAGCTGCCCCCTGAATCTAAATGCCATCATTATGGTAATGACATGGTCTGGCACGATCATGGCACACCATCATGACACAGGCATTATGGTTTCAGTTGTGTGGAGGATCTGGCTCCTGAGGTCACTCCTTTTATGGTCGATGGTGGTTAGCACAGTGATGCCATCTTTCAAATATGTCAGACTCTTAAGGATACTTTGTTATACTGTACAAGAATGCAATGTTATGGGGCGGTGGTAGCGTAGCAGTTAAGGAACCTGGCTAGCGTGCAAGTAGCCTTAAAGGTTGTGGGTTCGACTCCCAGCTGGCACTGTTGTGCCCCTGATCAAGGCACTTAACCCTAATTTACTCTAGGGAAGACTGGCCTTGAACAATTAATAGTTGACAAAAAATGTAAGTCGTTTTGGATAAAAGCGTCTGCTAAATGCATAAATGTAATTGTAAATGTTCATTTGACACAGTTTATAAAGTCTTACACCAGTTTCTTATTTCCATGCATCCCAATGTGTTACAACATATAAGGCCACATTCCAAGTTCTTGATCTCAAGGTGGATGTCTTTGAGGTGATGTTTTAGGCACCATATAGACTACTGTATGTCAGTGTGGACAAAAATGACAATGATACAGAGATACTAACTAGAGAAAGCGAAACTGAGAATCGAGTGATGCTGGGCGTGTTCCACATTGTGTTTTGAGTATGTGTCATGCTTGCTTTACATGTTGTATGTAATTGTTTGTGTGCTTTTTTTGGCATAAACAAGTACTCAGAGGAAGGGGCCAAAGCCAACACTGGTGCATCCTGGACTGGGAGTGTGAGTAATGTTTGTGAGGCCTGGCTCCTCCGTGACAGTGACTGATGACTGAGTGTGCCCAGGTTACGCCAGGATATTCCAGGATGGGTCTGTTTAACCCCACCATCAACGACAATACCTCATCCCCCTTCCTTAGGGGGCCTTCCTTAACACCCACAGTGCACATGCTCTCTGGCTAGTCCTATTTTAAAGCCCCATGTTTTTGAACCAGCAAATCCGTGTTGTGACATACTCACTGTGGTTGTGTCCTGTCGCTGTGGCTGCTGTGACTGTGAATAATACCATGCCCTGAAATGAAACCATTGATGGGAAACCATTGATGGGATACCATTGGGAAGCCATTGGGAAACCAATGAAACCATTGATGGGAAATCCAACCTCAGGGTGTGGGAAAGGCTTTTGGGTGAACTTTAGCATGGAAAGCTGTTTTGTCTGCATTGGCAGTCTCCAATATGATAGAAATGGCATTCTAGCAAAGGAAGACCTCATTTGGAAAAATTCAGTTGTTTGTTTAGTTTTGGTTGTATTTGCATGTAGCTGGTTGGAGTTAGGTTTCCTCTGTCAGGATCTGGAAGCTATCGTCATGGACTAGAGTATTGTTGTTCTCCTGCTTTGTATGCCAGGCATTAGGAGACTTGACTTTCTCCCATGGAATTGAGGTATTGAGATACACATCTACAATGCGAATAGCCGCCATATGGTTAGAAAGACACAGAATTAAATGGATTTGAACAAGCAGACTCTGCAGACTTGATGCCTTCTTACTTATTTAACCAGCAGATGCAGTGTTCTGGAAGTGTGTGTGTGCAGACGTTTCCCCTTGTGCTTACTATATGGTCGTGTGGTGTTCCTGCGACAATAGTGAGTATCATTTGATAGCTAAATTCATTACAAGGGAAATATAACTACAGAGCATGAATGACTGTTAAGAAGACCCTCTACAATGTTGAGCTGTTCTGTCTCACTTCAAAGCCCAAGCCCTCTCTGTTTGTAATTTTTCAACCAAAGGCCAGAACGAACATTAGTATATCACGTTCACCTTTGTTTGAGTCTGTTTGAGTTTACATATTCGTTACATACACCTACATTCGTTACATACACCTACATTCACCATATATATCTTCTACCCACACTATGAGTTAGCGAACGATGAGTTAAACCAATATTGTGTGATACCATATATCCCACTATGTTTATCTTAGTTATTGTTTTACTATTGGAGTCTGTATATACTTGAGCAAAGCAAAGGTGCTGCTTGCAGCAGTTGGTATGTACACACTAGCAGGGTTGTGATATGGGTCAGTGCTTGGGGTTTTCAGCGGCGGAGATGTGTTTGGCCTGATATAAATAGCGCACCCCTCTGCTATGTATAAATAGACAGTAGCGAGATACAGGCCGTGAAAGGGCTGGAGACTCGGGTCTTTCAGGGAGGGGCACAGCGCCTCCGAGACCCTGGGAATGATGAAGTCACCTTAACTGGGAAAGGAGTCCTGACCTACCCATTGCTCAAAAATGCCCCACACCGTACTGTCAAGACACCCACCCAAACCTCTTATCCAGCCCCAGTTTCCACAGTCCCAAGTGATCAGTCACAGACAAACACCCTCACAAACTTAGCACCACAGCAGCAGCAGCCCTTAAACTAGAGCGTTTTAAATCTAACCCAACTCTAGATGACTTACATCACACAAGTCAGATGGTCTCAGATGGTGGCCTGTTCTGGCTCAGATGTGGCTCTATTGTGGCCCCCACCCGGCCCTTATTTATTTATTTTATCCCACAGAATCAGCTGCCCTCTGTGGGTAAACCCTCAAGACACACCTGCTGTAGTTGGCAGTTAGTGTCAGAGACACTCTTAAAGCACTGTCCCAGATTTCAACCACAACACTACTAAGCAAGAAGATGGTCCCCACAGTTATTGTCCTTAGAGTATCATCTTAAGGAGGTAAAGAGATAATAAAGGCTCTGCTAAATCACAGCTTAATAAATCATTACACGCACAGAACAAAAGTGATAATGCTTCAAGCATGAAAATGTCATTATATTACGAGTTCATTTATTACCGTATTATCCAGCATGATTACATTATTCCTGGAACACTATTAGCTTCTCCTGAGCCATTTTGTTATGCAGTTATAATTAGATTTCTGCTGGCTTTGAGGTTTCTGTTCTGCTGCACTGTTTAATTCATTTCCATTGGTGAAGACGAGAAGAAGAGTTCTGTCTAGAAGCATTAGAAGTTCTTTTCAAAACATCTTATTGGTTTATCCATGCAAGTCTCCCATGGAGGGTTGATGGCACCTCTCTCCCCCACTGTGGACTCACAGGGTGTCTGCATGAGAGCCCTGCAAATTCTGTCAGCTTTTGGGATCTGAGGTTATAAATTGTTTATAAAATTGTTATAAAATGTTTACAGTTTCCACCATTGAGCTGAACATTTTTTTCTTCTCCTTTTTCATTGTCTCTTCAACTGCTGCATTGTGATTACACACTTCAGGGGAGAGTTTAGTTGGTATGACGTTTCTCCTCACAGCAGGCACGGGCATTTTTACCATTATAGGAACCATTATACATCAGGCCAAAGTAAACAAGTGACTGGGGATGGAGCTGCATTAGTAGTACCCGTAACCTAGCAGCAGCTGGGCCCTGCTGATTCAGTTTTTCTCCTGCCTGTGTGTTCTTGCTCTAAAGAGTCTTAGTATGGATGGCTGGATGGAAGATCATTAATTGATGTCTTAAGTGTCCTGAGCTTCCTGGCAAGGTGATGGGTAGTGGGATGGACACAAGTGTGCCAGAGTATCAACATCACAGCAACAAGGTTCACAGAGTGGGTCTATATTTGGGGATGGAGATAGAAATAAAACAGAAAAGAGACAGTAATAGAACAGAACTATATTTACAGCTTATTTGGTAAATATATTACAAACGTGATATAATACCTGTTGTCTATTGAATGCCAAAGTGACTATAGGGCACTTTCTGAGGTGTTTTAGAGGTGTTTTAATGGGCTATGACTTTTTGTATCATTGTCAAATTAAGTTTGATGGTATATGGTATTGAAAGATGAGTTAACGTGTGCCAACAGGCTATGTGATGTTGTGTTTGGTGGAACCTGTGAAATAAAGAAGCATCAGGTCACATGGCAACATTGCTGAAAGGTTTTATCTGTGCCATCTGGAATGTTGTTTGTGTTTGCATGGTTTCACATGTTTAACTTGATTGGCTTGGTAAATTTTACAAGAAAACTCTGTAATGCTTCCTAACATGCCAATTTAATTGCAAGATTTGAGAACTGACATTAGCTGAAAGATTTAACAAAACTGAACAAACTGACAACGGTTTATCAGCAGTGATCAAACACATGACTATTAATCATTCTTTATGATTATTGTTTTTATTTATTCTGTCAACTTTTTCTCTACAGTCTGTGCATTCAGTGTGTGAACTGTTCCTTGAAAGTACTCTACAGCAGGAGTTGTCCAGTCAATTAAACGCCATTTTAATTTGAGGGTTTATTGCCTAGCCCTAATCATGATAAAAATCGATATTGATCAATATGGGAAAATACTGTATATTGAGAACATTTTTTGTGCCATGTCGCCCAGCCCTAATTACAGCATGTCCCAAAACATCTGTGGCGGTTTAAACTTTAAAGTTCGTTCAAATGAAAATTAACAGTTACAAAGTAGGCATAAAATGAAGTGAGATTTCCCATCTGTCCCCATTAAACAGGACCTTCTTTGATCAGTCAGTTCCATGTTTGGGAGTGGGCAGAGGGGATTTACTAATGTTTACTGGCGGGAATTTGTTTATGTGTTGTTGAACATTCAAAGCTTAAGTGGTTGGAGGCAGTCCATTGGCACACATGCATGTGTGTGTGCGTGCTTGTGTGTGCATATGGCGGAAGAGCAGCAAGTAGGCATTTGCCGGTGGCTCTGCCGAGGTCAGGTGACCTCGGCGTCCTGTAAATTGGCTGATTTGAATCCTCTCGTTGCTGTAGCGACTGAGGGGACCCTGCAGATCCCCCTGGCAGAGCTGTAACAGTAATATTTATTTTATGTTTGAATGACATTTTCTGTTCTATTGTAGGTTTCCAAACGGAGGAGTTTTTGTATACATTCAATGACCACCATTTTGGTGTTATATTGACTATAGTTTGAGCTTGTATGAAGAGAAATGGTCATGATAATCATTTAACTAAGAGACATTTGGATATAATTTATAATTGGATATAATTTACTTGCTTGCAGCACCTGTTTTAAGAGCATAAGTGACATTGTCTTGTTTACTTCCCTCCCAGATGTATTTTTGTTAAATTAATTAAATAATTCAATTAATTAAATTCAGCAAAAACCCATGGTACTCCTCACTGCACATTCACCATATACTGTCATATTATTAGGAATATCGTCATCTTAATTACTCATCAAATGGCCATATTACCCCACTAGCTTAATGTTTTGGCAAAAGCAACACTACACCTGTGCCCTTTTAATCATCCTGATTGTATGGGTTCAGATGAATCTCATTTTGCTGTGAGATGTTGAAGAGTAATTGACCCGAGTGAAGAGGCCAAGGAGGAGGAGGAGGAATGACTTGCAACAGTGTTCCGTTGTGAGGCCAACACAAGTGAGGATGTAGGTTGCAGGCTGTGTAGAGAAAGATGCTGGGAAAGATAGAACACCACAGTTATACACGAGAGAGAGAGGGAGAAGAGGGGTTATCTATAAAACAGAGAGATAGAACAAGGGTGAGGCAGTGAGAAAGGATAATGAAACTCCTCTATCACATGATACAGAGTGATAATAGTGATAGTGATAATAGTGAGCACCCTGGTGGACATGAGAACATATGAGCCAAAGCTGAGGATGAAAGACATGGGGCACTGGCACACATGATGGGCAAACTGAAGAGAACGGAGACAAGGACAGGATGGAAAGACCATGATGGGAAAACAGAGATAGTGATCAATGAAATGGAGAGATATTACTGGAGACAGAATGAAAAAAAACAGTGATAAGAGAACAAAGAGAGAGAGTGATGATCAATGAAATGGAGAGATAGCACCAGAGACAGAGTGAAGAGACACTGATAGGAGGATAAAGAGAGGAACAGAGAGAGACAGAGGAACCTTTAGACTTTGGTAGAACTTCAGTCCAGTGAGACCGAATGGAAGGAAAGGGATAGGAGAACGAGGAGGCAGAAAGAAAGAGAAAGAGAAAGAACACGTGCCGGGATGGAGAAGTGCCGCAGTAACAGGGGGAGGAGCGACGGACGGAAGCACAGGAATCAGATGAAGAGCGTGTGCTAATACTGGGATTAATGGAGGCATTCTGTACGGACTAAATCCATCCATTCTCCACTAATCCTGGCCCAGGGATCAAGGACACTCACCTACTGTGTGTGTGTGTGTGTGTGAGGCCACTGTACTCCCCATGCTAATGAATAGCTTTATGTGTTCATATTTAAAGAGATGTTTGTCTGTGAGATTATTCACGTGTGTGTGTGTATGTTTGTCGCATTGTGGTCTGTGTCACATGTGGCATTTGGTGATGATAACAGGATTTTCTTCCTTGTTGTGGCTTGGGTGTGAGCATGTATGTGCGTTGCCTTGTTTATCATTTTTGGAGTGCGATCCTAGTAATGAGATCATTTTCCTCTCATTCAAACACTTAAAGTTTTACTCTCGAACAGCTATTACAACTAACTGTTTGTGTATCTGCGGTAGACTGTTCAGAATGTTGTGTCCTAGTAGGACAATATTCTGTGTGAAAACATATTCACCTCAAAGATATTCCTATGGGATGGAGTTTGGTGGGATGGTGGTGGGGAGGATGAGATTACGGATTAAATCCTGAACCAGACTTCTGTAGGATGTCGTTTTTTTCTATAACATGGGATGGATGATTTAATGTTTTTCCTTCAGCTCCAAGATGACCTCTGGGGATTGGTGTCACGATCTTTCAAAACCCTATCGAAATCAGCCGCATGCTCTCAGGCGGGACTAAATCCAGGACATGGTGTCATCATGATGTCATCATATGCTTTCATATAATGACATCAGATCAGACACAGTACACACATAGACACACATATACACAGATACATTTGCCATGACAAAAACTCAGAGGGGAAAAAGTATCCAAAGTATTTTTTTATCCAAAGTAGTAGTTTTTAGTGCTATATTGTTGACAAATAAGTGTGCATATATATATAAACAGTGGGTAATGGAAATTGTTCTCTTGCTGCCTAAGCATTATCTTTTCTCCCACTGAATAAATTGGAAACCCTGACAGAGCAGAGCAAACAACAAGAGCAGAAAAAAACTTTTACAACTCTGGAGTCAGGGCTGCACTTAAATGCGAATCATCCTTTTCCCTGCAAGGGTAATGTGCTGAATAGCTCCAAAGCATAAGGAGACTGTTAGCTGTGGCTCTTTGTTGCCAGTGCGTTGTACAGCCGCTGAAATTGAGAAGCAGCTCCTTGATCTGTTTACTACGATATTTGGACAGGTAGTTTGAGTAATGTTATGCCATGAACTGGTTTAATGGCATCACTGAGAGGAGGGCTACATGTAATGCACACACACACACACACGCACACACACATGGTGAATAATTGATAAGTCTCATCTTGTGTCTGTTCTCTGTGTCTGATAGGAAGTGTCCATCTCGCTCACTCCCCAGCAGTCCACAGTGCAGTTTCACTTTCTCCCACTGACTGCTTTCACCTGCCCAGGAAACAGAGTCAAAATGGTGGATAAAAACAGAGAGAGAGAGATGGAGAGAGAGGGGGAAGCTTTACAGTTTGTTGTGTAGCTTCCAGTGAGAATGCCATAGCAGTTATTCGTTTGTGGTTGATCATTTTGCTCACTTTAGATCTTTCCTTGGCTGAAGGAGTCTGGTCAGGAAATTCAGACTTTTTAGCCCTCTAGGGGAAGTCCTGTCTGAAGACATGTCAGTAAGATTGACAGATGTCAGTCATTTTCTAACTGGACTTGGGCACCATTTCTGATGAGTCTCTGCTGATTGAATACGAAAGCCTTTCAGAGTTCTTTTTTCCCGATGCCGCCAGGGAGAAACCAGTGATGGTCTAGCTATCATCCCCACCATTCCACACTGCGCTGAACCTTCAACGTGGCCGAAACAAGAAGACAGTTTGCCAATACTGGAATGTAGCTGCGCTGACAATGTGTCCACTTGAGTTTGGCTCTTAACGACGCTGTGTGCTCGGTGTCAACAGTTTATGTAGACCTCAGGACTTTCAAGTACTATTCTCCTCTTTTACCGCGACCACCCCTCTCTCCGCTCCCCATCCCCCCCATCCCTAACCTCCTGTGCTATTTTGTCTGTGAGGGAGTCTGTCAGTGACATTCCTCAGAGAGCGCTGGCGTGTCAGCTTTTTAAACAGAGCCTGGGTGAATTGTGTAGGAGAGGCCGAGTAGAAGGCTGTAGCTTACATAAGGCTTCACCAGTCCAGGGAGGCCCTCTGTTAAGCACCGCTTGTGTCTACAGGACTGTGGCGAGCACTGCTATCCACTTTCCTTCATTTTTTTTTTCTTTTTTTTCGAGTGTTTCTTTCTCTGTATCTCATTTTCTGCTCTTGCGTATCTACCCACTGACAGATCTACCCACTGTTATTCAGAGGGTGTATCAGGCTGCAAATAGCAATTTTATTAGCACTTGTCATAGATAGTCAGTTTCTTTCTTTCTTTCTTTAATACTTTCACCCTCCTGTGTTTTCAACTTTTTCTTTTTTGCTGTAACAAATTCTCACATTCTCACAGACACACACACACACACACATACAGTCATCTGGGCCCTCTATGCTTTCTGGTGTGATTATGTAAGCTGCATTCCTCTGTCTTTTCTCCCTCATGCTCTCCTCTACATCCTTCTCTTCGGCTCTCTTTAGCTCCATCTGCTTCTGTTGAACTCTTTGTAACACACTGTGTGTGTGTGTATGCATGTGCGTGAGGGTCTGTGCATGTGTGTGCCTCTGTGTGCACACTATGTGAATGTATCTGTGTGTGCGTGTGTGTGCGTGTGTCCAAGTATAAAAGAATAAGCGAGAGAGACTGTGCCAAGCTTGGCCCATGAGAAGAATCCCATGTGGGTCTGGTGCATTTCCCTTTAATCGCTGACCCTGGATCAGTTTTCACCCTCTACCTAATCCCCAATCCTCACGCACTAGTGAGAGGCCATCTGATCCCAGATTCCAAAACTGCACTTGGATTCAGCCAAGGCCCACACATAACCTACTGCAGGCTAACACAAAGTCCCTCCCCTGAGCTCATTGTTCAAATGGTGACTGATGGATTGTTTGGTGACCATGTTTAGGTCCCTTTTGTCAGCAGAAGGATATGAGTCACTTGGGAACAGGGGAACAGAGTGAGCAGGAAGAAGGAAAGAATGCTTCAGAGGAAGTGGGTAGGGTAGGAGAAAGAATAGCTGAGCAATCTGTCCATCATTTTTAAGTTAGCATGTTAGTTCTACACGTGACTTGGGTGAGCTGTACTATATTTTGTCATGCATATAATGTCAGTATATTAATATGATACATTACTGATAGTATAGTCGTATATATTATTGATATTTTTGACAGAACACTATACATTATCAATAGTATTGATTGTATAGATAGAATATGATAGTAGCCTATACATTATTGGTCCTGACATGTGTTGGCATATGCTAAATGTCATCTATAGCAACCTGTGATTTGATTTAGTTATTATGTCTTTGTTAATGTCTCGAAGCCACTTATTTGGTGGTATTTCACACATGTGCAAAGATTTACCGTTATGGGGAATATCTCAGTATTATGAGGACTCTTCTTGTAGTGCTTCTTTGCTATTTCTGAGTGTGTGTGTATGTGTGTGTGTGTGTGTGTGTGCATGCAGGTCGTTAGCTTGCACTTCACACTGATTCTTCCCCTATCCTGATATGGTGCTGACAGCTACAGCATGATCTAATTTAAGATTCTCGTGGGAGACACCCATATCTGTTTTTTTTTTGTTTCTTTTTTGGCAGAGGGCTGGACTGAGAGAGAAAGACAGTGACAAAAATAAATGAATAGATGGAGGATGGATAGAAGAATAGATAAATGGATGGATGATCCCCTGTGTAGATCTATAGATTGACCAATGGATGGATGAATGGATGGATGGGTGAATGTAATTCATGCAGCTGCATGTAAGTGTTTTTCAGAGTGTGATGTGTGTGAAAGTGATCTTACAGAGAGAGTGAAATTAAAGAAGAGGGAAAGAGAGATAGTGTGTGTGTGAGTGTGTGAGAGAGAGTGAAAGAAAAGGATTGTATACAGCTGGGGCAGGCAGGCCCCTCGTGATTAAGTGCAGTAATACCAGCTCCCCTCTTCCTCCTCCTGCACCTCCCCCTCCCCTGCTCAGCCCCCCCTCCAATCAGATTAAAATTCCATTCCCAACAGGAAATGGAAGCACGCAGTTGTGTTGTCATTTCCTCTCTGTCCATCTCCCAGTCCTCCGTATTTGACATCTCACAGATATTTGTTCATTTTCAGTCCATCATCATCATCACCATCATCAACATCATCATCATTATTACCCTCGTTGCCTCCATTTTTAGCAATGTCATGCAACAGTCAGTGTCAGTTAAATGTTAGTGCTTGTACATTCTAATCTCCCTTGTGAAGTGTCCTTGGGCGTGTGAAAGTGATGTCCAAATAAGCTTCACTGCAACACACCAGCAGGCCTCCTTCATGGATTATATGGGTCGACAAGCATGCCGTGGATATATAGGTTAAATGTCGTACACCAAATGGTCCGTGTCTGTGTAATTATCCTAATTACTAAAAAAAAAACGAGACGACGTGTGGAGGACATTGAAGTTGTTGAAGATCTTAAGCCAAGTCCTCATTAGACATGCTGATTGAGGTTATGTTGTGCTGTAGTGTTGCCTCCATCTGATTTGCTGGGTACACAGTCACCTCAAGTTGACTTTGCGGCCACAGTGAATTGTCTCTTGTCTCATCGCTACCCTGTCTGTCTCTCTGATTGATTCCCTATTGTTCTTTGTGATTGCCAGTAGTATTGATGACCCCCCAACCCCATCTCCCCTTTTGTCATCTGCTCGTTTCACTCACACTCTTCCTCTCTCTCTCTCTCTCTCCCTCTCTCTGCAGGTGTGTCAGTCCATCCTTCTGCATCTCCTCTGGCTGCCCAGCCATCCACCCAACCCCAGGTGGAGCGTGGACCCCCGCCCCCCGGTGCCACAGTCCGACCTTCCCCATCCGCCCGTCAAGAACCTCCCCTTTTCTTTCTCCTCCTCTTCCTCCTCCTCCTCTTCTAACCTCAGAACCTCACTGGAGGAGATGCTCCTTCTCTCCACACACCTCTATCTCTTATCCATTTATCTCTCCTCTCCCTTGGTGAACGCCTGAGGACGCTGGGATACCAGGGCACAAATATGATGGGTTCTTGTTTGTTTTGTCAAGGCTGGCTCACAGTATACAGGTATGGGACTATGGGGCTATAATGGTGCTGTCAGTTTGTGAAGATTGGGAACTTCCCTGGATTTTTTTGGTCTCAGTGCTTGGCAAGGTGTTGTTGGCTGGCTGACTGTCTCTGCGGAGAAGCTGGCGAGAAGACACCAGCGGAGAGACTGTGGATGTTGTGAACACAATCCCAATAGGAAATACTCAGGAAATCATCATTGCTACTTCCTGGGGAACTGCCAACACCGGACCACGCCCATCCCTCACTGGGATTGGATGATTCCCATTAGAGTGGTCCCAAGTTCTCAACAAACCTTCTGAGGATTGGTTGCCACCTAAAGTTGGGCGTGGAGGTGGGCGTATTCAATGCAAGAGGCGGTCTGGAAGGACAGGACAGGAGGAGGAGCCTTTGATAGGCCAGTAACATCCCACCCTTGAGCAAGAGAGAGAACATTCTGCTGCCTCCTCTGCCCCCTTTCCCCTAACCCCCCTTTCCCCATTACCCCCCTCCCCCCTTTGTTACCCTCATCTTCATCGCCCCACCCGGCCTCCACCATTCGCCCCTCTCTCGCCACGGCTGTCCTCCCCCCCGCTCCCGCCCCCACCCCTCCTCTTCCCACCCCCACTCCCCTCACCCCTCCCACCCGAACCCCCATCCCCACCCCCACCCGCATCATCACCATACACACCACCCACCCCCCGCCACCATGACCACCACCGCCCGTGAGCACCTGCTGGTGGTGCGAAGACGCAGCCCCCACATGCGCTACACCCTCAGCCCTGAGAACCTCCGCACCCTCTCCGTCCAGGGTGGAGGTAGCGGTGGTGGTGCGGGGTCGAGCAGCGGAGGGGCTAGTGTCGGAGGACCACGCTCGGGATCAGGTGACGGTGGTGGTGCGCATCTCGGCCTGCAACGAGCCAACAGTGACACCGACCTGGTAACATCAGAGAGCCGCTCGTCGCTGACGGCATCCAACTACCAGTACACGCTGGGCCGCGGCCAGAACCTGGTCATCTCCTGGGACATCAAGGAGGAAGTGGACGCAACTGACTGGATTGGCCTGTACCAGATCGGTGGGTGTGAGATAGCAGTCTGGTGTGATGCAGTATCAATGTTACATTGAAAAATTTACATTAACAGCTCTCAGATTGTCTTGTTTTTCATTTCATTATTATTTCAGGCCTTTATGCCTTTACTCAGACAGAACAGTGAAGAATAACAGGAAGTGAGTTGGAGAGAGAGATGGAGTAGATCAGGAAATGACACTGCGGCCACTTGCACCACAGCACCCCCCCTAGTCCTCTTAAATTCCCCAGCTAGTTTTAGGGGGGTCACATGGTGGCATGCATGCTAAGGCTATATTGTAAAATTAGCAAATGACTGTCTTTCAGTCACACTTTACAGTGGCATCCCACATCCTCTACTTGGTAGCAGAGCTAGCATGGGAGAAGAGAGCATACAGTATTAAGGGTTGGATAAGTCAACAGCTTAACACCGCAATTTCCTCAAACTTCGATTAGTTGAAACCACTGTTGTATTACAAGAGTTGGCCCAGAGCTAGCTGCCTAGCATGCTAACTTGACTTTACCTCAGAGCAGGTAATTTCTTCACCAATTTCTTCTACCATGGCTAGGTATTTTCTTAAGGTCTAAAAAACTATCCATAGGTTCCTTTATAGGTTCCCCATCATGGATTAGTTAAAGCTGTCTCTGTAACAACAGTACATGCTTTCAGGCCTGGAGTTTTGACTGATAGCCAGTGAAGGGGGATGTCAGAGATGCCTGGGTGGTGATGAAGTGACCCAGTTGGGAGGGGAGTCATGGGTAAACAGTGTGAGTGATGTAAAGGGACAGGTGTTTAAATCGGGAGAGACCTGTTAAAGGTCTCTTCATTTACACTGATATTTCTGGAGCCCAAGGTCCATTTTGTTAGGTGTATGAAAAAGTAGGAAAGAGATAGAGAGAGAGAGAGGTGGAGAGAGAGAGAGGTGGAGGGGGCAAGAGATGAATCTCCACTTTGACGCTTGGTGGAGCTGAAAACAGCCAGGCTGTGACCTGTGACGCGTTTGCGTGTGTGTGTGTGTGTGTGGAAAAGAGGGACAGAAGAAGAAAGAAAGACAAGTGAAAGAAGGAAAAAGGCTGAGTCAGCTGTGCATTGGTGCAGAGACACAATGTCATTGGCTACCTTTTATCTCTCTCTCCCTCTAGTTTCTTATTCCCTCTCTTTCACTCTCTCTCTCTCCCACTGACCCCCCTCTCTCTCTCCTTCTCCCTGGTTCACTCTCATTCACTCATTCACACACAGTGAAGGTCAACCCTAAGTACTTAGCCCTGTAGCCAGGCCCTGGCTAATTTAGTATGATTCCCATAGCCACAATGAATGTTATTATGTTTGTGTGCATATGTGGCTGTGTGTTTGTTCGTCTGTGTGTGTGCATATGCTAGTGTTTGTGTCTGTGTGTGTTTGTGTATGTGCATGCGTGCGTCCGTGTGTGTGTGTGTGTGTGAGTAGAGTTTGGGATTGGAGGTGTCTGGCCCAAGGCCAGGGAGGCAGGCAGGGCTACAAACCAAAACAAATGTGATGTTATGTTACCTTAAATCCTGCAGGGGCGACTGGGCAGAATGCAGTGGAGCAGCCATGGTGAAAATAGTCCCCTTTCCCTCGAGCCAGGCTCCTCACTAACTAACAGTCAGCTCTCTCGCTAACATTTCACCTTAGCTAAGAATTTATTACTTTCAATCTGAGCCCACAGACCAACAGGCAGGCAAGCAGTAAACAAACCACAATGTATTGCATTTTTGCGATGTTGCTGTAAATGATTTGCTTTCGCTAGCTAAACCTATGTTGTATAATTGGTTTTAGCGCACAGAATACCCCTTCATACCTGTCTGTGTGCTGTATCTCTGTGATTTGTACTGTGTTAGTAATCCAGTCTTTCTGTCCAGTATCTAATCCAGTAGTCCACTCTTTCCCATCTTTCTGTCCAGTATCTAATCCAGTAGTCCAGTCGTTCCCATCTTTCTGTCCAGTATCTAATCCAGTAGTCCACTCTTTCCCATCTTTCTGTCCAGTATCTAATCCAGTAGTCCAGTTGTTCCCATCTTTCTGTCCAGTATCTAATCCAGTAGTCCAGTTTTTCCCATCTGGCATGGTTGGCAACCTGAGTTTATGAACCAGTGTAATAGTTGCCCATTGGCTGTCATCTTTGCTGTGAGTTTGACCCAGATGCAGTGCAAGGGGAGGCAATGCAACAGTTATGGCTGGTTCTTTAATAACGGTTCGCTGTGTCATCGCCGTTTACTTTGTCTGTTTCTGAACTGTCATGCTACATAGGACATGGGAAGTACCATTGCGAGACTTTTGCATCAAGAGAATGTGTGTGTTTTCTTTTTTTTCACTCACTTCATTTCTTTACCAAAACATGGGTTCTGTTTTGTAAAATGAAGACAGTAGTAAAGCTTTCTCTGTATAGAAAAGACTGGTATGCCCCAGGCTTCATATAAGTTGTATACAGTAAGTTGTATGATATTAAGCCATTTTAGAAACAGCCAATGACCCAGAATTTCCTATGGGATAGTAAAAGTATTTATCTATCTATCTATCTATCTATCTATCTATCTATCTATCTATCTATCTATCTATCTATCTATCTATCTATCTATCTATCTATCTATCTATCTGTCTGTCTGTCTGTCTATCTATCTATCTGTCTACACAGTATCCATTAGCAGATGTTTCGGTCTGTGTTACCATTTTTCAGTATAATGGAAGTAAATATTTTACACTGGTACGTATGCAACCTGGGACTGGGACAAAAGAATCTTAGCACTACCTATGTTGAGCTCCAAAAGTTGCCCTGCAGCTGAAGTACCATAGTATGGATTTTACAGGGATGATTAATTTGTGTGAAACGTGAGGTAAGGGTATAGACTAACGAGGATGGACCCAGTGACAGTAGTTAACCGCCATGGACTAAACTAGTAGTGCTACTTGTTAGTTTCACACACTTTCCATTTGTTTCTGAGGGTCCTTGCAGCAGTAGGCCAGACAGACCATGAGAGAGTGATTTCCTGAGAAAGCCAATCCATCTACATCCTCGAGGCAGCTCTGCATTGATCTGGGCAGGGAGGGGAAAGTCCTGAGACAGGCTCCCTCGAGGCCTTCTCCACCACCACACCAGCACTCCCAGCATCCCCCCCATCACACACACACACACACACACACACACAAACACCTTCCATCCACCAGAGCCTGGGCTCCTAGCCCCATATCGATTCCCCTTGGTCAGGCTGGGACACCGTTACTGGCAGCTCTGGTCCATGTGCCCCGTGAGGCTGTATGGAGGTGCTGATGAATGACCCTGTATGGCCAATGACTTACTGGGCACTATATGGGCCAGCAGTTTCCTGTCCCGCTAGTTGTTAATTAAATTAGAAGTATATGAAAGGACCTGATCGATGTGTGCGAAAGTCTGTGTGTGTGTGTGTGTGTGTGTGTGTGTTTGTGTGTGTGATTGCATGGTTGTGTGTGGGATTGATGCTTATACAGGAGAGGTGCCCACACATGGAATTATTAACCACAGTATCCACAGAAAGTTCGTACTGTATAGTATGTGTGTGTGTGTGTGTGTGTGTGTGCGTGTTGCATATGTGTGTTCCAGAAGCTGGATGATTTAGTATATTGTGTGCATGTGTGTTGGTGTGTATGTGTGAGTGTGTGTGCGAGTGCACTCTTGTGTCGTCTCTTGCCTGGGGAAATGTTGGCCCTGCGGGCTGTTTATCTTCCCCAGACCACACACTACTGTCCACTGATTGATTTGGTCACTCTGTCCACTGACAAGCTGCTGTGAGTTGCGGCTTGTAGCCGACGCGTCCCTACAGATGAGCGTTGTCACTCTATAACGTAGGGTCATATGAGGGGTTGTGAATCACAGAGGGACAAGGCTGATGATGGTGCACACAGACCAAGGGCTGTCAGGGGATATTTTGGTGATGAGCATTCTCAGTGCGCTGGGAAAATAAATGGTGATGTCCTTGGCATGTTCTCAGTACAGTTGTCCAAACGTAACTATGTCAAATTTCTGCCAAAAGTGTGATCTAGAGTCAGTTGTAGAGCTTTGTTGAGGAGGTGTGTTGTTTAGCATATGAAAACATTAAGATTAAGAACCCTGGCTTATTCACTGGAAGGCACCATAAAAACTAGAAGGCCAGAACCATAGATCTTATTGATTACACAGACTGACTACACAGAGTTTAGTGCTTAGAATAAATGCAGATGGTTTACAGTCTTTGTAGTAAGTCATTCATGCCAAATAGCCTATAGAAAAATATATGCTTATGAAGCCGTATTGTGTGTGCACACACCTAGATATAAACAATGGTGTTGTTATACATTAATTGTGAAGACCTCATTCCTAGTCACTTGCAGTGCCTTTGTAACAAATACAGAGTTATGTGTATTGTAAGCTTTCTGACAGAGGGTGGTTAATGTATTAAATGTGATGCTCTTCTTGTTGATAGGAGATGAGCGGCCATATTGTGATTATAGACCATAGACCTGATATTCCATAGCATTTTTCATTCCTAATATGAGAAGGAATTCTGCTAGTTTATTTGATTTAGCCTTGCACATCCCTGGTTGGTCCCAGGTTTGTGGCTAGCACTGAGGCGTGTATAATTCACACGGCGTGCTGCATATTTCATGGTTTAATTTAGACTTCGCAGTTGTTAACACTCACCTTGATCATACCACAGGACGACACACTTCACACATTCCTTCTGTAGCTCTCGATGCTGTCCATTTGCATAACATGAATGAATATTCAGACACGCTCTTGTCCCTAGAAGAAAGTGAAAATGCATTTTTCATTGAAAAGGTACTCGCTCAGGAAGCTTCTGATGGATGGAGCTCAACAGCCACTCATTTCAATGAGGTCCTGGCAGGGTGGACCAGAGAAGTCAAGCGTTCTTGGCTCGAGCCCTTTCTCCTAATCGACCTGCGGACTGTAAAACAGAGGACGCCTCTTTGGCACTGCCAGAAAGCCAATATTTACCACCTTGAAATAAAACAGACTAGGTGCCACACTGCCACGGCCGCGGTACTTCCGTTACCCACTTTGCCGCTGCTTTCCATTAGTGGGTGGCATTTGCTTTAGTTTCTTTTTATTGTTTTGTTTTTGGGCTGTAGTTGTATTATTTTTTATAGCAGATATAAAGAACTAGGATGAAAACACAGGATTTAGTCTCTACAGCACAGGCATAACACACAGTAGGTCGACCTTTTTTTTGAACCCTGTACAGCGTCTGTAGCCGAGTTACCTAAGCGCGTTCTAGACTCTAATGTAGATATATACTGCTAGGTGTTGCATAACAAGTCTGTGGAGCTGTTTAGTTTTTTATGCAGACTAATTTGGCTCGGGTTGCACTCCGCTGTTGGAAAGAGCCTTTCATTTTCAACCCAAGGGCTCGGCACCCAGCTGCTTTAGCATGCCCTACTGGTATTTCTGACACACGCGTAGCCATTAAACAGTGCTCTCTGCGCGCTCCATTGGCCTATTATTGGATAAAACAGTGTAATTACCTTGCATCTAACGTGGGTGGTTCCCTTGGCATAATATAAAGAGACAGACTTCGACAGATTTGCGTGATCCTCCCTGTTGTGTGTTAGCGTAATGATGTAATGTGTTAACAATAAAGTTTTTGTCGTACATCACTTTATTGGCCCGATGAAGCAGTGTAACGCGCACTCTTTGGTTGATTAAGCAATTTTGGGGGGAATTTGTGTTTCTATGCCAAGTAGAATGTTTCCTGGGATTTTGTGCCTATCAGTCCACACACTGTCTTTCATTCATGCGCCATGATCAGCACCATATCAATTTTTTCTGTCATTAAAGCAGACGTCGAGAAGACGAGTGTGTTCATGTATTCGTGTACAGAACGTTAATTTGCCTTAGCATGGAATGTGCTACATAAACAACCTGCCTTATTTTGCCTTGCTTGAAAACACGAGCCCGAAAGCCATCCGTACAAGTTCCCAACAGCCCATCAGTATAGTGACCTTAAATGCCTCTTGCCTTATAAGACCAGCTGGAGATCAAAGTCATTTATCGTCCCATGATCCCGTGCTCTGCTTGCTGGCTGAAATCAGGCTTTGTTATGGATTGAAGGGTACCTCCTGTTTGTGTACCATGGCCCATGGCTATATCATGTTACCTGCAAGCTTAAGTATCCTCACTTATTGTGTGTATAAATTATGCATTAAAAACTACTTACACAGCCCCATCCTCAGTGCCTTCCTTCCATAATGAGTCATTTGCAGGTTTCAGTTTCCTTTTTAGAGCACTATAGGAATAAATCAGAGGAAGGGAAAGAAGAAGATGGATGCGCTCTCTCTCTCTTTCTCTCTTTCTCTCGCTCCCTCTCTCTCCATCTGTGTGTGAGAGAGTGAGGGACAGAAACCTGAGTCAGTATAGTGGGTGGACTGATCAGAGTGGACACATGCACGTACACACACACACACACACACAATAAGCCTGTCTGATCTGAATGTGACGTGTATTGATCCCATACAGAGAGTGTGTTACCCCCCTGGAGCAGAGGCTAATAGAGAAGCTCATCTTAAGAGCTCAGCAAACACATGCCGCTGTCAGCATCTGCCCCGCACCCACCCCCGTGCCACTACACTAGGCCTCGTCATCATATTGAAATAATTAGTCTCACACACACATACCGTACATGTATGTGTAGTTGCCATTGATCTCTGCCATTCTTTGTAGGCCCAGCTTATGGCAACATTAGTCATTTTAGATCAGTCACAAAGAAGAGGAGGAAGAGAAGGAGGAGGAGAAAGAGAGGTGTGAGACAGGGAAAGGAGGAAGAGGGAGAGCAGACGAGTGAGGCAGGTACAGAAGGAGAGAGACAGAGAGAGGAAGAGGAGGAGAGAGTGAGAGGCAGAGAGGAGAGCTAAACAGATGGGCATCTGCAGGTGGCTTGTTTCGCCATGGGGAAGTGGACCAGAGATCTTTAAGGACAGGCCGAACTGACTCAGGAACCCAGTGTTTATATATATATAGCCCCAGAGAGACTGAGAGCGACAGAGATGATTCAGTCAGGCCATCTGTCCCCCCTGTAACTTTTACACCTTCGGCCTCTCATACGTCCATCCATCTCTTTCTCTTTCCACTTTTTTGTGTGTCTGATTCTGTGTAATGTGTCTCCAGTTCATCTGACTGAGTGACTGATTGCGGATCATCTCGGCCGAGTCGAGCTGCTTAGTTTGATCTGCCTCGACAAATCTGGGTCTCTTTGGCTTTCATCTAGTTTGCGAGTGAACCTCCTAGTCAGAGCTGTCACACGCTAATGATAAAGTTCCTTCAGTTCTTTTTCGTCTGATTTCTAACCTCAGTGCTGTTGTGGGTGATTCAGTGCTGTTGCTGTCTTTGACTCAGAGCGAGGCTTGATGAGTAGCCTGTACTGTTCCATTTATTCAGTGGCAAAGCAGATTTATTTAGATTTTGTCCGCATTTGGCCAAACGCAGAGTCACAGAGGGAGAGAGTGAGTGAGTGCAAAATCAAATACTTCAAATAGCACAGATGCTCTCCAGCACTGCACAGCTATGAAATATACTGTAGATGTATCTCTCTTTCTCTTTCTCTTTCTCTCTCTCTCTCTCACTCTCTTTCTTTCTTTCTCTCTGTCTCTCTTTCTCTCTCTGTTAGACTTTGACAGTCTAACATACAGACAGTATGACTACTAAGTCTAACAACCAATGAAGTATGAACACACAAACAGAGGGACACACACACACACACACACACACACACACACACACACACACATACACATACACTTTCCACCACTGATATGTTTTCATCCACTTTTTTGACGTACACATAGATGTGAACATTCATAAAGTGCTTACACAAACAAATCAACCCACACACACGTGTGTAGACACGGGCACTCGGGTACAGAAAGTGAAATAGAATAGTGAAATAGAGTTTTGTGAGGTAAACATAGAGGTAAACATTGATAAACTACACACACACACACACACACACACACACACACACAGTCCAACAGTACACTCACTTAGGGTGTGTTTTTATATGTCCTTAGATGAGACGTGCCCTGCTAATGTGTGGGACTCAAAGAACCGGGGGGTAAACGGCACACAGAGGGGGCAGATCGTCTGGAGATTGGAGCCAGGTCCCTACTTCATGGAGCGTGAGTGTCTCACACACACACACATAAATGTACATACACATACACAAGTGAACTCCCAGTGGGACTGAATGATTTGTATACTTGGATGCGTGGCATATGCTCTAAAGCATCTTGAAATGAAGCATGCTCTCTGATTGTTTCACCCTAAAACTATTTCACATTGTGTGTCTTTGTTTATTCGTTGTGTAATAGAATAGAACAGCATAAAAAAGGATTATCATTCTTCTGTGTATGTGTGTGTGTGTGTGTGTGTGTGTGTGTGTGTGTGTGTGTGTGTGTGTGTGTGTGTGTGTGTGTGTGTTTGTTCTCTCTCTTAGCTGAGACTAAGATCTGCTTTAAATACTACCATGGAGTGAGTGGAGCCCTCAGGGCAACTACTCCCTGCATTACAATCAAGAACCCTGGAGTTCAAGTGAGTACTGTTTGTGTTTGTGTGTGTGTGTGTGTGTGTGTGTGCATGTGCGTGCATACGTGTGTGTGGGTGTGCGTGACAGAGACAGAGAGAATGTGTGTGTGTGAGCGTGCGTGTGTGTGCAAGAGAGAGAGAGAGATAGAAAATGTGTGTATTGTGAGTGTGTACTCGAGTGTGTAGAGAGAGCGTGTGCACATATGTCGGAGCAGGTGTGTGTGTGTTTTGCATTTGCATGCTTTTTTTTTTTTTCACGGCCTGCAGCCTGCGCTGAGGGCTTCACGGGGTGGAAAATATCCAGTTTCTGCAAGGCCCGTCCCCTGCTCTAGCGTACCCAGCAGCAGTGCTAGACACAGCCTGAACCATCTCTAAAGGGACTGCATGCTTTTTTTGCCCTGATAGATAGATTTAATGAATGCACCTACTGTTTGTAGCAAGGAACCCCAGTGCATGGTACTGATTTAGCCAAAGCTGTAAATTTCCTCTACAGAGGAACCTTTTGTGGGTCTTCCAGGACTTCAGGCTCTCAGGCACTGGACTGAAGTTCAGGCATGGCCAAAGATTCCACAAGATTCTAAGAGCGCTACACTCCATTCTAGAATCTTTGGGCATGATTCATGTGCTGTTTCAGGTTTGAAGATGGATAATTACAAATCACGCTTGAAACATCTCTGATAGCTTCAGACACAAAGCCCTGGCTTCCCCTCTCTCTTATATTCTGTCTCTCTCTACATTGATATTGAGAGATGTTTTTTGTTTGTTTGTTTGTGAGCATATTGACTGGAACATATATTACAAGGCAAACACTGTTATAAATTTGATGCCCTGAAAAACATATTTGGCATCAAGAAGATTTGGGTCGCTATAAAAGGCTGGGCGTGAACGTAAATGCTTTTCAGTGTTTACGCATGTATGTTTTGTGAAACTATACTGGAATGTAATGGGAACACCACAAGCTCCCAGTAAAGTGCATTTTATAGTGATGGGTTTAAACAAATGTGGTGTGTGTGTGTGTGTGTGTGTGTCTAGTGGGCACATTATCCTCAGACAGACTGTGCCTGAGGCTGCAGAGAGAGGATCGTGTTCACTGGATCATTCCGGGGGGGATAGAAAGGGAGAGGAATGTTGGTTGTGCTGTTAAATATGTTACTCAATGCTATTGACATGCATGCTCTCTCTGACACACACACACACACACAGACATGAGTGCATTCAAATCTATATTAGAATCTATGAAATATAAATGACCAGTGCATGCTCTGATAACTAAAAGGCTGGTGACATAGAAACAGACTGAGAGGCAGCGACAGACAGAGTGAGATGGAGGGAGTCAGAAGAAGAGAGGGAGAGATGGACAATCAGATAGACAGAAGTAAAATGAGGGTGTGGTACCTTTGGGTCTGAAAGTGTGTGTGTGTGTGTGTGTGAGAGAGAGAGAGAGGAGGGTCCATGTGAAAGGCTCTCTTTGATGTGCTCAGTACCTCACTTAAAAATTGCACAAAACCAGAGCAAAGAGTAGTAAGAGTAAGAGTAGTGCTGGATTGGGTTATGCAAGAGTTTGCGTGTGTGTGTGTGTGTTTGTATATACTTGTGTGTGTTTGAGCATTCATACCACTGCCTCTTGCTGGACTTTAGCCAAATCGAGTCCAGCACAGACAGACCAGTGTGTGTGTCTGATGATTGAAAAATGCACCAACCGCCATCCCTACCCAGAATACAGAGAAGACTGTTGGGACCCAGTGTATTTATGTTTATTTGTGTGAGTGTGTGTGTCTGTGTGAGTGTGCATGTGTGCGTGTGTGCGTGTGTGTGCATGTGTGCGTGCGTGCATGTGTGTTTGCGCATGCCAAGCTGACAGGCCAGAATCAGAGATGGCGAATCTGCTATAGATGGAGAATCTCAGTTAAAGCCCCTGAAATAATTAATGGCCATGAACCAGCTCTGGTTTCTTGTCTCTACCATGTGTTCAGGAATCTGTGTGTCGTGAGCTTCTGTTCATGAGCTCTCTCTCTCTCTCTCTCTCTCTCTCTCTCTCTCTCTCTTTTCCTCTTTCTTTCTCTCTGTCACTCTTTTGTCTTTCTTTTATTCTTTCTCTGCTTCTTACTCTGTTTCTCTCTCTCTCTCTGTCTCGAGATCTCTCTTAAGTGAAAATGAATTAGTTTAGTGGTTTGTTGTTTTGTTTCTTATGGTATGTTAAGGTATACGTGCTTGTTTTTACTGTTTGCGTCTATCGTGTGTTTTAATGGGGTGACGACACCATGGTTTTGAGGACTTGATGGATAGATAGATAGAAAAATAAATAAATAAAACAGTCTCTCTCTTTGCCTGTTTCTCTCTTGCTCTTTCACCCTCTCGTTCTTTCAGTCTCTCTGTCTCTGTCTCTCTCCCTTGATCTGATTAGATGTGCCTGCGTTCTCCTTTCTTTCTCAGAGACTTTTTTCTGCTTTTTTTTTTTTGTTTCTTGTCGTTGTGTTTGGCCTCCTTTGTGTTTGTCTTGTTTGTTTGTTTCACAAGGTCATTTGTTTGTCTGTCTTATCTGTATGTCTTTGTTCTTCATCATTATCTGACTGGATGTCTATCATCTTTTCTCTCAAACACTCTCAATTCTCTTTCTCTCTCCCTCTCTCCTTCCCTCTCCATCTCTCTCCCCTACCCCCCAACCTCACCCCTCTCTCCCCATCTCTCTCTCTCTCTCACTGGCTCTCTGGTGCAGTGGTAGACTCTGGTGCTACCAGCTGGCTCATATTAATTTCATATGAAACTTTAGTGCTGTAATCCAGTGCTGGAGATTGGCTGCCTCTCTCTGCTCCTGATGCTATTGCTGAAGGACCCAAATAGATTAACACACCTTGTCTGACCTGAGCTGAGACAGCAATGTATGTCTGTGTGTGTGTATGTGTGTGTGTGTGTGTGTGTGTGTGTGTGTGTGCATTCTGTATGAGTTGTGCGTGTGAGTGTGTATGAGTGCATTTTCCCTGTCTCTTCCCTCCCTTTGTGTAAGTGTGTGTGTGTCTATGTGAGAGAGAGAGGGGGCTGGGTGGGCAGGGGGGTTGTTGTTTGTCAGCTCAACCTCCTCAGGTTATGATTGTCTGTGTTTGATGTCAAGAGTTGCACTTTGGCTTCATGCATAGATTTATTCTTTCTTAACACTCCTTGCTTTTTATATTATGAGGAGCTTGTTTATTGACATTTCATTGACTTGTCAGTAAACAACGAAATAAAAAAGCAGAGACCAATCGACCGGTGTTCTCAGTCTGTCACTAATGTGATGGCAATGCTCAATCTTTACTTTCAGTCTTATTTTGCCAGCACCCACCGTGAGTCATTGCCACCAGGTCATAATAAATCCAAAAAGCATTGAAAACCTACATTATGTTAAAGCAACACAATGAAGGACCCCAGTAGATTAACACACCCTGTTTCAAAACAAATAATGTCTTCAAATTCATTCTGATGCATCACTGATTTATAATATTCAGAATAAAGTTCCTGATTTTGCCAACACATGCCCAGTGCAGTGGATATTACACTAATCAATGTTGTTGAATGGGCTAGAATCATGACCCCTGTAGTTGTAGTTTTTAACTACCCGAGTACCACGTTAATATTAAATAGCATTGCATACTGAAACTAGAGAGGCATAAATTTCAGCTTTTCCACCATGTTGCTTTCATCTACTATAAGGTTGGACTGCTGTGCATGTACTGTATGTGTGCATGGACGAGCTCCTCTGACACAGAACAGCAGAGAGTTTAGCATCATATGTGTAGTACTGTGGTCCTTTGAGGATGTATAGGACACAAGTAAACAAAGCTTCTGTGTGCTCGCTGTGTGGTTCCATTGAAGACTCTGTGATATCAGACCCAGTGTGTGCCAGTGAAGTGTGGTGACGTATGATATTGAATGTGTGTGTGTGTGTGTGTGTGTACTGTATGTATGTAAAAGAGAACGTCCGTGTGTTATGCTCACTTTTTCTTCTACCTCGGTCATAGGCGGGAGCAGAGGGTCAAGTGGACGGCCATTCCGTGACCGAACACTGTCGTAAGCTGGTGAGCTTCACCCTGTCAGGTAAGTGTGTACATAATGTAATGTGTGTGTGTGTGTGTGTGTGTGTGTGTGTGTGTGTGTGTGTGTGAGTGAGTTTCTTTGTATTCACTTACAGAGTTATGTTGGTGGAAAAGCAGAGGGTTTTGACCTGATGGTCCTGGTGTTAAGATCAGATCTGATAAGATGCATGTTATTGTCCCCAGAGGGAAATTTTTCCTTGACTTCATTGCTGCTACAATGTTGCTTACATAGAGAATAAATATAGGATAGTGGCAATACACATACAGACAAATACAGACACACACAGACACCTACATGGTCTAAGCTGCAAACAACAAATCACCCATATCACACATTATGTGGCATAACTTTGACACATGGTTTGCACGTAATCAGAATAAACATCAAATCATGCAGCGACACGCACCCACGTCCACGGGAACATAAATTTCGTGCAAAACTGTCACATCCAGAACGCCAACACAGTGCCATGGTTTGAGCATGCACTCCAATTGGAGCATTCCCTCTTTTAAGTTGTAGAAGAAATGTTATGAAACTTTTTCGCATAATCATTCGCATCATACAAACACCGTGGCATTTTGCTGGTGTTATGGACGTGACCGTTTGCACGGAATTGCCCAAATATAGATCCAAAACCACCATGACGAACCGCCCATTACCCTACTGAACAACACCTTTGGTCTTAGAAGCATTCAGAACTCTGACTGAAGTTAGCAGGAATGAAGCTGTTCAGCATTCAGTGGAGGACTCTATAGTGTTTGCCTGATGGTAAAAGGTTGTATTCAGAGTAGAGGACAAGAGTCTCATCAGACAAAATTCTCTGTGCTGGTCAGATGGACTGCAGTGGCAGCTTTTCAGACCTCCCTATCACTTTCAGAGCTGTCTGTATCAAACAAGCAATTCTTGATTTCATATAGGCGGAGAGGTTACCGCATCAAGCTGATATGGTGTTCTCTAAATTGTTTACATGGACATGTGGCCTGTAACCCCTGGTCCTGGTCCAGTGCTGTTGTTTTGGTTACTCACTGGGTGGGGAGATCATTTGGACTAGGCTGGGAACTATGGTGTTGCCATGTTCTTGTCAGACCATTTTTGAGCTATGCTGCCACCCTGTGTTTAGTATGTGTTACTACATTGTTTGTGCTTTTTGCAGTGGGCAGTGTTAAGCCTTAGTGCTTGCACAGAGGATTTGTGTGTGTGTGTGTGTGTGTTTGTGTGTGTGAGAGAGGGAGGGGTAGGGAGACAAACAGAGGGTAGCAACGATATATCTGTAGCACTCTGGCCATCTGTGCATTTTTGTGTCAATATGCTCTGTCTCTCTCTCTTTCTCACACACACTCCCACACATGTTTGTGTACACACTACACACACACACGCACACACAGACATCCGTGCCCAGGGCCTGAAGAAGGGCATGTTCTTCAACCCTGACCCCTATTTGAAGATGTCCATTCAGCCAGGCAAGAGAGGCAACTTCCCCACCTTCACCCACCACGGCCAGGAGAGAAGAGCCTCCATCATCACCAACACCACCAACCCTGTGTGGCACGGAGAGGTCAGCACAAACACACACACACACACACACACATTACCCCCCCCCCAAGCTATGTTTCCTACACACACTATAGATAGCAAGAATAGAAACAAACACACACACACACACCGAGACAAACACATGCATGTATACACAGATGCACAGACACACGTGGGAGCCCAAACAAAAGATGAAGTCTTCCCCTCTGTCTCCACAGAAGTACACATTTGTGGCTCTCATGACGGACGTTTTGGAAATCGAGGTCAAGGACAAGTTTGCGAAAAGTCGCCCAATCATCAAGCGCTTTCTGGGTCAGCTGACCATCCCCGTGCAGAGACTCTTGGAGAGACACGCCTCAGGGTGAGACACACACACACACACACACAGCGAACAGTGAGATTTCAATTTGCAGCTCATCCATCTCTTATATTTATGCATCTGCGCTAAACTAAACGAAAGCTATCCCCAGAGTCAATTAGTTTTGCTGTGATTCAGTGGCACTGAATTTAAATCATCTAGTGTAATGAAGTGCTGGAGCAGGAAGATTGCTGTCAGGACAAAAAAAAAAAACTAAGTGATGTTCTTGGGAATAAATAAAACACTCTGGCAGTGAAACACTCTGGCAGTTTCAGAAGAGATTGAATCTCTGATTGCTTTCATGGCCATACTGACCAGCAAAAAATTTGCAATTTTATTTAAATTCTTCAGGTTTGTTAAAACCTGACTTATATTTCAAGTCTTGTGTGTAGAATAACACCGTTGTGTGTCTGTGTATGTGCACATTTACACAGAGATCAGCCTGTGAGCTACACCCTGTGTCGTCGGCTGCCAACAGAACACGTGAGCGGACAGCTTCAATTCAGAGTGGAGATCACTTCTACAGGACATGAAGGTGAAAGGGGTAGATAGCTATGTGTGTGTGTATGTGTGTGAGTGTGTGAAGAGAGAGATTTCTTGCAGTTTCATCATTTGCTGTCTCCCTCATTTTTTTTCAGTTTGTCTTACAATTTTGCCTCATTCGCGCGCAGACACACACACACGCACACACGCACACACACACACACACACACACACACACATCTAATCTATCTTGTCTCTCCAGATCTCTCCATCCTTGGTGCCTCCTCTATGAACGGGGACCCAGGCAGCCCGTCCGATGATGAGGACATCCTTCTCCCCGCCTCCTCATCCTCCCGCCTCCTACGAGGCCCCTCCCCCACCGGCTCTGAGGGCTCTCTCCATGGCGACAGTCTCCACAACGGCGATGGTTTCGGTGGCAGTGGCGGCGGCGCAGAAGATGACCGCCTACGCGACCTTCGGCCAGGGGCCAACGGCGGGCCAGATTCGGAAGATGGACGGACCCCCGGAGGTCCCACCCACCGGCAGGTGTCCCTTAACGACTACCTGGATGCCATCGAGGCCCCCAAGGGCCCCGGAGAGAGGCCCTTAGGCGCTGCTTCACCCAAACTTCGTTCCAGCTTCCCCACGGACACGCGGCTCAACGCCATGCTGCACATCGACTCCGACGAGGACGAGGAGGGGGCCGCTTGCCCGCAGCAGCGGCACGGCCGATGCCCACCCGACGACGGCAGTCCTGACCAATGGAGTGCCGGCAACGTCAACTGCGCCTGCAGCTGCAATGGCACCTGCGGCTGCCACGGTAGAGGGACCCACCTCCGCAGAGCGGAAGCTGGAACAGGAGCCGAGCAAGGAGGCGAAGAAGACAGAGAGGGAGGAGGGGGAGGTGGCGGCAGGGGCAGGGGCAGGGGCAGGGGCAAGTGCAGAGGCCGCAGGAGCAACAGGGGCAACGGGAGCAGGAGAGGCAGGAGCTCCAGCAGCAGGAGGAGCCACTGGAGGGGTAGCAGCAGCAGCAGCTGCAGCTGAGATGAGAGAGACAGAGAGAGAGAACAGAGGAGAGGAGAGAGTGGAGGAGAGCAGAGGCGAGGAGGCGGCAGGGGCCACTGCAGGAGCCTCACCTGGCCCTCAGGCAGTAGCTTCCCCTGCACAGGTGAGACCTAAAATCTCTGGGTTGAAGCAAACAAGACATAGAGGCAGATCTTTTTTGTGTAAAATACATCCATGCTATTTTTGTATGCAAAGACCACTCGACTGTCATCTGGTAATGGCAGTGACTTGTATCTGGATTTTGGTTAACTACACAGATTACTGGACTTCTTGAGATATATAATGTTAGACTCAAATACATTCACTGTTTTGAACATGATTAGAGGATAGATTTCCTCTATCTGAGTGAGTTACTGCATTAACTTACTACTTGTTAAGGCAAAACTATGTTACAATTTTAATGAGACCGTTTGACTTCAAATGCATTTGGGTGATGCATGTAGTCATATGAAGGATAGGAACATGCAGTATTCACACCAGACATCCAGGATAGGCACTGTGCAATCCTGGGTGGAGGGTTGGGAATCACCCAGAAATAAAAGAAAATCTTCACGGCATGACTTTGCAGACTGTATTGCCATTAAACATCAATTATCGTGTTCTAGCAGTACCTGGGAAATATCTGGAAGGTTTTAAGTTTTACACCAAAAGTTCTTGATGTTGCTTTAACTTGCGTAGTTCTAAATGTAGTTGTAGTTGTTGTCAGTCACTGTGCTGCTAATGTGGTTCTGTAGGTGCCGGAGGGAGAGAAGCAAACAGAAGAACCATCACAGAACAAACCTGTGGAGACCCGGTCATCAGAGGAACCACGGGGAAGTAATGGAGCAGAGGCCACACCCTTAACCAGTAATATTGCCGGTGAAGGAGGCGGGGCCAGTGCATCCAGCCAATCAGGACAGGTGACTGAGGCGGAGGGTGGGGAGGAGGGAGAGGAGGTATGGCAGAGGAGGAGGAGCCTACAGGCATCTGGGAGTGCCAGTCAGGAAGAAGGGGCCGGATCTGCCGAGGCTAGCGGGCCCTCGGCAGAATCAGGACAGGTTGCCATGGAAACAGACGGAGGGTTAGGTAAGGAGCAGGCTCGGGGACTTCCTGTTTTTCTTTTGAGTGTGTGTGTGTGTGTGTGTGTGTGTGTGTGTGTGTGTGTGTGTGTGTGTGTGTGTGTGTGTACGCGCGTGAGTACACGCGTGAGTGAGTGTGAGTGAGTGTGAGTAGCCGATCAATGCTGGTGATTTCTATGTGAGTGTGCATGCTGGCTTGTATGTCTGTACCATAAGAGAATATGTTGGAGCTGATGAGACTTGATAGACTTGTGTGTCATATCCTATGTGCTAGTTAACAAGCTGTGTATCTGAGAGGTTGTGTGATTGCGTTGTGTTTACATATGAAGTGTTCACATATGAAGTTTATGTCAGTTTGTTTGCATGTGTGTAAGTGAGTGTATGTATGTCTATGTGTGCGTGTATGTGTATATGAGTGTATGTGTGTGTGAATGTCTTGCTGAATGGTTGCTTGCCTGTGTGTTTGTCGTAAGTTGGGGTGGGGTAGCAGTATTTCTTTGTGAGCTTGTGTTGTTCATGTTCATGTGTGTGTTTGTGTGTGTGTGTGTGTACACATGTAAGGGAGTGTACTATATGTGTGTACTTTATATGTGTGTGTATGTGTGTGTGTGTGTGTGTGTGTGTGGTGTGTGTGTATTATATGTGTGTGTTAACCTCTCTCACCTCCTCTCTGGGCAGCTGGGGCTCAGGTGAACGGCCATCAACCTGTGCGCTCCCTTCCCTCTGTGCGCCATGAGATCAGCCGCTACCAAAGAGTGGATGAACCTCTGCCTCCCAGTGAGTGTGTGTGTGTGTGTGTGTGTGTGTGTGTTTGTGTGTGTGTGTTTTAATGTTTCACTGAAACTTAGTCATCACATCTTAGAGGAACATGCAGGTTTCTACTTACCATTCACTGGTATAAAGGCCAATGTCCTTGCACCAGTATTAATGTGTGTGTATTTTTGTCTTTGTTTAATATTCCACTGAAAATGAGTCATTATCGACACATCAGAGGTTTTTGCTTCAATATTCACTGGGATTAAAAAAAAAACTGTTTTGATGTGTGTGTGTGTGTGTGTGTGTGTATGCGCGCTGCAGACTGGGAGGCGCGTATAGACAGCCACGGGCGTATCTTCTATGTGGACCATGTGAATCGCACCACTACCTGGCAACGGCCCACTGCTCCCCCGGCCCCTCAGGTGCTGCAGCGCTCCAACTCCATCCAGCAGATGGAGCAGCTCAACCGCAGGTGAAGATCTCTCTCTTTCTCTCTCTCTCTTTCTGTCTATTTCTCTCTCTTCCTCCCTCTATCTCTCTATTTTCTCTCTCTCTCTCTCTGTTTGTCTCTCTTTCTCTCTCTTTCTCCCTCTGTCTCTCTATTTTCTCTCTCTCTCTCTCTCTCTTTCTATCTATCTATCTGTGCAACCATTGCTCTCCATCATTCAGTATTGTCATTTAAACACACCACACACACGCACACACACACCACACACAGAATCACATACACACCTATGACACACACACACACACACACACACACACACAGAAACATATACACACTCATTCATACCAGCACCTCATAAGTATCATAACTTCTATAATGTCTATCTCTTATTTACTTCCTTCCTTTCCTTCTCATCTGTAAATCTCTCCCTCAGGTACCAGAGTATCCGCCGGACGATGACCAATGAGAGGACAGACGAGCAGGCAGCAGAGATGCCCTCGGAGGACAGTGAGCTCATGCACCATGCGATACCTGGTATGCAGATACATTCTGGGAAATGTAGTTTGGTTGTCCAATTTGAATTCTAAACATTCACAGCAACCCCATAAATAGAAACATAAATAACTTGTTGGTTGTTTCTGTGTGAATTTATTCCAAAAGACACCAGGAATTCAGAGGCATGGTTGTGGTTTCAAGCACCCATAATAACAAAATGTGTAATGGATGGCTAGCACCTGTGGTGTATATTTTATGTTCTCGGTGGATTCTGACAGCACTGAATTAGGGGAAAGAAACCAGCCGAATGAGAAACAGAACATTTACTTGCTTAAATGGTCGGTTTCGTGAATCCGCTAAGCTCACTGTAGGTCAGAGAAAGCATTTGGCATTCAAATTATGCAGCTTTAATGACCTGACAAGGGGGATATTCAAATCTGGTGATTCCAGATGCATGCCGATTTGGCGGACGGTAGGGCATTGTCACTGCACAATATGTGACGGCAAAAAGAGGAGAGGTAAGAGAGGAGGAGAGGATGCCTTTGGCGGTAGATACGCGATCACTGTTTCGTCAGCCTGCCAATACTGACAGCCAGACATTTGGTATGGAGAATAAAAAGTCCTAAGCTTAGACAGGAGAGAATCTCACACTCTGCGCTCTGAATGTCTTAAATGGTTGCTTGCCTGTGTGTTCGTTGTATGTTGGGGTGGGGTAGCAGTATTTCTATGTGAGCTTGTGTTGTTCATGTTGCGTGTGTGTGTGTGTGTGTACTTAGACAGGAGAGAATCTCACACTCTGCGCAAGCAGTAAAGACTGAATTCTCTCATAGATCTGTAAAGATAAAGTTCTCTTCGAGGGAAGGATGGCTAAGGCGTCATGCTGGGTCCATCCATTTATGCTTATGATATTACGGAAAGTCTAGCTGTTCAATATGGCTGTGAATTCTCATAGGGTTTTCATAATTCCACGCACACACACACACACACACACATACATGCACACACACATAGAGAGACATACACACACACGCACACACATACACACACAAGCTAACTCTTACTGATTGCTCTTCTCTCGTTGCAGAGTACCGTCGAGACAGTGTAGTGCCCGCTACTAGCTCTCGTTCACGCCTCTCTCTGCTGCTGCAGTCCCCCAGCGCCAAGTTCCTCACCAGCCCCGACTTCTTCGCCGTGCTGCATTCCAACCCTGTGAGTCCACACACACACACCCACACACACACACACACGCACGCACGCACTTCATTCCTACCACTCTTTTCCATCCTTTGTTTACAAGCTGCCACTTTTCTCTAAACTGCTCCATACCACCCTCATTTAAAGCTGAAGTCAGCAGTGCAAAGTGGTGCAAAGTGGTTTGTAAACACGTAACACTTCTTTAGAACAGTCCGGGAATATCTCCTCACTATTCACCAGTTCTCCATTCTCAAAGTACACAGAAAAGCTACCCTGGTTCCATGGGCTGGAAAGAAACAAAGGAGAGGAAACATGTTCCCCTAAACAGTCAAAGAAGTATGTGTGAAGTTTCTGAAGAACCATTAAAGGGAGAGTGAGCTGACGCTCTGGCATTGGTTCTTTGGTCCTTGGTTCAAATGCAGTCTAAGTTGTGTTGGGCCAAAATGATGGTGCTGAGAAATTAAAAACAAACATAAGCAACTGCAATATCATCTGGTGTCACTGAGTATGCCCTCAACCACGGTCTCACCCGACATAAATCAAGTACTGTGGCAAGTGGCTAGCCTAGAAATTTAGATGTATTCTAATGGTAGCAAATAGTTTTGATTAGTAGGTGCGTCTAGCCACGCACCATAGGGCCTCAGTAAGTCTTCTACCAAGGTCTGGCAAGACCAATCACGAAGCTCTATCTTTGTAGAGAGTTGTTGGCCTTGCTTAGCAGGATGACGACAGGGCAGCAGTGGTGCAAAATGAACGCTGTGGCCAAAGAACAACTGTCGTTTTAACTGGCTTTGGCATTGACTTTGGAACAATTCAATTTGGGCTTTTTTTTGAAAGTTGAGAAGAAAAAGACACTCAAGTCATTCGTTTCAAAGAAGGAAGTATTTGCCGTTTTGCCGACGTTGCTCTCGTTGGTCGTCATAGCGCTATCCTATTTCTTGCTGAGGCAGTTTGACAACCGCTGATTGCAGCCCTAGGATTGAGCCACAGTCATGTCCAGACTATACAATTTGATGTTATAGTCTGGCATGTCAGGCTAATAAGTGGCAGCATCAGTACCAAACTTGGGTCTGAAGGTCTGCAGGGACCTCCTCTCTCTCTCTCTTACATTTATACATTTTATGGAGTCTCTCTGTCCTATCTAAAAAAGGATCCATAAATAAATATATAAATAAATAAATAAGAGACCAAAAATATGTATGGGATAACGACCGCTGAGATCTCCCCATTTATGGAATTAATGAACAAGTCAGGAACAAAGAACTCCGTGTTACGAAGACCATTAATTCCGTATATCAGAACACCTGGAAGGCAGTTATCACACGTATCATCCAGTTGCAGTTTTTGCATAGACAATGAACATGCATTCAAAACATAAAGAAAACATGCGGTTCAGTTTTAAAAGAAGCTAATCTGTTCTGTTGCTAAATTATTTTGTTTAGTTACTGACATTGGTGAGCTTGATAACCACTTGGAATGAAATTCCTTTCATTGCTCACTAGTTCAACAAGCTTTTATTGTAGTTGTTATAGTTACCATTCAAAAGAGCATTGATATGGAACAGCAATTCATCTTTTTTACCAGATCTATTTCATAGGTGTTACATTCCTCCTGGTGATATATCATTATACTGAGGCCTGGCAGGAGAAAAATAATTTTCTCTGTGATGATATTGGTGAACAATGCTGTGTTGTTAGGCAGTGGGTGATGTATATGCAATTTATAGATTTTCATGTTTTCAACCTGACTTTAGAAATGTTCTCTTGGTGGTGGCATTGTGGAATGTCATTGATTTTCTTTTTATGAAACGATAAAAGATCAATAGGTGTTGTTTGACGACATTATTACTTGGCAAAAGATCACAGTCTCCATGCGGTATTGATTGTGGAAGTGTGTTATTCTCCGACTCCAGCCCTACATTGATCTCTCTGCCTGTTCCTTCTTCATCTATCTCTCTCTGTCTCTCTCTCTCTGGCAGTGAGACACACACACACACACACCTTCTAACCATGCTCACACACCTACAGAGATAATTATAGTCATTCGCAGTGATTCATATCATTGTGTCATCCGTCTGTATTTGCAACTTAGCGTGTAGCTGAAAGCAGTGCTTAGATGGATTCGCAAACTAACTTTCCTTTGCTGAGCCTAGAATCACCCCTCTGACACACACACACACACACACATACAAACAAACCATGAACTTGTCTGTCTCTCTACCAGAGTGCCTACCGCCTGTTTACAAGTAACACCTGTCTGAAGCACATGATCAGTAAGGTGCGTCGGGACGCACACAACTTTGAGCGCTACCAGCACAACCGCGACCTGGTCACCTTCCTCAACCTGTTTGCCAACAAACAGCTGGAGCTGCCTCGCGGCTGGGAGATGAAGCACGACCACACGGGAAAGGTGAAGCTTCTCTCTCTCTCTCTCTCTCACCCACTCTCTCTTTCCCGCTATCTTTTTCTCTCTTTTTTTCTCTCTCTCCTCCCCTGTCATGTTCTGTCATTTTTGCTCTCTGTATTTCATCTGCATTCTTTTCTTTCCTTCTTTCTTACTTTCTCTCTTTCTTTTTTCTTTCTGTATTTCTCTCTCTCTTTCTTTCTTTCTTTCATTCTTTCTTTCTTTCTTTCTTTGTTTTCTGGCCTCTCTGTCATGTCACCTCCTCTTGTCATTTTTTCTCTCACTCTCTTAAGTCAGTTCATCTCTTTTCCCTCTCTCCTCTCTTCACGTTTTCTCTGTATTTAGTATTCTCCTGTCTCCTGTATCCTCCTCCTTTGTGTCTAACATCTTTTTCTTTCTTTCTTCCCTTCTTTCTTTCTCTTTCTTCCTTCCTTTCTTTCTTTCCTAGGCAACTTTCACACATTCCAAATGGAGTCATTTGATTATGATTTAATATAGTCTTTTGTCATTTGTTGACCCTACTGCATGTTTGAATTTGTCGTATCCTTGATCCCCTTTTTCACGCTCCCACTCATATAAACTGTCCACCTCCACGTGCGTTTGTATCAGTGCCCAGCTGAGCTGGTGGGTCGGGGAGGGGGGATGGGTGGGTGGACCACTACTTCGACACATTTGGGTTTCTGTGATAATGAACAAGTGGTCTTATTCTTCTTTGCCTCACCACTGAGACACCCCCAAGAAAGAGACAACCTTTCAAGTGAACACACGCACGCACACACACACACACACACACACACACACACACACACATACACAGATACACACAGAGAAAAAACTTAATCTGTGTGCTGTGCATGCACTCACTCACTCACTCACTCACTCACTCACTCACTCTTTCTCTCTATCTGCCTCTTACTTTAGCCCACCGTAGTTTTTTTCCCTTCCCTGGTCTGCGGCGCTGGCACTGTCTGAAGTGCTGTCTTTTCAGTTTTGTCTTTGTTTTGTCTTGCCCTGGTTTCGCTTACTCCCCCCCCCCCCCCTCCTCTCCTCTCCTCTTCTCTCCAGCAGGCTAGCTTGATCTATTGCTTTCCTTTCCTACTCTCTATCTCTCTTCCTCTTTCTCTGACTCTGCCTCTCTTTCTCTCTCTGTCTGTTTAATGATCTTGTCCTCTGTTTCGTCCTCTGACTATTCTTGTGATGCACGATCCTCGTGATAGGTTTATTGTCCATAAAAATTGCTAAATGAAATGGACTTGAAGACGTGCACAGAATTCCTAATGTTTGTGTGTATTCAGTGTACTGTATGTCTCTGCGGATTTACAGACTTGTTGTGCTTTGCAGTTGTGTCGATTTACATTGTTTTTATCCTAGAAAGCACAGAAAAACACATCTGTTCATAGTGCAGCCATTTTTGCCAGCACCGTAGGGTATAGTCTGCCACAAATACCACTAATGCTCACACAGGCATGTTTATGGACCCACAAATGATTGGGTACAGTGATTAATTAGCTACAGTGACACCTCTGCCATGCATATATAAAGCATGTAATCAATGACTATCTTTCTTGTTAATAATGACAATCATAATAATCATAATAACAACAATAATAATAGTAATAACAATAGTAATAAGATATAGCATCGTTTTGTAGGCTATAGCATCTTTTCATGCAGAGAAAGCACCTTATAAAGCTGACAAACACCTTACAAAGGTCACAATAGGAAAGTCAACGTAAAGGAAAGTATCGCGTGGATTTGGGTTTGATTGGTCTAACTGATTTGCCATTCCCTCAGCCTTTCTTTGTGGACCACAACTGCCGCACCACCACCTTCATCGACCCCCGGCTGCCCCTGCAGAGCGTCCGGCCCAGCAGTCTGCTGGCCCACCGCCAGCACCTCAGCCGCCAGCGCAGCCACAGCGCCGGGGAGGTGAGCACCCGTCGCCTGGTGAGCCTCGCCCCGTCCACCACCCTTTCATCTCACATAACCCACGCACAATCAAGCTCAGTCAGCCGTCGGTCCGACACAGAAGTTGTAAGCAACTCCACCTCAGATGGAGGCCTGGAGGTGTCATGGCGACATTTGAGTATCAAGAAAGCGTGCGTTCAGTTTACTAAATCGTGCGCACATTTTACTAAATTGTGCGGCCAATCTACTAAATCGTGCACTCATTTAAGTAAAGTGTGCTCAAGATTCTTTGGTTTATGAAGGACTGTGGTGTAGGTGAACCCAGATTTGAGAAGCTGGGATAGATAGAGTTGGGGGGGGGGGGGGGCGATGTTTGGGAAACTGGGCTGTCTGTCACATCTTAGATATCATCTGTGCAACATGAAACAACATCCTCAGCCATCCTCATAATAGCTACCTTTATGATACTGAAGAATGCATTTGCAACTCTGCTAAAGCAATGAGTGAAAGAATTCTGTAATTGAATTCGAAAATGCCTTCTGACGGAAAGCGAGGATATTCTTTCTCGTTCCTGCTAATGCATCAGATGGTCTTCATTTCTCCCTCTGTGAGTTGTATGTGTGCGACGGAGGTACTGGTAATCTATTGAAACGCGGAGCACACGCTTGCGCGCCTCTTTTAGATCGGCTGATTAATTCCGTCGGTTTGCGTGCTCTTTCCCCCCGGAGGCTCTTTTATTCATTTTTCTCACGAGGAGTGTGTGCACGCGCATCGCATATGTGCACCGCCCTCCTAATCTCCAAATCCCCCTGAAAGTCTTCCTGGAGAGGGAATGCTAATGTACAAACAGTTATTTAAAACAGAATCTCTCTCTCTCTCTCTCTTTCTTTCTCTCTCGCGCTGTAAAATTTCCTCTAGCCTTGAAAATGGGTTAGGTAGCCTTGTAAAAATGTTTAACGATGGTCTGTTTTTAAATTGCTAATGCCTCTTTATGTAAGCGATCACTTATTCACACTTGACGTGTTTTTGAGGGCTCTCGGCCCACATAATGATGTGTAAATGGAATGAGTTATCATCCGCGGTGCATTCACAGCTGTTTAGAAATGCGTAGTTAATTTGCCTTTTAACTGGTCACGGTTGGCGAGTGTTGAGTAATTACTGTCAAAGCAATTATGGCAGAGAAAAATCGCAAATGCATTTAGCATCACAAAGAAATGGCCTACATCTTCACCAGGGTAGTCAAACAGGCTTTTCTGATGCCTTTCATCACCAGATGACCTTCTAATGTGATGTTGACACTGTATGGCCGCATCAGTGACTCAGCTATGTCTGTTCTCATATGTCTGTGCTTGTGATACAAATGTGGATGGGTTCAAGTAGATGTATTTCTGTCCTTTAACCTCTGGTTTGTGTGTGCGTGTGTGTGTGTCGTTTTATCAGGTGGGAGATGACCCACGGCATGGTGGACCGCCAGTTCTTCCTCGGCCCTCCAACACCTTCAACAACCGGAACCAGTGCCAGGACGTGGTGCCCACAGGTGTGTGCCATGTTGCCAGTGCTACCTATGGGCACCCATAGGTTCAGCCTCGCTATTGGCTGTACTGTGTTCGTCATATTTGTTTGTCTATACTGTGTGGCTTTGATGCTCCTGTGAATTCCGTCGCTGTATGGCATGACAGCGCATGGTTTGAAAAGCTGTCAGAAAATTCTCAGTTATTTGTTAAGTTCTATGTTCTGCCATCCAGGGCAGTTTTATAAGCCTCTGTGATTGATATTTCAGTATTGTTGTCAAGGTACTTAGCCATGGTGTTCTATGGAAGTCATCATTTTAGTATTGTGACAACACTGGTGATTACAGCAATTTGTTTTTGTCCTCAAGTCTCTCTTTTCGTACCATTTCTGTGGTGCTCTTAAGAGTTTAACTGCTGCAGCAGGGCCTAGGGTGGAAGCAGTTTTAGTTAATGTGCCAATCTGTAAACGTGTTATCATCTCAAAGAGACCATCATTATTTGTTGTCGTGCCAACTTAGCATCATCTAAAAGCAGTCATCCGCATGGAGGAATTGGGTGTTTCACTGACAGATGACTTTGGTCACAGAGATATGGCAGAAAATGTCCCTGCAGTTGTCAATCATTGCAAGAAGCTCAATAGCACGTCTAACATGAATTTTTTTAGTTTTTTTTCCCAAGGCGATTAGAACGAGTCTCACAAACACATCTCTCTCGCCATCTGTTGCACCACTGTTTCTCATGTTTTTCATATCTCTTTCACACACACACACCCCATTCCCTCCTCTTTTTTTGGCTCCTCACACCTCAGCCTACAACGACAAGATTGTGGCGTTTCTACGGCAACCCAACATCTTTGAGATCCTGCAGGAGAGGCAGCCAGAGCTCATCAGAAATCACTCGCTCAGGTAGGGCCATATATAGCCACCTATCACAGCAGTCACGTAGTTGCTCAGAAACACCACCGCTGACAAAACACTTTAGCTAAGGCACTGCATATGTAACGACTAAGATAATCATATCATGTTTGACACAGTTGAATAGTCACTCACACGTGACAAAAAAATGATGGATAATAACATAGTCATTTATACGTTTACTTAAGCAGTACTGTCAGTCACATAACCACCGTCACTACTCTGACAGGCTAAATTATTCCTGACACACACTTTTTTTCAGACTACGCAGTCATATAAAGCTAATGATAGCCGCTGGAGTCGCTAAGCATTCACTGTTCAGTTCATATTCTAACTAGAGTCACTTGTATTAACTTCGACAGCTTACTGAAATAGTCATTGCAGTGGCTGACATTTGGGGCAGAGGGTAACCGCTGAGGCGTTGCTTAAACACTGACTAGACATGATAGGGATGATGGATTTGGGTTTGAGAGTGTATTTGCCCCTACTGCTCTCCTGATTTTGTGTGTGTGTGTTTGTGTGTGTCCCCGCCACAGGGAGAAGGTGCAGTTTATCCGTAATGAAGGAGCGTCTGGTCTGGCTCGTCTTTCCAGTGATGCTGACCTCGTCATTCTGCTAAGGTCTGGCTGTGTGTGTGTGTGTGTGGTGTGTGTGTGTGTGTGTGTGTGTGTTTGTCTGTCAGACAGAGAGCTTGAGTGAGTTTGTGTATCAGACTGTCTGCACCTTCGGGAATGAATGGCGTGATGAAATCTATGGCTTGCGCCGTGCTAGCTGTTATTATTCTGTGTGTTCCACCTTTGTATTTGGTGATTCAGACCTAACCCCCTCTCTCTTCTCTGTCTCCCCTGCAGTCTGTTTGAAGAGGAAGTGATGTCGTACGTGCCGCCCCATGCCTTACTGCACCCCAGCTACTGCCAATCACCACGAGGCTCGCCAGTGTCTTCCCCCCAAAATTCTCCTGGTGAGACTGACAGACAGACAGACAGACAGACAGACAAACAGACAGGGCATGCCTTGCATTTTAAAAAGACCTGTCAGACTCTGTGTGTTAAAGCTCAGTGCTGAAGAGTCGCAACCACTGTCCACTGTCAAGCGAGTGGAGGCTTTTCATGACGGTGACTGCTGCACAAAGTCCAACTCCCGCTGAAGACAAACAGCCTCTTTAAGCTCCGCCAGTTTCTGAAGAAAATCCAAAAGAGATGGTTGACCCTTCCAAACACTTCTATTTGAAGGTTCTGCTCCACTAACAGGACTGTGACTGTGATGTTAAGAAATGCAGCGTGCCATGAAAATCATTTTCGATTTCAGGGGATTGAAAGGGAGAGGGTCGCTTTATAGTGGATTCTTTAAGGGAGTTCTTTTAAAGGATAATCTGTTGTACAAATCCTACAACTAAAGTTCTAGGCACAATCAGTCATTTGGTGCTGCAGTTGAGAGAGCAACACACACACACACACATACATGCATGAACACACACACACACACACATACACACACATGTATACACAGGCAAGCATGTGCATGCATACACGCACACACACACGCACACACCAGTGCACTGAGCTACTTCTCCAGCTGTCAGTCTTCTCATTATCCCCATGATGGCACCATGGTGTATTCCCTTGCCTCTGCCGCAGTCTCCAGACTAGATAGACAGTAAACACTGTCCCCAGCTCTAATACGCACAAGCGTTTATGCTGCCGCTGTGTTCGCTGCCGAACGTTCTGTACCCAGTCGAAATTCCCTCAGCGGAACTGTGATCGACTGTCGCTGACTGATTTTTCCCGTCGACAAGCGGGAAACGGGATTGACGTGGCTTTGTGTCAGAGTCAAAAAGCGAGTGAACGTGCGGCAGGCACATCATCCCAACCAAGCCGAAATAGAGTAGAGAAGACTAAGTCAGAAGCTTACAGACACACACACACACACACACACACACACACACACACACACACACACACTTGGTTTTGTCTGACTTCTGTGACCCATGCTTGGCAGCAGACCACACATGGGGAGCATGTTTGGGTGCGAAGCCTGATGCTCTATCTGGATAACTCCTTGTTTTTTATTGGTTAGGGTGGTTTAGGTTGGAGGGCACGGTGGAGGGTTGTGGGGCGGGCGTAGGGGTTGAAGCTCACTGTGTGGCAAATCCTTGTTTTGGATTTAGTTTTTTTTGGGGGGGGGGGGGTGAGGGGTAAGAGGGAGCTCTGGGATTTGGGATAATCCTTGGGTTTGGCTGTCTCACTTGTCAAATCAGCAGCTAGATTTTCACAAGTCCGCCGGGAGCGTGGCGTGTGACAGAGTGTGCCGAGGGTGAGGATGTTTCTCCACACACCCCTCACAAAAAATATGTGTGTGTGTGTGTATTTTATATTTTCTAAATCCCTGCAAGCTCTTTAAAAACCAACCCTGCAAGGAAAGGGGTTGACAAAAAAAACAAACCCATTTTTAAAATGCTTGTTTGTAGATGCAAGCGCTACTTGTATGTAGATTTGTTTATTTTTAGTGGCGTGTTTTTAGGTTGATGCTAGCGCTCAGCTCAGTAATAAATGCAGTTTTTTGTGTCAGGTGAAAGGTGCAGTATATTGTAGCTTCTCACCTATACCTGGTAATGAAGTCGTTCATCACTTTCTCTCTCACTCTCTTTCACTCTATCTCTCTCTCTTTCTCTACTTTTCACCCACTTTTCTCTCTTTCTGTGACTCACTCTCATTCTTTCTTTTCTTCTTTCTTTCTTTCGATCTTTCTTTCTTTCTGTCCCGCCACCTCTTTCAGGCACACAGCGAGCAAATGCACGAGCTCCTGCTCCATATAAACGGGATTTTGAGGCCAAGCTACGGAATTTCTACCGCAAATTAGAGACGAAAGGTTATGGTCAGGGACCAGGGAAGGTTAAGTGAGTACTGTTGCCACACACACACTGACACACACACACACACAGCCTTTATGTGTCTCTCTGAAATATCTGACATAGATTTACACGAGCACACACCAACACGTGGGTTTCATGCCGACCATTTTGTCTCTCCCTGTCCATAAGATTGATCATACGCAGGGACCATCTTTTGGAAGACGCCTTCAACCAAATCATGTGTTACTCCCGTAAAGACCTGCAGAGGAGCAAACTCTATGTCAGCTTCGTAGGGGAGGAAGGGTGAGCACAACTCTTTTCTGTCTCCTGTTTCCATTGGTCCCACTTCACCTTGATAGCCTAGTCACGTGCTATTGATAAATGCTTAGATTATCTGACAATTATCTTTAACAAACTACATGTTGACATTAACAGTCTTTAACATGTACCTGACATTGACATTACACATGACATTTATAATATTAAACAAACTACCTGTTGACATTATCAATCTTTTAACATCTGTCTGTTGGCATTAATAATCTTTAATAAACGACTTGTTCATAATTCGTGAAGACTAAGCTCTTCCAAGAATATCTCCTGGCGTAAACTTTGAGAATGCACTTAATAATTTAATTTCTCTACATTGTGTTACACTATTGCACTTTCAACTTAAAACAGTGCAGATTCTATGTTAGCAATACGCACTCCTTGTTAGTTCATTGTGTTGTAGCTTGAATGTTATCCTCTTTTGTAAGTCGCTTTGGATAAAAGCGTCTGCTAAATGCCTAAATGTAAATGTAAATAATAACAGTCTTTTAACATCTATCTGTTGATAATCTTTAAGTATCTGTAGACATGCTGTTAACTGTCATTTAGGATTTATTTTAAGGATTGGATTTGGTTAAGATGATGACCAGTAACTGATGTCTGTATAGACGAAGTCGCTGTAGACAGTCTATCCAAATGTTACCATTCCTTACTGAATCCTGGCGGTCTGTTCCACATCTTGGCACAGGTTGTTGAATCAGTGTATTTTTTTTGTACGCTTGGCTGTTAGTGTATATCGGATTTCGAGTGCTTGTTTAAATTGGACACATTTGAGAACATCATTTTTTGTCAAGGGTTTGTTGTTGCCTCCCACAAACACTACTTGAGTGAGTCAGTGATGTTCTGTCTCTGCGGAGATGGAATGTAGTGTGTCTTTGTCAACACACTGGGCTGTCTCTCATCCTTGTAAGATCTTTGTCAGGTGTCAAAATACAAATCACACCATTGTGCTCGTTCACAAAGCCTGACAGCTCCAACAAACCCTCGAATGTCAGTTTTTTTGTTGTTTAGCTCTGTTTATGTCTGTTTGTGTGTGTCGTGTTTTTCGAATGTAGGTTGGACTACAGCGGCCCGTCGAGAGAGTTCTTCTTCCTGGTGTCCCGTGAGCTGTTTAATCCATACTACGGGTTGTTTGAGTACTCAGCTAATGACACCTACACCGTGCAAATCAGCCCCATGTCGGCCTTTGTGGATAACCACCATGAATGGTGAGGAAGAATTGTGTGTACAGTGTGTATTGTGAGTACTGTGCCAAACACTAATGTTAAACCACTACTTGTTTCTCATTCAAACGAGCAACAGTCACAGTAGAATTACAAAATAGTTACTATATAATTCATGCTTTATTTATGCTTAATTACTTACCATTGATTTGATTTCAAACTGTCTGGGTATCTGGGACTACGTAAACATTCATTTGTTGTGTCAGAGAGTTTTGTTTCAAGTTTGGAAGGTCTGCCATGTTATGGTAGCCTTGATATTGCATTCTGAATCAGTGTTCCGTTGTGAGTTGTCAAACTATACAATTCTGATGGTGAGTTAGAGCTGATCCTGGTTTCTGTGGACCTGTGTCAGGTTCCGGTTTAGTGGACGAATCCTGGGCCTGGCACTGATCCATCAATACCTGCTGGATGCCTTCTTCACGAGGCCCTTTTACAAGGGGCTCCTGCGCATGTAAGTCACCCCTCTAAGGAATAGCTACTGCAAACCTACTGCAAACCTACTATCACATCATGGTTGAAATGAATGAGGGGAAACAATAGTAATATCTTGTATCTGATGGTGGCTGATCATGATGTGAATGAAATACTTTCTCTGGTCTCTCCCATCCCCTTTCTCTTCTCTTCTCGTTTTTCTTCGGTCTCTTTTTTTATTCCGCTATTTTTTTTTCTAACCTGTCCTCGCTTGTCCTCACCGCCTTCCCCATCTTGCACCCTGTGATCACTCTTTCCCATACCTGCTCTCCTCTTCACCCATCTGCTCTGATTTTCATTCCTCTCATCCCTTCATCACTTCTCTCTTTCTCTCTCTCATCTCATGTCATCTCTCCTCTCCTCTCCTCACCTCTCCTGTTCTCTCCATTCCTCTCCTCTCCTCCCCTCCACTCCCCTCTCCCGCCCTGCGGTCTCTGTAGTCCTTGTGATCTGAGTGATCTGGAGTACCTGGACGAGGAGTTCCACCAGAGTCTGCAGTGGATGAAGGATAACGACATCGAGGATATTCTGGACCTCACCTTCACTGTCAACGAGGAAGTCTTTGGCCAGGTATGCAGAGGGTTTTTTTTTCTTCCTCTCTGAGGGCATGCATATATTTGATTTGCGTGCCTGTCAGAAAAAGTTTGTAATGATTTTGATTGCTCTTTGAGGAAAGTAGTGTTTCTGGGAAAGTGGTGTCTGATCGATTCAAATTACTTTTTTGGAAAAGCAGTGCAGTGCTTTCAGTGGAGCACTCTCGGTGAACCAAAAATGTATCGTGTATCATAATGTGTTTTTGTGTGTGTGTGTGTGTGTGCATGTTCGTGTGTGTGTGTGTGTGTGCGCACGTTCTTGTGTGTGTGTGTGTGTGTGTGTGTGTGTAGATCACTGAGCGTGAACTAAAGCCGGGAGGCGCGAACATCCCAGTGTGTGAAAAGAACAAGAAGGAGTACATCGAGCGCATGGTGAAGTGGCGCATCGAGAGAGGGGTCGTGCAGCAGACGGAGAGCCTCGTGCGCGGCTTCTACGAGGTACACGTGGACGCCACTCACCCGAGACATTCATACTTTTGGGGCAGAGACTATGCATTTCCTGAGAGGATAGAGGCACTGATCTGCTGTAGTAGAAAGACATGCTCTCCCGCCTGTGATAAGTCAAATTATTGTAACGTTAACGTTTTCCGTTCCGAATGTAGTCCGTCCATGACAGCAGCCATCCATGACACCTTCTTTTTCACTAACTCAGATATCCAACTAACTGCCACCTTGCCTTATGATAGGAGAATTGTATCTGCAGAGATGCTGTTTTGGGTTTATGATAAACCTCCACACATTCCCACATTGCCATGTGCATCTACTTATGTAATGTACTTGAATATGTATCTTGCTTTCTGTCTGTGTGTGTGTGTGTGTGTGTGTGTGTGTGCGCGTGTGTGCAGGTGGTAGATGCACGGCTAGTTTCAGTTTTCGACGCCCGGGAGTTGGAGCTTGTGATTGCTGGCACAGCAGAGATTGATCTGGGAGACTGGAGAAACAACACAGAGTATAGAGGAGGTAAGAGAGAGAGAGCAAATGTGTGTGTGTGTGTGTGTGTGAGTGTGTATGTGTGTGGCAAAGGCTTACAGAGAGATCTTTGTGTGTGCACGAGGTGTGTGTGTGTGTGTGTGTGTGTGTGTGTGTGTGTGTGTGTCCTTATGTGTGGCAGAGCCATACAGGGAGACTGAGAGAGAGAGATCTGTGTGTGTGTGTGAGGGTGTGTGTGTATAGGGAGGTAGGTAAGGAGTATGGAAGAGGTATAAGATTTATTGTGCGTGTTTGTGTGTGTGTGTGTGTGTCAAAAGCATTCAGAGAAATTGAGGGAAACAGATGTGTGTGTGTGTGGATGTGTGTGCGCATGTAGCAAAGGCATTCAGAGATATTGAGAAAAACAGATCTATGTGTGTGTGTGTGTGTGTGTTTGTGTTTGTGTGCATGTGTTAGGAGGGAGTCGGGTCGATAGAGGAAAGAGAGTGACAGCAACAGGGAGAAAGTGTGTGTAAGACTGGGAGAGAGTGAGAGAAAGAAGTGTGTCTTATGCTTTCCCGAGCTTTGGATTTTTGACTAAAGCTCCCCTCCCATCTCTCTCTCTCCCTCTCTCTCTCTTTCCCTCTCTCTCTCTTACTCTCTCTCCCCCTCTCATTCTCCCTGCTCCCCCATGTCATCCACCACAGGTTACCATGACAACCACATAGTGATCCGCTGGTTCTGGGCCGCCGTCGAGAGATTCAACAATGAGCAAAGACTCCGACTTCTGCAGGTAACCCGCACCCCTCCACTATACACGCGCGCACACTCGCGCGTGCACACACACTCACACACAAACACACGCAGGAACACACACACACACAATGGCCCCGATCGAGCCTCCGCGAACGCAATTCTCGGGAATGGGAGGAGGAATCAATTTAGCCGGGTGGCAGTTCACAAAATGGGCCTCATTACAAGCACTTCTGCCACTGGTCATGGACTAATTCCAACCCCTAATGGATACAGACATCAGCCAAATGACTCTCCAAGCCCGAGCCCAAGTCCAGCTCTCCTTCTCGGACATCCACCGTATAGCCGCTTTATTACGCCCAGCCGCTATAATCCAGCAATGTGGCTTTAAAAAAAATCACACACTCCCATAGGGCTTGATTAGCTAGTTCGCCCTTAGACTGAACTGCAGGAGAAGAGGATAGACACACACACACACAGTCAGACACACACATACACACACACAGTCAGTCAGACACACACACACACACAGAGGTGTAGGAAAGAGACAGATAGGACCTGATATGGTGCAGATCTCATTATAATCAGACAAAGTGCTGGTGTGAATGCAGTTGTCATATTAAACAAGAAGTCTAGGTGTAGCTTTGGGCAAGGGAACTCTTTGCAATGTGTGTTCTAACTAATGACTGCTATAGAGTTCATTACCGTGACGATCGGTTCGTTGTTGGCTTTTCGCCGTGTCTATTCTGTCATGTCTCTCAGTGCTTATTTTTTAATAAGCCCTGGTCATGTCAGCTTGTTCCACTTGACATTCAGCCAGTATGTGTATCTGTCTTCTTTAGAGGACTATATTGGATATAAGCTCCATGGATCTATACAGTAGTGTGCTTTTATCCTTGATGTTATTAACCGTATGTGTGGGTTGGGTGGGATTTTTTTACACACATGCATTTTAAAAACATGTCAGAGTCTATCAGTCTGTCAGTCCGTCATTGCTTGAGTGGATCGTCTTTGAGACTGGAGGAGGGATGAATGGATGGATTGCATGTCCTACTAGTCCCCTTCATCTTGTGTCTACAGTGTGTGTACAGGATTGCTGCGTGGTGGATTGATGTGCTGTGCTGTGTTTTGACGGCTGTCTGTGACACTGTGTGCGTGTGTGTGTGTGTGTGTGTGTCTCCTGTGACAGTTTGTGACTGGCACATCCAGTATCCCCTACGAGGGCTTCGCTTCTCTGAGAGGTAGCAACGGCCCCCGTCGCTTCTGCGTGGAGAAGTGGGGGAAGATCACCTCCCTGCCCAGGTACCACACACACATTCACACACAGACACACACACACACACACACACACACATATGTTAGAGTAGTTTTTTTTACTAAACTCTATAAGGCACACAGACACTTTTCTCAACTCAAACACACGTTCAGATGCATGTTCTGTGTATATACCTTTGTTTTTGAGGATGTGTGTGTGGTCTGTGTATGTTCATGCATACATTACTGTGTGTGCGTGTGTGTTTGTGTGTGTGTGTGTGTGTGTGTGTGTGCAGAGCTCACACCTGTTTCAACCGATTGGACCTGCCACCCTACCCCTCATTCTCCATGCTGTATGAGAAGCTGCTCACGGCTGTGGAGGAGACCAGCACCTTTGGCCTGGAGTGACCTTTCACCCCGTGACCCACAAACTCACCGCCGCCGCCACTGCGACCCAGCCAGTCCTGCTGCTTGACCTCCGTCAACACCACTTCACTCCCTGTTCCTGTCCCCACTTTGAAAGGTCTAAAATTAAAACTAAAAGGACTCCACGTAGGGGCTTGTGCTGTCAGCCCCAGCTAGACTCTACGGTCTGTGGAGCAGATACAACGACAACAAAACACACACACACACACACCACCCACGCCGTCAGGTGACAGAGCATCTTTAACACACACACACACGTCCTCACCGTAGAGAAAGTTTACTATTACAAGACACTTCACGCAGAGACGCTTCTGCATGCACACGCACACACACACACACACACACACACACATGCACCCCACATATCACCCCTTCTCCAATCTTGTGCCTGGAGGGAAACGGTGGAGAGATTTGAGTTCCTTAAAAAAACAACATGGAGGTTAGGGACCTGAAAGTCTTTAGAACCTCAAGAGAAACGCCCTCCTGTATGCTGGACACCCACTGGGAACTCGGAACTTGGAACTGGGTACCGATTTCTTGCATCTGTCTCAGATGTATAGAGGACAGAGGTGGTGTTAGGCCTGATTTTGAAGGAAAGGGGAAATATTATCACAGGAGAAAGAAAGCCACTGAACTGAGAGAGAAAGGACAGTCCTCTGAAGGGGACAACTTGGCCCCCTTCATCAACATGAAGACATAAAGTTGTGCACCCATGAAAGATGTATGGTGTTAAAAAAAAAACCCTCCCATGGAAGCTTGGACAGAGCTCTTCTGTCTTTCTGTATGAACCAAACTTTTTTATCGTACCAAAACACAACGATATCATCATGTGAATGTACAGCGTGATATTGTGTCACTTGATCACAGCTTTCTTGTAGTGGCTTTTTGCTTATTGGGGACAACAAGAGACTTCAGTGAGACCAAAACAACCAGACTTTAATATCCGCTTTCAGCACCAGATTTTTGACATTTTCACACACAGCCTCCCTTAATTGTTGATGTAACGCTGGCTTTTTTCACCATTCTATTATTGATATGTAATGTTATTTTAATAACATGGTCAGTATCGACTTAGATTTACTTTGTGGATGATTTTTTTTGTTTGTTTGTTTATAACTTTGTATATTTTTTTTTTCTTTTGCTGGCAGATTTTGAGTGTCTAAAACTGCAGAATTTGTTGTGGTCTATCAGGTTTTCCAGAACGTTGTTGGAAGTACATCAATACGTATTATTTTACAATAGGAGCACTGGACACCGTATTTCTTAAATTACTCACATCCTCGTACCAGACAGTGAATGCATGGGAATCAAAAATGATCGTGTCTGTCTGTGGAAAGACGTGACTGATGCAAAGATCATCTGGAGAACAACCTGTTCTCTGAGATGGAGCAGTCACACACAAACACACACACACACACCAGAACACCAGATAGATTTCCATTTCAGTCTCACTATCCAATGGTTTGTAGACAGAGATGTATCATCTTCAGCGCCTTTCAAATATCATTCTTCAGATTTCAGATGAACAATAAGAACCACAGATGAAAGGCTAGCTCAAGCATAAGCATTACGGGGTTATCATATTCAGAAACACACTGTCAGTTTCACAATGAAACAGAGCCACCTCTAAGAGTTTCACCTAACATTGATCATGTTTTGCTAGGCCCGGATTGTGACTGTCATTTATGTTAAATGGGATACATCATATGTTTTTTTTCTTGTTTCTCTTGTTTCTTCTTCTCGTTTTTTCTCAGTAATCGTACACACATCCATATTATCATATGTTATGCAATGGAAACATTACCAAACACATTCACCTTCTGGAACACACCTTATCTCTTTGACACAACTAAGCATGCTCACCAGTTTCTAGACTCTGGGGGGGGAAAGAAGGTTCTGGTCTAGAATGCATCAGGGTCAAGCCTTTTGAGCAGCCTAACAGCTTTGTAATAGTCTTTCTGACATGACAAACAGGCGACAACATGCAATCTTTCTAGCATAGACTTCTTTTTATGTGTGAGAGATGCTGTTTGTAGAACAGAACCTCTTGAACATTTTTTTTTTCCTCCAGAAGTGTAGAGTCAACAAAAATTACACATTTTCTTTCGAAGTCTCCAGATGTCTGGAATGTACTCTTACCACAGCACTTTTGTAACGAGTTTTGTCAGAATGTAAGAGAACGTATGTAGACGTAATGTCACTCCACAATGTCCGCTAACGGCCCAAGTGTAAACTTCCTTGGCCAGAGTTTACTTAGTAAAGCATTTGCTTTTGATAACTTTCCCACACACTCTTTCTCTCTCTCTTTCTCTTACATTCTTCTGTGCGCAATGCCTGTGTAGATGTTGCACTGAATGTACCAAAGGCATCAGGCTGACTAGGACTATCTTTAGTCATATCTCCCGATACACAACTGCTTTGTTCTGTCATCACCACCACTCAACAATTCCAAGCTATAAGCTAGACAACACCCAGGTCTCACACAGGCATTGATGGTGGGTGCGGTAGACTACACTGTGCTCTTAAAAAACAAACAAACAAACAAACAGATTTGAGCTCAGAGACATGGGGCAGTGCAATGGGGGCCTTATGGGAATGCTCAGAGCCCATTTTAAAATGATGGACTCTTCTAGAATCATTGTATTACTGACCACAACTTTGTACATTGAATCAGTTGACATTTTGAATCCTAAAACTGTATTTGTAACTTGTTACCACATTTACTCAGATACATCAGAGGTGGTTAATTGATCCTCAATTTGTTTGTATGGACAAAGAAGTGATGGAGCCCTTGCAGACATAGTCAATTTTGTGAAAGTTTTCTGCACTTGTAGTATGTAACCTTTTTTTCTAAATATTGCCTCCTTTATGTATTTATTTTGTACTAGGACATAGTAGTCCTTGACACACACATACACACACACTCCCTTACATGATTGGATGGCCTCTTAGTCTCCAGCTCCTGCCTCTCTTCTGATTGGACCTGGGTGACGCCTGTCAGTGCACATGCTCCACTCTATGCAAGGCTGTTTCTCCTCATGTCACCACTGATTGTATAAAATAGAAAAAAGACCTGTGCTTGGTGTCTTTATTTCTGTGACTCCTCTTAAGAGAGAACCTTAATAATGTTGGGATAGAAGATTAACATGGATGTACTGGTTACACATCTTCAAACGCTACCTGTTCCACTCTTGGTACCCTTTCACCTTTAAAGGTGTTAGTAACTTAGTGTATTGCAGAAGATTTTTTTATGAAGGGATTGTGTGATTAAGGATGCTGTCTGGCTGAAGGAGGAACACCATGTGGAGAACGGTCACCAGAGACAAGCAAAGGTTTAAGTGGCCTACTTTCTGAAGGAGCACGTGAACATGGAAGGTGAACATGGGGAAGAAATGGGGTTTTACCTTGGTTTAACAGCAGGGGGCAGTAAATGTCCAGGGTGTCTTGTAGAGAGGCAAGCAGTGCACTGCACACCAATTATCTGGTGAACAGATTTTGGGTAGCCAAACTACCCATTCTAAATTAGGATTCTAAAGGTAGTAATTTAACAGAAGATTTCAAATAACGTAGGAAATAGACTATTACTCAAATACTGTTAAGGTAATGTAGTTCTGGTTTTCTGTCAGGGGCTATTTTGCTGACAAGGGATAGACCTATAGCCTAAGTGACCTCAGTCTTTATAAATAGCCTACTGTTCTAAGGACGTTTTTGGCACATCAAGGACACGGTTTACAGACAAACTGGGTTGGTAGATTCAGACTGACTAAGCTTCCTCGGTAGCTTTATTATAGACATAGGGCTCTTCACTGACAGCCTTAGATGTGAATGTTATCTTGGTTTGTCTGTAAACGACCTAACATCGCCTGGTGTAATATTCCCTCTGCTTTACCTGATACTTCCCGTGAGCATTACCTGTTAGATAGAGGCTTGCCACTAAGTCTTATTAAAAGTCTATGTTGATAGCCTACAAGATAGCTGAATACATATTTCCAGCAGGGGTCATCCGTGTTCCAATTACACCTAAACATTTTCCTAACGGGCAAAGAAAATGCAGAATTGAATATTCCCGTTATTGCTTAACAGTGGTGAACGTGCTTCTTGAAGGTAACGTGTCTGTCGGCAGCCGCAGCGTCCTCCTCCGCGGAGCGTTTATAGCTCGTTCAGGCAACATTTTGAGAATCCTCGAGACGCCCATATCTTCTGTTTTATCTGTTTAATAGCGCTCTGCTGACACAAGTCATAAAATCTGCTTTTTTAGCCCCCTTTTTAAATCATGACACAAACCGTGCCGGGAATTGACCCTGAGCTTTGGCAGCTGGTGTTGCAATCCCCCCGGGGAAATAGTAGTCCTGACCAATATATGACAATGATCTTTATGAGGAAGGTCACTTGTTTTAGGCACACACACACACACACACACACATGCACACACACACACACACACACATACACACACACACACACAAAAGGAGTGATTGACCTTGAGAGAAGAAAAAAAACAGGCAGGCTCAGCTGAAGACTACAAGGCAGCATCCTTCAGACATTTCTCTGTGTGTCCCCTACGGAGGACATTTTCTCCTGACTGCATTTTCTGTGTACCACAGACTGAAGTGTATGTGTGTGTGCGTGCACACACACACACACACACACACAATTAGAATAGCCAGGCGTGTTTGCACAAACTGGGTCTCTTCTGTTCAAACTCTGCCTATTGGGCAAAGGCACACAGAGAAGCAGAGTGAGATCTCTCTCTCACTCTCTCTCACTCGCTCACTCACTCTCTCTCTCTGTGTGTGTGTGTGTGTGTGTGTGTGTGTGTGTGTGTGTGTGTTTGGTAACCACACAGTTCCACAAGAAAACCAGTCCTGCCTGACTACAGTGTATCTCTCTCTCTCTCTCTCTCTCTCTCTCTCTCTCTCTCTCTCTCTCCCTCTCTCTCTCTGATTCACTCCTCTCACCAGTCCTTTTCTTCTCATCCTCCCTTTTCCCCTCTCCATACCCACTGCTCCTGCCTTTCACCACTCTCTTCCTTGGGCTATCAGTAACCTGAGCAGGTGATATGGTAGAGTGGCTGGTTTGCCGTGGGCATAGGAACAGCTTTTTGCCATCTCTCCTGTCGGCTGTTAAAAAAAAAAAAAAAAAAAAAATCCCTTGCCTTTTTTTCTCTCCTTTTTCTTTTTGTCTCTCCTCTCTGCTGTGCTGCATTAAGCATGTGAGAGTCTGGATAGGTAGAGATCACAGGACAAATCACAGATTTGATTTTGCTTTGGAACGAGTCTGCGGTTGTTCTTTTAGAACCCTTCCTCTGTGTGGATGCCAAAAAATGTTATGAGCGGCATAATGGTTCTTATGTTGGATGCTAGTCAATACTACCTCCTCAGATACTGTCATGGCAAATCACTAACAGCTGGCAAGTCCTTTATATGTGGCAGACATCACACATTATGCATAGCACACACACACACACACACACACACACACACACACACATAGATATTGCAAATAGTGTCTCAGCCCTTAGTCTACCCTCAAGGAGTAAACTAAACCTAGCTAATGAGCTAAATGGTGTAGCCTCAGCATGTGTGTGTGTGTGTGTGTGTGTGTGTGTGCGCGCGGGGCGCATGCTCGCACACGCACATGCCGTAAGCCTGTGTGAGGGTATAGTGAGAAAGGGATCGAGTGCGAGCCCAGAGTTGTGAGGGAAAGAGAAGAAGTAGGAGAGACACATGATAAAATAATGAACTGAAGCTTGCATGGTCCACTGATCTATTTTTACAGCGCAGGCACAGGAGGAAGTGGATTGGAAAGGCGATCCTGCATTATGCATGGAGCTCGAGAGCAGCGAAGGACACCATTACGCCACCCTGCCAGCACAGCCTTTGAGTGTGTGTGTGTGTGTGTGTGTGTCTGTGTGTGTGTGCACAGACATAGTGTGAGTCCATATGTGTGTGTGTGTGTGTGGATGTTACCCTTCTTGCCCGAACCAAAACCACACACAGGCATTTCGCCATTTTATGCCCCTGTAACCAGACATATGAATGCTGTGAATCCCCTGTCCCTGGCCAGTATACGATATCAAGCTTCAACAGATTTTGCTATTAAAAAGTGTGTGAATATCAGCTGTAGAATACTTCCCCAGTAAACATTATATGTTCTAGTAACCAGTTTCATGTCAACAATGAATCCTTCACCAGTACCCTTTCTACAGTGCACAGTATTGTCAAAATTTGCTGACATTTCTCTATTGAAAGTATAAAATAATATTGACATATGGCACCTCTCATTCCCTCATTTTGAATGCAGAGTATAAATAAAATGGATATAGGACATCTTTCATTTAACTGTTTTCCTTCATAATGGCTATAGAGTGTATGAATGACATGACCTCAGGGGCACATCTCATTCTCAGCCGTTTTTTCCTCATAGTGATAGAGTGTAAGACTATTCATATGCAGGGGGAATACATGCCTGACCATGTTGCCATGCTTACCACATGTTTGCAGAAGACCGTGAAACCGTCTTTCTCTCTCTCTCTCTCTCTCTCTCACTCACTCTCTCTCTCTTTCTGTCTCTCTTCTGCTTGGTTGAGTGAGTGTAGGTAAATGTTATAATGTCACGCTTAACATAAATTACATGCTGGGAAAAAGACCAGAGCACCTTGAGAAACTTGCAGAGCATTTCACATCACATTACAAACATCACATACTCACATAAAAATAGACCCTTCATGGTTTGACGCCTTCTAAAGCCACAAATAAAATGTTTTACCTAGGAGCTTAGCTTTGCACATGTGGACATCACACCACAGGCAAGGAAGATTCTGTTGACCAAAGGTTGTGTTTTCACTGGAAAATAGGTGTGAAGCTGATTGTCCAACAGCATGTAGAATAAACAGCGCTAGGATCTCCTTCACCAAGAAGAGTATTGAGCCAAGCTATCAAACCTTTAATTGGCTTTAAATAGCACCTTTTGTCACAGCCCTCTCAGAAGAAATACAATACTTAGCTTGTCACTTTCCAGAGCATTCTTTTAAGCACATGCTTCTAGTGAAGAGCCCTGAAACATATGGGTGGGTATTAAGGCCTTTGGGTGAGATGAAATGGGTCTTTTGCTGAGGAGCAGCACATGTAGAGCTGAATTGACTAGCACAGCACAAGTACAGACAGCGGACCCAGCGGAGGCAGGTGGAGCCCTAATGAAAACCTGATGAGCATTCCGGCATGAATTCGGCCGCGGCGATTAGGCCTTAATTACTGCTGGTCAGGCTGACATATTCCCAATAATTGGAAATATTCAGAGAGCCTTTCTCCCTGCGAGAGACGATACAAAAGAATTACATCAAAGGCGCGTGATTAAATTGCAGACCGGGGCGCATAGGGGTGACCTTCAGGCCCGCGGGGCTGGAGATGCGACATGCAAAATAGGCCTGCCCTCTACACAGAGGTCTCGGTCAGAGACCGAACTCAAATGTATGAGAGACTCTGTGCTTTCTCTCCCTTTTTTTACTTTCTCTTATTAGCTCTCTCTCTCTCTCTCTCCCTCCCACTCTGTGGCAGTATTCAGTGTTTTATCGGTACCCTTTTTCAATTTTAACATGAAAATTGATCTTCAGCTATTTAAATTATGTGCCATTAATTGTATTTCAGTGAGCTCTGGGGTATGCCACAGCTAAGACGAGGATGGGAGATTCTGGGCCGATCATCAAATCCTCTCATCAACTCTATCTTTTGAACGTGCTCAACAAGAGAGATGGCTTTCACAGGAATCTGATGTTCTCTCAAAGAAGATGACAGAGACATAGCTGCGCTCTTTACAATTGGTTGTAAACCAGAGATAGGAGTCTGTCCCTTCCTGTCATGGATAAGAACAATGAAAAAGGGATAGATAGGGAGGGAGGGAGAGGGAGGGAGAGAAAGAGAGAGAGAGAGAAAAACACCTGACAATACTCGGGATCAGCTTTTAACATCAGCCATCCGTGTGGCGTGTAAATCACGTTTTTGTGTGACACACACACACACACACGGACACAAAAGCCCCCTGGATAGTTTGTTGGGGCCTGGAGGAAGTCCTCACACAATGGAGTGCAGAGGCAGGAAGTCACAGCTGCTGAGAGAGCGCCTCATCGGCAGCAGTGGCCTTGGCTGTAATGAAGTTGTACTGGGGCTCACGATAAGCCAGGAGAGAGGGAGAGAGAAAGACAGAGGGAGAGAGAGAGAATGGAGGAGGAGGAGTGTGTGTGTGTGATGGGGGGTGGGGGTCCTCACTCTATTTCCTAGTTGGCAGGCTTGTAAACACTGCCAAACGTGACAATAATGTCCTTAAACCGCTGCCAAACCACCGCCAGATACCTGACAGCCCTCAATGATTTTTCTGTTCCGCCGCCAATGGGGTTTGTGAGGGCTGTCCCGCTGAATTACGGCGACGGCTGCTTCTAGATTTTTCCACCACCGCTTCCACTCTTTCACCTCCGTTCACCTCTCTCTCTCTCTCTCTCTCTCTCTCTATGTGTGTGTGTCTTTCTTGTCTCCCTGTTTCTCTCTCTCTCTCTCTTTCTCTCTCATCCTCTCTCCTTCACTTTCTGCTACAGCCTTGCAGCGTTTGTGGTGCTCATCAAAGAGCATGTCTGGGGGGGGGGGTCCAAGGAGGAGTGTGTTGAGCGGTGGAGTCTCTTCAGAAGCGCGTGCTTTAATAATGCATCTCAAAACGTCACATCAAGAGAGTCATAAGATAAAGGCGATTGTAAGGAAAAGACTCACCTTAGCATTCCCCTACTACGCTGACATCCCACTCCGAAGAGATTGCGGTGACAAAGAGACCAAGTGTGTGTGGGTGTGTGTGTGAGTGTGGGTGTGCGTGTGTGAGATGAGGTGTTCACCAGTCTTATTCTCAGATGTTATTTAGTAAAATTGCAGCATGTGTGTGTGTGTGTGTGTGTTTGAGAGCTGATCTGCTCATGTGTTATTGTCAGATGTTATTTGGGAAATTGTACTATGCATGTGTTGTTGTGTGTGTGTGTGCGTGTGTGTATTTGTGTGTGTGTGTGTGTGTGTGTGTGTGGTACAACAAGGTGGCTAAGCCCTTTCGGTTGTCGTGCTTGTACAAGCAATAATGAGACATGGTGTTTTATGAAAATGGTGTGGGGAGTTGGACCGAATCCATAAAACGGTGCAGGCCTGATTGGATGGATCTGTTGGGGATTGTCTGGGATCTGCACTCAGGAGATGCTCTCATCCCCGTGAGGAATCCGCAACACAATGTAGCAAATGCCCCTGTAAGTCCTTTTTATCAGCCCAGGCGCTTTTGTGGGATTTGAACTTGCGACCTTGACAGTGCGACTGACAGCACTCTCACTCTCTCTTTCTCACTCGCTGCCCCTCACTAGATGTGCCAACAGGAACAAAACAAAACAAAAACCAAATAAAAAAAACATTCTCTGTTTTGAGAGAACTCAATCAAGGAACCCAATCAAGCACACACACACATACACAAACACACACACTCACACACACAAAAACACACTTCTGAACAATCCTAATATCTCCCCTTAAACTCTAAGCCCTTAACATGATTCAGCTTCATGATTGTCTGATTTCAGTTTTCTGTCTTTTAGGGTTCAGTGCTTATGGTTACTGGGAAAATTGAGATCCAGCCATTGACACAAAACCAGATGTGAGGTCTGCTATGGTAGGCTTCACCAAAACAGGTACAGGTTCACCATGCCCCTCTCTCCAAGAGGTTCACGCCACGTACGTGTTTGGGGGTGGGGAGGGGGGGGGTTGCCAGAGCCGGGCGGCCGACGGGAAAGATAATGCATTCCTGCTGCATAAGAGGCCTCAGTTAAGGGACTAATTCAATTAGTTCTGTAAAGAATCCAGGCCTTTGTCTGGGTGCCTGGATGAATTAGCCCATAAACAGTCTTGATACGGGTTGCCAAATCCCATTAGGAGAGTGCAATGTGACGCAGGGGGAGCAACTGAGAGATGCAGAGGAGAGAGAGAGTGTATGAGTGCATGTGTGTGAGGGAGAGAGAGTGTGTATGTGTGCATGCGTGTGAGAGAGTGAGAGGGAGCGAGAGAAAGAGAGACGAGGCCAACCAGGGCACTCAGAGGATGTTTGCCCATGCGAGTTCCTGTTCAGGGGAGATGAGCAGTGTTTGCATCTATACGGTATGAATGGTGGAGGATGTGTCAAGTGTATGTGTGTGTGTGCATGTGTGTGTGAGAGAGATAGAGAGAGGAAGATACAGAGTGAGAGAAGGAAATTGTGCTTGTGTGTGTGTATGTGTGTGTGTGTGTGTGTGTGTGTGTGTGTGTGTGTGTGTGTGTGTGCATATGCATGTGCATGTGAGATGTGCTCCCCCACGTATTTAGAATGAAACCTGTGGACCAAAACTCCTCCCTGCACCATGGTTGGAAGTGGAGGGATGTCGGCCCAGTGTGTGTGTTTACAATGTGTGTGTGTGCGTGTGTGTTTGCAATGTGTGCGGTCAGACTGCTGGAGTCCACCACTGTATGCGGTCACATTGAATTGTAAAGCAGGTTCAGGCGGTGGTGAGAGAACTGGCAAGCAGTGTGTGTTTATGCAAGTGATTGTGTGATGAACACTTGCATTGCCAGAATACATTCCAGGAGCACAAGGTTAAACCACAGTGTATGTATGTATGTGTGTGTGTGTGTGTGTGTGTGTGTGTGTGTGTGTGTGTGTGTGTGTGTGTGTGGTGAGGAGGATGTTAGGGGTTGGGGGTGGGGGTTTAGGTGATATTAATATTGAAGTGTAAAGTAGGTTCAGAGGGCAGAGAGATTATAGGGAGATGTCGGGGTGAGTAAAGATGTGTGCGTATGTTTGTGTGTGTGTGTGTGTGTGTATGTGTGTGTGTGTGAGAGAGAGATGTTTGTGTGTCTGTGCTTAGGTCACACACTTGATGAATCAGATTCTGTTTGGAGGGATGTGGACAACTTCCTGTGGTTAGACTAACTTATGCTGGTGCATGAGTGATGGGACGTGATTGTGTGTGTGTGTGTGGGTACGTGAGCATGTGTGTGTGTATGTCTGAGATATTAATAAGTGTAAAGTAGGTTCAGGAGGCAGGGAGATTATAGACATTAGTGTATATATGTGTGCACACGTATGTGTGTGTGTGTGTGTGTGTGTGTGTGTGTGTGTGTTTTCTGTAGTAGGTCAAAAATTTGATGAAATCATGAAAGCCTCTTGTAGGAAAAAATTGTATTCTGTTCAAGATGTTTGATGCATAAAGGAAAATATGGGAAAAATATGTGCACCTATTTTTCCTATTCCTTTGTGTGTGTGTGTGTGTGTGTGTGTGTGTGTGTGTGTGTGTGTGTGTGTGTGTGTGTGTGTTGGGGTGGGGGGGTTGTGCATGCGTATGTGTGTTGATCACATGGACTTGTGAAATAGATCTAAAGGCCATTGAGGTTACACTATATTGTGTGTGTATGTGTGTGTGTGTGTTTATGATATTAAAATTGAATTGTAAAGTAGGTTCAGAGGGCACAGGGATTATAAATCGGCATATCTGTGTGTGTGTGTGTCTGTGTGTGTGTTTGTGTGTGTGCATGTGTGTGTGTGCATGTGTGTGTGAAGTGACAGTCTGTTGATCATGCTGAATTATAAAATGGATTGGGGTCAGTAAGGTTGTAGGGCAATGTGCACTGAATGACATTCATCCTTTCTCCCTCTCTCTATCTCTCCCTCGCTATCGCTCTCCCTCATTTCTCTCTCTCTCTCTCCTCCTCCTCTAGCTGAAGGCTCTACTGTTATGTCACTCATATTCTGCTCCTCCTCTGCCCCCTCCCCCTCATGAGAGATTTCCCTCGGGGGATCCTTTGTCTAAAGAGGGTGTGCAGCTCTGCTCATGCCAAATGTGTGCCATCGCCATAGAAACATTAAATAATCTACCGACAAGGCTCTTCGGTGACCTCACGTCTTGGTTGGTCAGTTCTGTTGTTCTTTCTGACGGAAGGCGTCACAGGCTACATCAGCTCCTATTTGATTTGTTTCCATTTCAAACAATATTATTTCTCCCTCTGTCTCTTGCTCTCTCTCTCTCTCTCTCTCTGTCTCCCTCTTTAGACCCCTTAGTGTGTTAAAAGCAATTGCTGATGAATGACAGTTGTTCTTTTTTTCCCTTGCATTAGTCTCATCCAGGAGCTCATAGATTATTTAACGTCTCATTTCACTGCCCAATCATTCGTTGAGGCCAACCCCATTTAAAAGCTATCCTTTGCTCTTGTTATAGCTCCAATTTTTTTCTGTCTGTCTTGTTTTTGCATACGATATGAAAGCCCTGTCTGTGAGGAAAAAAAAGAAAAAACCTGATAAATGACCAATATTTTTTTTTTTCAGCCTTGGTTGGAATTCATGTTCACAGACTGTGGATAATTTCACACATAATTTAACATTTAATCTTACCAGTAAATAAGCTCTTGCCCTGGGCTTCGTCTGGTGGCCTAAACTTGGCATAGGTCTCACCACTGTCTTCATTTTTTCTGTCAACTCGAACCGCAGGGACGTGAGAACTGAAGAAAAATGAGGCGGGCATTTGGAGGGGCCGACCGTGTTCTTCTGCGGGATGTCTGTTTTCACGGCCGTCTCGGAACGGGGCAAAACAAACCCTGAAGACCGGGACCTTTTCCCCCAGCTGTCTAATCACGGAGCGAAAGACATTAACTGTGACAGTACGCTTGCTGATGAGGGTGCCCGTTTCAATTACTTGCATTAGTTATAGATGAGAACCCGTACGGGAATAAGCCACACACAGAGACATTTGCCAAATTAATATAGTGCATGAAGCCATTTTCTTGTACCTAATTGCACCCTAATTATCCATTAGTTATTGAATTACCCTTTATATGTAAGTCACGGCAAAAGGCTGCATAAATGGCAGATAAGTCATCAACCTGGTAACTAACAGTCCTAATTACCTCAAGAAAACGAGTGACTGAGAAAGCGCGAAGGAAAGAGGGGAGAGAGCGAAGAGGGAGGGAAGGAAAGAGAGGGAGATTTGGGGTATCATAGATATTCATGAGCATCCTCTATTTGTAATTAAGCTCCAAATTGCTACAAGGCACGCATTAGCTCTTTCAATAGTGTGGTACTGCACTGTCATTATGGGGCGCGCATGCATGTGTGTCACTGTGTGTGTGTGTGTGTGTGTGTGTGTGTGTGTGTGTGTTGTGCGAATGTGTGGTGCACGCACCCTCTGTGATATACTGCAACCTCAGAACGATTTCAACAATACCATGACAGCAACGGAGGGAGGCAATATGGAAATCTTATTGTTGTGGTTTTATTGCCTATTGTTGCATGAAGAATGCGAGTTGGTAATGAAAATTAGAATGCACTTCAGGGTTACATGTGAATATGTGTATGGGTGTGCCTATTTGTGTGTGTGTGTGTGTGTGTGTGAGAGAGAGATTTTGATACAATTTATGCTTTGTGAAGTATGCCTTAGAAAAACTTCAGAAAATCAACATCACTGCACAACAGAGAAAGATTCTAACCATTTATTACACATAACATTCTTAAATAAAAATGCTTCACTGAACAGTTCTTGCATAGATATATTACAATACCAATTTAAAAAAGAATTATGAAACAAACCAGTAACAAAAATAAATCTTTCTTTTTCCTTAATAAAGAACATTGTCATACTAACATCATATAATACAAATCATATCTTAAAACACTTTGTACAGCCAAAAAAAGGAGAACATAAGGAAGTAAGACAGGAGCTGAAAATAGGAAGCGAGAGAGTGAGAGAGAGAGAGAGAGAGAGAGAGCCTGTGATATGAGAGCAGACATAAAGCAGGTGCTGTGATGAAGGGATGAGGTGGAGGTGAAGCGAGTAGACAGAGGGAATGATTCATCCACTGGAAACAGACACCTGGCATCAGCAGGATGGGTTAGCGTGACATCAGCCCAGCCCCCCCCCCCCCCCCACCCCCCATCCACCCCACTCTAACCCCTCCCCCCCTCCACAAAAACCCCCAACCCACCCTTCACCCACCCCGTTCCCTTAGCCCCTAGCGAGAAGCCTCCAGCGTAGACAGTGCAGACATAGACCAAGCAAGAGAAAGAGAGAGCGAGAGAGAGAGAGAGAGAGAGAAAGAGAGAAGCAAAGTGGTCTGGAGAGGAGAAGATTAGCAGGAAGCGCTAAAGAAAGATGCGCTAAAAGTTATTAGTATGTTTTGGCGATTTTTGTCGGTGTGTGTTAACTCGCTGCCATTTGATATTTAGTGGAAAGCACGGCGGCCGTTTGAACAGTCACCTCACATGTACACACACACTCACACACACACACACACATACATACAGTCTTAGGGGGTCTTTTCTAGTGGTCTGTAGACTGTGATTCTCCCAAACTATCCTACACTTGTGCACTGAGATTGTGAATGTCAGAGAGTTGGAATTGGAGGGGGTGGTGGGGGTTGCTGGCCCACTGCTTTCACTAACCAGAACAATCCCACAATGCACCAGTACACGGGCATCCGTCCCAGTGGTCTCAAGCTGAGGGAGGGGATGGGAGGGCAGACACAGATGAGGAGGCTTGGTGACCTCCAGACATCACCCAAAACACACACAGACGCACGCACACACACACACACACACAAACAGACACAAAGAGGTGACAACAGACAAGCTCAGAAGGCAAAATCTTTTCAAGATGCAGTGTACCCGACTCAAGGACGAATTAAGTCATCCTTTCAACCCATTTGTGTCTCTTTTTTTCTGTTTTTTTTTTCCTTCTCTCAACCCTCTATCCTGCTTCATCCTCCTCCCCCCCCCCCCCCCCCTTCCCTGTCCCCTTCCTCCCTACAACTGGTTTCTGGTTGACTGGTGCATCTGAATGAGCTAAGCACATAAAAAAGTCCATGATACAGCTGCCTCAATCACCTCTAGACTAGCAGTGTACAAAAAGGTGCCCAATTCAATACAGTGCAAGAACGTGAAAGCAAGCAATGTGTGGTCATTTGCCCTTCGACAATTACTTTTGTTCGGAACGTTCTTGGTTCATACTCCCTTGAGTGCATTTCGTTAAGGACAGCTGCCAAAAAACCATAACAAAGTCACGGCGTGACAAAATAACATCTACTCATCCTTGTTAAGCTAGGCTTTTTCACCCCATCGGATTTAGCTGAACTGACAATGCTAACGGTAAGATGCTGACTTTCCAAAGGGCAAAGTCAGAGAAACCTTTTCTGTCTGTTTTTATTCTCCTATTCTACTTGAAGATGTTTACAAAAGACTACAAATCTAGTAGGCTGTGTGCGCATGTACATTTGATATCCCCTCTTCTGTTTCTGTTTCTGACAGAGGCTGGGCTTGGGCAGACATTCAGAAACATCTCATCCACAAGTTACAGGCAAGAGAAAAAAGAAAAAATCCTCAACTACTCTCTGTGTTAACTGCAGAACTATTTCATGGCCCCTTTGATTGATATGGCAGCAACTTGCCCCTCACACACACACACACACACACACACACACACACACACACACACAAGGGCTTACAGGGCAAGAGCTTCTGCAGGGGATGGTTGTTGATTTCTAACCTTTTCTTTCTCTATCTTTCTTTTTTTTTTGTAGTCACAAGAGCCCTGGGTTTTCTGGTGACCTTGTGTCTTTGTTATTCTTCATGCCGCTAATGTGGCCTGTGGAGACTCCAAGGGAAGGAAACGGACACTTTTGGCCACAGCAGTGAAATTGAGTGTGTCGGGCAGCGGCGATACAATCTTGCGGTCAGCATTAAGCGCGGGGCGAGCCAGGCCGAGCCGAGCGGGGCCCTCGTGTGGTCTCACTCTGTTCCACTCCATTGGACGACTGACCAGGGCTGACCACCGGCTGGGAGCTCGCCATATCACTTCCTCGTTACCCAGACATCCCTGCTGTCAGAGGTCCCGTTCCCATTGGCCAGTTGCACCGGCCTATGGGGTGGCTGAAATGAGGGAACCTGAAGGGAAGTGGGAGGGATGGGGTGAGGAGAGGAGAGGAGAGGAGAGGAGAGGAGAAGAGAAGAGAGAAGGGGAGAGCGCAGAGAGGGAGAGGGAGGAGAACGAGTAGGCTGGTGCATGTTGACAGATGACTGAACAGCAAGAGCCTTTGCTAAAAATATGACAGCATGGTTTAGAGTGCCACATCAAGCACACTTTTTTTCTCTCCCTACCCTTATTTTTTTCCCTTTCTTTTTTTAAAAAATCCCCTCCTTTTCTCACAGGCATGAGATGGCGATGGGTCAAAAATAAAAAAAATCAAACACCATGGACAAATAGACGCCCTGGCTAGGCTGTGCTCACAATTCTACTGTTGTGTCATCACCGTCACATTAGCCCCAGTCATACCCACTTAACACCATTCAGACTCAACGGCAGGCCAGCACCTCAGGGGGTATATTTCTAGAGCTAAAAAAAAAAAAAAAAAGATGTGTGCCAATTGGCTCCAACCACCTGACATTTATTTTCAGAGCCGTGATTGGTCCATCTGTGTCGTTCCGGGCCTCGATTGGCCCATCTGTGGTACTCTGGCACTTGGGCAGAAACTGGCTTTAGGCATCTCTGGATTTCCTCTGTAAGATCGCATTCCGAATCCGGTCCAAACTGAACAGAGTCCAGATTTTTTCCAGGCTATACTGTGCTACCCATCAAATAGGTCTTAAGTGGTGCCATATTGGGCCCTTCAGGGCATTGGTGTGAGTGTGTGTAGATATTTCCGGATGTCATACATCTTCTGTGTAAATGCTGAGATGTATGACGGGACACAAAAAAACGTAGCCTCTCTTTCTTCTTGTTTTGGTATATACCCCTTTCATGACCAACATTGCACTGCTCAACTTGGGCAGAAGTCATGCACAGACAGACACACAGACGGAGACACAAAGTTGACAGACAAACAGACAGTACATTCACAAACACTTTCTGTTCAAAGTGCCACTGAAACCCCTCTTGATTGTACACGGTCAGGGTAGATAACCTTCCCCTATCACCTCTGAAAAAAAAATATATTTAAAAAAAAAAGAAAAACAAAAAAAAAACGTAAACAAAAACCAAACACCATGGACTTTCCTCACATACATCGTCAAGCCACTGTCTACTGTACTTGTTGTGTAACATACTATAAAAATAAAGACACTGAGAAAGCCACTTCCCATGTGGACATCAACTATGGTGGAACATGGATGTCATTAGAATGCATTAGAAATTGTTTCAAACTAATGCTCCAAGGAGTGGAGGCAGATGTTTTGTCTACACATCCCCGATGGCTCTCGCAGGGCCTGGGGTTGAGACAAAACAATGACAAACCAACTGCTGTCTCTAGTCATGAACGGTGTCACTGAAAGCATGGTCACACAATTGTATGATGTATAGTGTGACCGGTTCTAATATGTAAAGAGGGTCTAAGCTGGTCCATTTGGGGTGGGGTATGGTGGGGTGGGGTGGGGTGGGGAGGTTGAAGAAAGTAGTATTCTCTTCAGTCTGTATTGAGAAGAAAGGGGAGCAGATATGACAATGTTGTTGTAGGAAAGCCCAAAGGGACACTCTTCTGGGGGGGGGGGGGGGTGGCTCCAGTAGTTGCCATAGTGGTAGTGACAAAGAAAAAAACAACCAGGTTAGGGTTGGGGGGCATTGCAATAACAAAAGGGGCTTTCTTCGCGCGTTGGCTTTCCATTTTGGAGTTCACAAAATTTTTTTTTTTTTCCCCCTCTGTGTGGATTTTGGCGTGACGGCTGGCTGTGGTGGGCTTTCGCAAAAAGCTTGTGCATATGGCAAAGTTTTTCTCAATGTTTTTTTCTTCTTCTTCGTCTTCTTCTTCTTCTTCTTCTTCTGTGCACGTCCATTCCACAATGAAGTTCATAAAAGCAGGGGAGAAAAGTTACGCAATTCTTTTGAGTTAAGACATAGTAGTTCCAAACAATTGTTTTTGTAATATAATATAAAAGGTCCAAAAGTGTCGCTGCGCAGCTTCTAAGTGGCCAAGAAAGAGAGGGAGAGAAAAAAAAATGGAGAGAGAGAGAGAGAGAGATACAGTCTTCAGAGGAAGGTGTGGAATCCTACAGTGGGCTCGTGTCGGCGCGGAGCACTAAAGTGAAACGTTCTCCCATTTTGGTCTTCAATTCAGAAATGTCAACATTCCTTGCTGACGAGTCACCGTGCCTCACAAGACTAGCAACCATCCTCGCACGAGGGCAAGTGCAAGTGTCGTGGAGGGGGGGGTGGGGGTGGGGGAGGAGCCGATGCATACCAGCGCAGGCACGGGTGTGTGTGTGTGTGAGTGTGTGTACTCGGGCAAACACGGGAACCACGGATGTGTCCTTTGCTAATAGGAGCAGGCTCTTTTTCGGCGCAGTCCCTCGGGTTCCATTTAGTTTAAAATAAGAACCGAGTGTTGCGTGATTAGAACGCTCGCCGTCGTTGCTTGGCAGTACCTGGTCCCCATGGCTCAGGCCCGGCTGCTGGAGGGTGGCCATGCTGACGCAACATGTCTTCCATCTGTTGCACCTCTCCTAGAAAGACGTCTTTGGCCAAAACAAAACAAAAAAAAAAAAGAAGAGAGAAAAAACAACCACGACAGCCATACAAGCTGATTGGTGACCAGTTTGACAGCCATGTGAGCTGATAAGGAATCAGTTCAATAGGCTACAAGCTAATCCGCCAGACTAGTTAAAACAGCCATTTGAACTGATAGGAGCTGATCCAGATTTGTTTCACGATCAGACGATCAGTTAGCAGTTCTTGTGTTTTCAGTTGTTTTTTTGTTTTTTTTTTGGTGTCTGAACCCCAAAATTAAAGTGTGTTTTTCAGTTTTTTTGTTGTCAGGTCTTTTTTTTCTCTCAAAATGGGGCCAGTATCATTGTTCATTTCATAAATCACACCTCTCTCTCTCTCTCTCTCTCTCTCTCGGTCTCTCTTACAGTCTTTATTTTCCTCTCTCCTCTCCCTCGTCTCTTCTTTTCTTCTTGTCCCTCACTCTTTCCCCCCGTTCCTCTTCGACCGTCCTCAGATGTGCCTTTTCATGTGTAGTGCCAAGTGGTCCGATCGTGAGAAACACCTACAGTGAAAAGAGGATGGACAGATTTGGGGAAAGGAGAGAGAGTGAGAGAGAGACAGAGAAAATCAGAAAAGGAACAACAGAAAAGGAGTCAATAATCTTGTGCTATCGTATCTTGTATGTGTTCCAGACTCGCTGAAGAACTCGGGATCGTACAACATGCAGCAGACGGTGACTTTTGATTTTGCACATGCAAATCTGGCCATGTGTCGACAGCCAGAGAACACTCCAAAGCTCTGGCATCGTCGCCACGGAGACCGCCTGTCTGTCAACAGCTACGCCGATGCTATGCTAATGCCTGCATAATTTGAAGGCGAAAAAAAAAAGCCCCCCAAAAAAAGCTAATGGAATTGACATTTTTTTTTCCCCCCACTCCAGATTTTAAAGAAGTGCAGCTGGGGTGTGAATGGAAATGGACAGCCCCAAACGGCCCTCTCCAAATGAGCGTGTTGACACACAAACATTCTCTTCAGCTGTTTATTAAAAATGATGGACTGCCGAGAGCTGACGAGCTGAAAAGTGTTTGATCTGCTCCCACCATGGATTTCGGCACCATAAAAGGTAGTAACGAGGGGGAGCTTTCGGAGAAGCACACGCCACAACAAGCATAATTCCAAGCTGCTGAGCCGAGTATTTCTGTGTTATTCCGAAAGATTTTACATGGAGTCAGTTGCCACCTAGCAGTAGCCAAATGATACCTGTCCTGTAAAGTCCACACACACAATAAGACAAAGTTTTGTTGAATACCTTCACTGAACTTTTCTCACTGAGTTTATTTATAATTAGGCTAATTTTAGAGCGATATCAAAATAACTGCTTCTCTTTCTAGAAATGTCCTTGCTATATGCAGTAAATCCCAGTTGCGTCCAGTGTAGTAAAACGTGACAAGGAAGAGCAACTTTCCCAACTTTTCCCAAGCTCATTCATCAAATCTCTTGAGCAGATTGTACAGGGATCACTTCAGCACCTTGTGTTTTCTTTAGTTGGAAGGCTGATCTGAATTTCTAGTTTCAGGCCTGAGCATGATTGCCTTGTTCTTGGTCCCTCACGCATCATTAGCCGTGAGGAAAACCTGATCCAGAATCAGTGCTTTTACAGTGAAAGGTGTCATGTATTAAGACCCACACCATATGTCACCGGCACACTGACCAAAGCTTTAAAAGTGAACACATGGCAGTCTGGGTCACATGGTGCTCTTGTCTTACGGTGGCTGCCTGGACTTAAGAAGAAAAGTGGCTATGGTGAGGGGTCTGTGTCTTTGGGTGTGTGTGTGTGTAAGTGCTACTTTGAGGATGATGTGTGTATGTGTGTGTATGTGTGTGTGTGTGTGTGTGTAGGGGGGTGTTTTTTAGGACAGATGGCACAGTGAGCCGATGCCAGAGGCTGTCTCACCAGCTGCACCCACCCTCACCCTCACCCCCACATCCCCCCCAACCCACCCACCGTCCTCGTCACCACCCCTCTCCTGTCACTCGGCGGGGGGTCGGCAAGCGCGCACAGCCGAACAGGCGCGATACGCCAGGAGCCCGGGGCCGCGCCGGCTGCAAACTGTGCGCCCCGGCCGCTACTGTATTTACTGTTCAGCGTGCTCCCCATGCTGTTCCCCTCCAGTGGCCAACTCAACCTCCCCCACCCTCCACCACCACCACCCCTCTGTACTCACATTCTAATGCTAATCCATGCCCCCCCCCCCCATTACTCCCATCCTGGCCCCCAATCCACCTCCCAGCAGCACCTCCTGCACCACCCCCACCACCACCACCACCACCCCACCCTCCTGACTACAAAACAATGGTGTCCCAGAGGATCCAGGGAACAGCTTGGATCACAAGGGAAGGGAGGGGCTGGCGGTTTGATGTAGACACTCCACGCACTAATCAGCGTGAAGGAGGGGTTTTTTGTTGCTGTTGTTGTTGTGTGTGTCTCTCTGTGTGTGTGTGTCTGTGTGTGTGTGTGTGTGTGTGTGTGTGTGTGGCACTGTTGCTTTTCTCTCCACGTGTCATGTACATCAAAAGAAGGATGAGTTAAGATTAACTCTGCGACAGGCCTCGCGCCCGTGGCGGATGCCGGAAGGTACTGGAGATGCGGCCCAGAGAGAGAGAGAGAGAAAAAGGGGATAAGGGGGTCCCCTACACCCCCTTACCCCGCAATCCCATCCCAATTCCCCTGAATGATGTACTTGTGAGTGTGTGTGTTTGAGTGTGTGTGTGTGTGAGTGTGTGTGTCCGCCTCAGGTGCAGCGGTGACGCCAGGGACAAAAGGGGGCTCACGGCTCATCGACTTGCGCTGTTCATCTGTCTTTTCTACTCTGCAGTTCACTTCTTTTTTTGGGAGGGGACTGTGTGTGTGTGTGTGTGTGTGTGTTTGTGTGTGTGTGTGTGTGTTGGGGGGGGGTAAGGGGCACGCTTGATGGACTGGGGAGAGAGGGGCATCAATCAGAGCCCCAAAGGCCCAGGTGTTCTTCCATAGCAACCTAGTGAGTGACGAGGCGAGAGACATCTGATCCTTTACATCATTAGATTAGCATTAGGCTAAAAGGGGGAAAAGCCTTGGAATAAAGGAAGCATTTAAAAGTGCTTGGACTAATTTCAGTCGGGTTTACCCAGCTGTCGCTGCCAGAGCTTTTAGTTTGCGCTGTTTATTTGAGCAAGTTTGCTGTTGTTTGTTTGTTTTGTCGGTTCTGCTTTAGGGAGGGATAATTTATTCTGTCCGCCGGAGCGAGTTTAGTAGTTGATACAGAAAATAGCCTTGTCCACTGACTGTGTGTGGACTCTGTCTTTGGGAGGTATTTCTAGCCTCCAGTGCCTGGTTAGACAGGAATTTGCTGTGGCATCAAAAGATAGGGAACGTAAGTAAGGGTGTCAGCAAGGCTAAGCAATCTATCACTCAACGCAGACGAAGAGGGGCTGACACACACACAAGCTCAGAAATAGAGAGGACATTCTTAGTGCGTGTGTGTGGTGTGTGTGTGTGTGTGTGTGTGGTGTGCGTGTGCGTGTGCGTGTGTTTTCTAAGCCCAGTCAGGTGTGTGTCTTCATGCTTGTCTGAGTTTGTGTCATACCAGATTTATAGTCCTAGTCAATTACATAAGCATCTGGCTGCCATTTAGTTTAGTTGTGTTTTTTAATTACATCTACTGATACGGTGTAATGGAAGTCCCAGTTTATAGAGCAAAAACTGCTTACAGTAACACACACTGAAAACGACTGCATTACTGGAAATGCTGACTGTATATTCGAGTGTCATTTTTCTGCTTAATGACGTTCAGCTGTGCCACTCAAAAAGGGGGGAACCTTCTGGAAGTACGAGGTGCAGATGAGAGCACACTGTATGTCCAATTAATGCAAATAACTTTTCGCCCATTCCAGAGTCTGGACAACCAGAAAACTGTACCAGACAGCTTGTGGAGCGTTACAGCCTTTGATGTGTGGGGAGGGGTTACCAGTGGGGGTATGAGGAGGGCAGGGGGTATCGACCAAAACCATAAGAGAGGGGGTGGGGGGGGCAAACAGGGTCAAAATCTGTGATCTGATGCCAGAGAAGGTGTAGCGGTTTATAGTAGCAGTTAGGCACGCGCTGGACGATATTTACATTTCTAACTGGTATTGACTATCAGCTAATAAATCATCTTTTTCCAATGTCAGTAGCCAGTGTTTATCTGCGCCAGTCAAATGTTGTGTTATGCAAGAACTGATATATTCAAAGACAGTGCCGTGACTGGCTGAAAAACGTTCAAATTGTTATATTTTTCACAATGAATGCCCGTGTCTTTGCCAATAAGGGGTTTAATTACCTGCAAAAATGGAGTAAACAAACAAACAAACAAACAAACAAAAAATATCAGTAACGAGATCGACTATGAGTCAAATTTGAAACAGCCGAGTATTTCACAGTACTGTACAAACAATAGTGGCTACATTAACAATGCAGAGTCACTGATGATATGTTTATAAAGCACTTATGAACTTATATATATATATATGTGTTTGTTCCTATGATTGCAGCATGTGGTTTGAGTCATATGTGTAAATGCACATGATTTCATTTGCACCTGAGCGTGAGTAAGAGAAAGTGTGTGTGTGAGAGTGAGAGAGAT
>PYXC01000948.1:515000-555000 GCA_015244755.2 Tenualosa ilisha
AGCTCAGGGGAAGAGGGCGGCGTCAGTGAGGTCACGGCGCTCAGCTGCGCAGCGTTCACCCCGCCTCCGGAGCCTGAACTGGCCCCAGCACTCGCTGCCACTGCCCGTGGGTCTGGGCTCTGGGTGCCCGACGCGGGTAGTGGGTGCTCCCGCTCTCGTGGTGGGCTGAGGAGTGGTGGAGGGGGGCTGGGCGGCTCGGCCAGGCCGGGGAGAAGCGGGTCGGTGAGCTCTTCCTCGCTGTCGTCCTTGGTGAAAGTGGGGGTTAGCAGGCTGTCCAACTCCTCGTCGAAGAGCTCCGAGAGACGTTTGGGCTCTGTCTGCAGATAGCGCTCCAGCTCCAAACAAGTCTGAATGACACAAGACAGACAAGGTGCAGGTTAGATGAGAGATCCATTAACATTAACTTAAGCTCAGTGGCTTCAGTACTCAGTAAGTCATCAGCAACCTCACAGTTCAAAAGATTATATACACATATTTGTCAGTCCAATCACAAATATTCAACAAATTACTTCACAAAACAGTCAAAAAGTGGGTTAGACACAGAGGAGATTCTTGGAGCATCATGGTTAGACATCAGTAGCTTCACACCTCAACAAAAGTGAACAAAAAACCTCACAGCTCAAAATTCTGGTGAGATACACTTTCTCCTGTGTTGGGTGGCTTGTGAAATATTCAACAAATTACTTGAGAAAAAACTAAGTGGGAAGTGGGAAGTGGGAAGCACACTAGCACCTTCACAGCCGGTTCTTAAAATTACCAGTCAACACTGGCTGGAGAAAACTTCCCACTATCTATGCCAAAATGGAAGGCCAAGAAAGGCACAAGAGCTTATGTAAAGAGCTCTTCCCCTATAATTGAAGTTGCTTAAGATAAAAAAAGGAATGCAAAATGACTAAATGTCAGTGGGTTAGTCCCCTTGCCACCACCGGTGCATCTGGAGAGCGCACACTGTGTAAGAATTCTGCCGGAGAAGGAGATAAATCTCAAATCCGCAAATCCGACCAACACCATCCATTTTCATTCCCTTTAATCAGGTCATTCTTCAGCACATATTTATGTAAATTTTTGTTCGGGATTTGGGAAGGTGAGAGAGTTTCCTTAAGAAAAAAAAGAGAAACATTCATCAGCTTCAGTCACCTGCTTTTAGTCCACCTGTTCCTAATTCCCCTGACCTAGTTAGATATTATTTACAGAACGCCCGTCGCTGCGCTCACCGCGGGTGCGCTAACTAGCACCGCCTTACGTCGAGCTACAAATACACATCCGTGGCACCTTGATTCATTCGCCGGGTGTCGTTGATTTTTCTCCCCTTCACCTCCTCCTTTCCCTCTCTGCGTTTCTGCTAACCGCGGCCCTTTGACTGAGAGCAGAACGTCTCGATTCCATATTACCTGCTTGGGCAGGTCTTCCGAGATGGATGCTTAGGTGGTGATAGATGACTGTGGATAGACTGTGGACCTACTGGGGCTGGTGGCGGCAGTAGCGGAGGTGGCTCCGCTGGCCTGGATTTCACGCCGTTCCGCTTTTTATGACAGAGAATAGCTCCTTATTGCGGCGCGATATGGATTGGGCAGGGCTATAAAGCCATCAGTGTCGGGTCATTTCTTTTCGGATGGTCCCCCTATCTCCATCACAACCACCCGCTCCCCTCCACCTATACCCAAACTCCGTCTGTTCCTTCTTATTTCCAATCGGACGGAAGCCACTGCTGTCTCGTCTTCTGCCTAGAGATGGGCAGACTAAAAGACGTCAGGGAGCATTTGTGTTCTTTCATGCTTCGCGTGAATGTGGCTGCCATGACGGTCGTTGTCGCCTGCTAAATGATTATGACTGCTGAACTGGGCCACGAAGAGAGTGGAGGGAAAAAAAATCTTTCATCTTCTTGTTCCACACTCTCCTGTCTCCCTCCACACACATACACATACACATACACACACACACACACAGAGACAGGCACAGAACACACTACATTGAAATTTGATTTCATTAGGGGATTTGTCCATTTCACAAAATGGTGGCTGACATAAATAGTTTCATTATGAGATGAGAGCAATTCCTTTCAAGACAAACTGGCACCTTTTATTTGCATCCGCAGTTCACACCTCATCCCAATTCAGCGTCTGTTGCTAGGCGATGAGAGTTTGTCTTTCAGTCACACCCCCCCCCCCCCCCCACCACCACCCAATTTCTTGCTCACATCTTTTTTTTTCTCTCGCAAAAGAATGTCAGCGCTTTGCAAAGGAGTTGAAAGCATTTGCATATAAACATTTAATTCAAAGGCTTTCCAGGAAAGCCATGTAAACAAGAGAGAGAGAGAAAGGGGGAAGAGAGGGGAGAAACAGAGACAACGTTTCACAATGTGCCAGTTTGCTGTTATTCTGCTTCTCACTTTTCCTATACCCAGGGCTTAGGGGAGCCTGCCTGCGTGTTTGTTCCCTCTCTCTTTCTCTCACTTGCTCTCTCGTTCCCAGATGACGGAGAGCGCCGGCGTCGCACCTGCAAATTGGACCGCATCCATCTCCGCCTGATTACTGCGTCCACTGAAGATGATGCACATCATTAATCAGCGGCTTCCAATAAGGGGTGGTCAGAGAGTTGGGTTTTTTTTGTTGTTTTTTCTTGTATCTCAGGTTTCAATGCAAACTAAGCTTCTTATTTTTCTCCCGCTCACTCTTGCTGTCTTTTTTTTCTCCTCTCACTCTCTCCTTCTCTCTCTCTCTCTGCTCTTGTGCAGTTTGTCAATGCACCATGAGCTGATGAGCAATTAGCCACTCAAATGACCCAGCAAAGAAAGACTCTTGATTCAGTTAAACTGCTGGAGGGCAGTGTGTGTGTGTGTGTGTGTGTGTGTACGCACGCCTCTGTGTGTGAGAGAGAGTATACACATGTATGTGTTTATTGGGTGGGAGGGAGTTTGCATAAATGCATCAGAGTGTGTGAAGGTGGTCACGTATGTACATTATGTTGCGATATGTAGGCTAATTTTGTACATTTGTACATGTGTGAGTGGGTCTTCCTCTGGGGGTGAAAATGATTTGCATTTGCGTAAGTAAAGTGTTACTTGCCCAAGGCCCAGGTATGGGTGTGTGTGTGTGTGTGTGAGTATGTATAAGCATGTGTGTGGCTGTATTTAAGTATGTCTATGTTGTGTGTGTGTGTGTGTGTGTGTATGTAGGAAGGAATAAGTAAGCATGCTGTAAGTATGAGGTATGTGCAGAGGTTTCTCTCTGACAGTGTGTTAGTCTATATGTGTTTGTGTGTGACTGGGTAAAATATGTCACAGACTGTGTGTGGTCTCTACGTGTGTGTCCAAGCATACATGGCTATGTTGTATGAGCGTGTGTGTATGTTGTGTGTGTGTGTGTGTGTGTGTGTGTGTGTGTGTGCGATGTTCTTGCGTGAGTGAGAGAGAGTGTAGTGTTGAGTATAAGTGCCTGAATAATCCTCCCACCCCCCCCAGTCTGGGTTAAAGCCGATATGGAGCAGTGACATTTAAAGCGTATCCTCTCTGCAGGCAACTCGCCACTGACACGGAGGGGGTGGTGAACAAGGATGTGTATGTGTGTGTGTGTGTGTGCCGTGCAGCCTAGCGCCCCCCAGGCCCCGCGGTCAGCCATGTCAGGTCGCCCCGGTGTTCGACTGTCGAGCGCGTGTGACAGCAAACTGGCAGAATGGGGGTTCGGGGAGTGTGTGTGTGTGTGACACGGAAAAGGGCAGACGAGGGTTCAGCAAGGGTGTGTGACAAGCGAAGGAGACCAGACGGCATGTATTTCTCTCTCTCTCTCTCTCTCTCTCTCTCTCACACACACACACACACACACAGATATACACACATGTGTGTATGCATGAAAGTGTTAAAGCTTTAAGACAGGAATGGAGTGCAAACGTGTTTATTTTCCAGGGTGTATGAATGCATGTGGTGGTTTTAGGATGTAATGTGTGTGTATGAATACATAATAATATGTGAATTCAAGGAGGTCTGCAGTATGTAGGCTATTTCTGAATGTGTGGATTTGAAATGTATATAGACACACAATACTGATGTGTGTGATTTAAATGTGCATCTAAGTCTTTGTCGTACAGGCAGCTATCTGGGTCGAGTCATAGGGGTCTGGAGAGTGATATCTGGGGAAAGTGTGTGTATGTACTATATGTATGTATGTGTGTGTGTGTGCATACTGTGTATATCTGAAATGTGTGTGAGCAGCAGGCGGCAGTGAGTTAGCTGAGCATGCGCTGACTGACCAGGCCTTTTCTCCTCTCTTATCTTACCCAGACATTTCTTTCTCTCTCTCTCTCTCTCTCTCTCTCTCCTTCTCTCTTTCTCTCTCGCGCTCTCCACCTCAACCCCCCCGCCCCCCTCTCTTCCTCTTATCTCTCTCTCTCTCCCCCCTAGCCTCTGAGGTAGTGACATTCAGTGGGTATTGTTACAGAAATATGGCAGTAAATTCAATTCACCCATTTGTGTGTGTCCGTGTGCCTCTGCTTGAGTTTTGTGAGTGTGTGTGTGTATGTGTGTGACAGTGTGCTACAAAATGCGACTCCATACGAGTGTGTGTGCCTGTGTATGTGTGTGTGTGTGTGTGTATGTATGTGTCTGTGTCTCAATATTTGAAAGCCAGTGTGAGTTATGACGATCAGGGTTTTGATATGGGAGTTCAAATGAGTTACCACTGGGCGGTGGTAAGCAGACTGAAATCTGAGACCGTTAATCAGTTGTGAGAGAGATGGAAAGCAATAAGCTTCCTCAGTAATCTTACAAGAGAGGAGGCAGACATAAAAAAAAAATCTAGTATGATTTTGATCACTTCAGCATGAAGCCCAGTGATGAGAACCACTCTTTGTGCAACAGTGTATTCTGCACCAGTGGTATCTTAAAGAGCTAATCTGTAATGGGCGTTAATGTGGGGATGGCTCATGCAGAAGTACTAAAAGCAGCAGCATCCCATATCTTTCCAAGTTATATTTTTCAAGACATCGCTTGCTGTGGTGAAAATTGTACTTGCACCGCAGCTGTGACGCCAATTTGGAAGAGCAATGGCTTAATTGGGGCAGTCACACACACATACACACACACACACACATACACACACTATGTGTGTGCGTGCGCGCGTGCACGTAGGCTAATAAAAAGAGGCCAGGTGACAAACCTTCAAACCTGCAGCGAAACTCTTTCCCCCTGTGGTTTGCTTTGCATCTCACCTGTCCCCCAACAAAAACGGTGCCAAGCGTTGATCTAAACCAGAAGCTCGCGGGCCTTGTGGAGGTCTGTCCAATAGCGAGTTGTCACGTGACTCACACGCCGCGTTCTGACGCTGCTATCATAACAAAGCCTTCAGCGGGGTTTAGGTGCAGACGTTGCAGCCATGAATGCGGCAGACAGGTTTTGAAATCCGTGGCCGACATGCCGGGAGGAGGAGGAGGGGGGTTGTCGTTCCAGACAATGAGTGAACTGTCCACTGCCACACCTAGCATGAACAATGATGATGTCTAGGGCGTTTGTTTGTCGCACGTACAAAACACACGTTGTCTTGTTCTCCCATACATACACACACACACTCACACACACACACACACATCTTTGTGTTTGGGTGCACAAATGTCCAAGCACATCACACACACATGCACATTCACATAAAAAAAAGAAAAAAAAATCTAATTATCTGAGAGCATCGGAGTGGAGAGGTAGCCGTCGATGGACCCCTTGTTGACATTTCACACTGCAAAACAGAGAAGCTCCTGTCAGGCAGGCCTGGCTCGCTTCTGATGAAGTGACTCATCTATGACTGAGCCCGGCAGCCCGAACAGCTGAGAATATGAGAGTGTGAAATATGAAACACGTTCGTGTCAATCACGCGACAGGGCATGTTTCTCTCTCCCTCTCCCCCTGTCTTTTTTCCCTCTCTCCCTCCCTCCCTCTGTCTCTCTCTTTCATTCTCTACCCCCAACCACTTCCTACTCTCTCTTTCTTCATCCTTCTCTGTCTGTCTCTCTCCACGGCGAGGTGTAATACACAACCCAAGGAGGGGCAGATCTAACAGGGGCCCGCTGTGCAATTATCCCTCCATCTCTCCCTCCATCCCAACACCTGTGCATCCATGTCGTTTTCACTCTTCCATCTTAGCGCCTCAGTTGCCGGTTCATTCCATTAGCTCCAGACTCCCTCCCTAACCCCCCACCTGGCGCACACCCACACACACACACACACACACACACACACACACACACACACACACTCACACTTCTCCAATAACTCTACCCCCTGAGCTGCCAACCCACACATACACACACACACACACACACCCTCAGTTCATCACATTAGTCTTGCCCTTTCAGCTGGACCTCATCCGGCGCTGAGCGGTCGGCTAGCCTAGCTCTGGGGCACAGCTAATTCAGCCTTTTACGCTGGGCTCTGGCCACAACGCTGTGCTGGCCTATTATGTCGGCCAAGCCCATTAGATAGTTGCTCAGCACTCTGCTCTGCCATTCACTTTCTAGCACCCCCACACACACACACACAAACACACACACACAATCACACAGACACACACGCAGAAACACACACACACACACACACACACACACACACACACAAGCCAAACCACAATTAGTCAAGCAGACAGACAGAAGGACATACCTACACACAACACAAACAAACACCATCAGACACAAACACACAAACACACACACACACACACACACAGAGCCTCAGACACTCCATTTCAATCCTGTCATGGTCTAGTCTATATATGCCCTCGCACCTCACAAGCCAATTAGCATCAGAATGCTACCTCCCACAGGCAGATAGCAGCCAAGGCTAATAAAAAAGTGGTTATAAAAATGAATGAATAGCCCATAGTCATCCAGCAGACGGATAAAATGCAAACAGCTGTTAAGTGAGATGGGGCAGATATGGCCTATTAATTTTGGGGGTGATTTAGGGGTCCTTTCCCTGTTGGCCTGTGGCCATCCGTGCCAAAGTGCAGCAACAGCTTCCAGAAAGCGATGCACACAGCGGGGGTTATTTGTCAAGTCAGGTGCTTGTCCTCCACACTGCATTTGTCAATGCCCCCCCCCCCCCCCAAAAAAAAAGTGCTTGCAGTCACCACGATCCATTTCTGTGATGTCGGCAGAGGGCTGTGTGTAGCTAGATTCCAATCTCCGGCAACTGATAGCAAAATTGGTAGCAGAGTAGCAGAAGCGTGTTGCGATAAATACACTCCAAATGTACATATTTATTTATTTATTTTTATCCCCCACTGCACAATATACTTGTAGACACACACACACACACACACACACGCACACACACACACACACACACAGCTGCTCCCTACATGCACTGACTCGCTGAGAATTGAACGTGCAAGGGGAAAGGCATTCGTCTCCCTTATCCGAGAACGGATCTTTCAGCCGTTTGACCTTCAACCACCGTCCCATCATAAGAATTCACATCACACGTCGAGAGCTTAAGGGGCGGCTCATTAGCGGTCCGGAGCAAACAAGAAGAATCGGAGGGTCACCGCTAGGAAGCATCAGGTGCATTCTTAGAACTCTTTCCATCATTTGCATCGAGTAGTCGAGAGGGTCCTGAAGGCCCACCAACACCCTTTAGACATCACTTCCACCCACATCACCACCACCACCACCATCACCATCAACACCACCATCCAGCATAGTGTTTAGGGGCAATCAGCCGATGTTATGTTCACAGTGACCCTTGACTGATGAGGCTGTGGAGTGATGCCTATCCAGACGCTCATTCGAGCTGCTCATTGATCGGAGATGGGCCCATCAGTCAGGAGGGGGGACACACAAATGACCACCTGCCAGCGCTTTGATTCAGACAGCAGGGAGAGAGAGAGGGGGACTGAGAGAGAGAGAGAGAGAGAGAGAGAAGGATGGTGTGTGTGTGTGAGTGTGTGTGTGTGTGTGTGTGTGTGGCTGGGCTGGTTGGCTGGCTGTATGTCTGGACCCTCCAACCACTACCCCCACCTCCGCCCCCCCATCCCCCTGGTAGCCAATCGATACGCTGGAGGAGAGGAAATGATGGGGCAGCTAGTGAGCTCATCAGTGGCTGGCCCTCACGACTCGGCGAACCCGGGATTTACAGTCGCCCCGGCCAGCTCCTAAAAATAATTCCACCTCCACACGGCACTCTCCTATCGACACGTACACACACACACACACACACTTGGGTGCTTACATTCATACACACACTCGCACACTCACACACACTTGCACGCCCACTGCTGTTGCACACATATGTCTTTGCACACAGGCGCACATATGCGCGCACACACACACACACACACACACACACCCCTACCGAGGACTTAGGCAGCCTGCTACACAGACAAGGGCAAAGACGGCAGCCCAGCGTGTTCTTTAAAGGCCGTTTAAAGGACACACGGAACAAGCCATGCTGAGCGCTCTACTGCCCCTGAATAAAAGAGCGCATCAGTGATGTCCACGCAAAGACACAAAAACACACACACACGCACACACTCTTCACAGGCCTTCCAAATTCCTCAATTTAATGCAATTGATTTAAATGTACCAACACGCAGCGGAGGTGCCCAGTGTTATGCGCTTGCCGAGGCAGCAGGGCTTGATGTGAACTGATTCTTAGTGACACCGTTAAGCAGCCGTAAAAGCAGAGCCGGCCTTGTGAAATGAATCCTGGGAAGGTCTGTTGACACAAGCACTAATCGGGCCACGGGGCAGAAGGAAGCCCAACAATAAGCCCTTGGCTAAAGATATTATTGCCTCAACAGCCAGGCAAATTTGTCATCTGCCCATTGACGAATGGCTTTGTTCATCCACCAGTATGCATCCCCACCCCCACCACCACCGCCACCACCTTCCCACTCATACACTGGATATTGTGTAAGCACTGCGATGATAAGGGGATAGGAAGCGATGACTTAATTACGTGCACGCTTATCAGGTTGGCAGCATGCCTCCGTAATATAATCCTATTCGTTACGAAAATCGCACGCGAGTCACCTGACGCAGCTCATTTTTGGACGACGCACACGTTTTTTCTTTTCTTTCCCTCCCTCTGTTTCCGTGGCTGATAAGTGACAGGCGAGGCTACATCTGCTCCGACATAACACCAATTAAGGAATCACAGTTCTGCACACAGACCCTCACCGCTTTTTACAAGCCAAAAAAGCCAATAAACACCCCGAGCCCCCCCGCCACCCTCCTCCCAATTTTGCTATCATCTCAAGCTCCCCCATGCACAACCCTAAAGGGAGAACGAGTACCATAATTAGCCATAAAACAGTGCTGTGGATGCCAGCAGATCAATCAGGGCATGGCCATTTGAAATGAGGAATGAGGGGGAGGGTGGGGATTGGGGTGGGGGTGGAGAGGGGGGAGGGCCTGACAGATTGGAAGGGCTGTATTTGCTGCCGTTCGGATCCCTGCTGAGTCTCCCTTGCGGGGATCAGAAATTCCACCCACTTTAGTTTCAACACGAACAAAACACCAAAAAAGAATTTTTTTAAAGTTAAAAATTTCCCACCCCCTCATTTTCTCTCCCCTCACATGGCCTTACTCCCCCTCATATTCTATTTTACTTTAGTGCCCATATGAAATTAGTTTGCACAGCTGCATCACGGGCATTGTGGCCTGCATGGACCACTGTGGAAATCTATGCTCTACTGAGCTGTTCACAGTTGCTGTCTAGAGTTTTCAATTCGGTTCTTCGGACCTTAATCACTTCAAGTAAACACATCCGCCCTCACATTACACAAAGATCATTATCTGAAACCAGAATTATTATTAAAACGACATATGGGACATAATAAATGACTAACACATGCACGTATTTAAACAGAATTTGGCCATGCAAAGCCAGGATGAATAATGGCCGCCTCAGGACTATGACACCCTCTTTTATTCAATGATATATTATTACATAACAGACTGGTATATGCCATCTGTTCAAATGACAAGTTTAATGATTTTACATTGTTTTTTTCCTCTAAATGGATCCCATTTTAAATTGGCATTATACAAAGCAGTATGTTTGTAGTTTTTGGGATGCAATCCATATCCTTATTAAACTGCCATGTCAGGCAATAAGGAGCCCACTAGCTAATTTATCTGGCAGGGTTAGAATGTATGAATATGGCCTAATTTTTCTCTGCTCGACAGAGGGGGCCAGACCCATCCATTTCCCAGTTGCACTGTGGGTTGCTAAAACCAACCCAGGTTAGAGGTCATTCACTTGGACACAGAGGCTTGACCCAGACACTACATCAGCAAAGCCACGTCAAGCGTGCAGCGTCCTCTTTGTCCACGCTGTGACCTTGCTCCCGCCTCGGCCACTCGTCCTGCACTCTCTCTCTTGCTCACTCAGCCGCTGTGCATTGCTAAGTGCAAAACTACTGCTGTGTGAGCGCACTGGAGTTGGAATATGAATTTGGCTCACCCCTCCCTCCCCTCCCCTTTTTTTCCCCCGCAATGCTTCTTCTCAGCAAGTCTGATATGATAGACTCACCAATGAAAAAGAAAAAAAGGGAGAGAGAGAGAGAGAGAAAAAAAACATTTTATAGTGCTTTTTTTTTTGCAAATCTGCATGAGGAAAAAAGAAGTGTGAAAGCCTAATCTCACGTTACAAAAGAGGGGGAATAAAAAAAAAAACAACATAAGAATTCCGGAAGCCAGTTCCCGTGGCGCTCAACAAAAGCCAACCCACTGTATTTTCGATGATTAGCAGTCTAAATTGCCTGGACCATGCTGTGAAAACACCCCCCGCGAGGCTGTACATTTGAATGAAGATGACGGCCCCGAAGAAGAGAAGGGGGGGGATAATCCCGTCGACTACGCCAATAGCTGGCCACACTCTGGACAGATCCCCTCGTCTCTCTTTAACTGGATTTGGTCGGTGCTGCTGTTTATCTGGGAGTTGGTCGCCACACAGGGCCTCCGTGCCCGGCTGCCAGCGTCGGCTAATCTAATCAGGATCCGGCTATTTTCATTAAACCACTCAATGTGCATTAGCCCACAGCATGGCTCCACGGGGGGGGGTGTGGTGGGAAGCCGGGTGGCCGGGGTAGCAGGGGGGCTGATGGCATACTGGTGGTAGCTGTGCTGGTAGCACTTTGCCTCAGCGAAGGGTTAACGATGTGTTGCCAGACGCAGGGAGTCTGCCCAAAGGATATGGAAGAGACCCCAATTCTGGCACGTGGCAGCGGGCTAATCCTTAGGGAGGAGGTGAAGCGGGTGGGGTGGGTGGTGGTGGGGGGGACAATGAGTGGGGAGGATCTGCTAGGAGATAGCAGGGGTAGACAAAAGAGGTGAATGATGTGTGGGGGTGTTGGGGTTGTGTGTGTGTGTGTGTGTGTATGTGTGTGAGGAGGGGGGTGGGGTGGCGTGGCAATCTTTAAGGACAGCAGCGAGACTCCTGGGACCAGGTCCAGGATGGGTTAACTCCAGTCACCAAAAAGGCCTGGACTGGTCAATGCACGCTTCATGCGTGTGTAAAGGAAGGGACTCTATAGGGATTTTTTTGCTTCAGCCTCCTAGCGGGCACTGTGCCAATGCCAGTGTGCCATACTCCGAGATATATTCATTTGTTGAGCAGACATGCTGCATTAGCGGTGGCAGGCTGCCCATCTCCATGCTTGTTTTCAACAAAACCAGCTGAAATCTGCAGCAGCACACAAGCCATCCTGACATCCTGATAAGGGAACGATCTTGAACATCTGCCTTCTGGTTAAACCAAAGAGATTGTCTGGCAAATTCACTTATTTCTAAGCCGTGAAAACAGTTTCTATCTTTTTTTTTGGCCTTTCCTTTCCTTGTTCCTAAACTGGAGTGGCTGCTATCAGCTTGGTTTGTATCACGCCGTCCCAGTCCTGGCATGCTGCTGTGAACGGAGAATTGGCCACAGCACTATCAGGGAATTGCCGAGAACCTGCTTGCAGGTCTGTCAGTGCTGGAGTGTCCCTGCCTTAGTCCAAGCTTCCATTTCCTCTTCAACCGACTCTCCATGAAAAAAGGCCTCCAGGATATGCGATTGAGTCATGTCCAAAGGAGATAACTGAAGTAATACCACAGTAATGCTCAAGACTGGCTAAGCCTGGGAGCATACTGTACCGAGTTAACGCTAAATCCCTTTTTACAACACCTAGAGTGGAGGAATTGGTTCTCCTCGAAACAGTTGTTCTATTTTTTTAAGTCTCGCTCTCTCTCTCTCTCTGAGTGTGTGTGTGTGTGTGTGTGACAGAGTGTATGCGTGTGTGTGTGTGTGTGTGTGTGTGTGTGTGTGTGTGTGTGTGTGTGTATGTCTTCTTTTTTGGCACTGGCTAGTGAGGCACACAACTGAGGGTGCTTTCACTTTGATTGGAACAGATATGCTTCAGTGGCTTTCAGACAAGAGGTATTGTAGACAAGGCTACCCAAGGGAGGGGGGAGAAGGATGGGGGAAGTAGGACACCGACACACACACACACATACACACACTCACGCACATGTGCATAAACACACGTACACACACACACACACACACACACACACACACACACACACACACACACATCCTAACTCAACAGGAGACACACCAACATACATGATTTGATACTTATAATCTATTCTGTCTCTTTTAGACTAGGCACCAGGACATGAGGACACATCACCGCTTGTTCTTCATCTTTTTATTCTAAGGGTTACCTATTCTGCATTGTCTTCACAAAGACTATTAAAACGCCCCCACAAAATGCAGCTTAACAGAGCTGTTCAAAAATTGAAGCTCTGTGTTTTGCCCGTTGTACATGGGGCTCGCCTCTAAAAGACAGGAAAGACTTGCTGTTTCCGTTCTGTCAATTCCCAGCACTCTGGGCCAATCCAGTACGCAACTCCAAGCCAAGCTGCACCTTCGAGAGCAGTCAGCCCAAGATCCGAATCCAACATCCAACATCAGTCTGGCTCCATTTTACCATTCCTGTTCAAAGGATCGTTTCAGTTCATTTAGCTGAACGCTGCGACATGGGAATTGAACGCCAGAGAGAAAAAGAGACAGACAGACAGAGAGAGAGAGAGAGAGAGAGAGAGGCAAAGAGAGACAGAGAGAGGAGAGAGAGAGGGAGGGAGGGAGGGAGAAAAAAGGGGAAGAACGAGAGCGAGCCAGACACAGACACACACACACACACACACACACACCGCTGAGACAAGTGTAGACCCGTCTAGACGGCAGTGTGTGCGCTACTGGAATCCCTTCGCCCAGGGACGCTTTTAGTCATCCTTGACCTTTGATCTCCCCCCCGAACACTATCGTCAAGCAGCCCGTCTGAAGTGGAGTGAGTCACAGCTACCGAAGAGCATTGTTCTCCTGCTTGCCCGGGTTGGGTTGCACTCCCCCCCGGGGAGACAAGGCGAGCGGCTCTGGCCAAAAGTGAAAGTGAAACCTTTTAGGATTTTTCGGTTTCAGGGCCGCAAGTGTTTCATCTTTTTTTTCCTCTCCTTTCCTTGCCAGCTCGGGTTTCCCCCTTTAGACTTTCTGTCCTTTTGTCACCCCCTGTCCCCCGTGACACATGGTGGATATGTTTGATAAACCAAATTTGCCAGCCACTGAATAAAACCAGCAGTTTCCTTCAAGTGGACAGAAGCTTGCTATTTTAGTCTAACCTAGAAGGCGACAGTGCCTGTCTCAATAAACATTCATTAAAAAACAACAACAACAACAACAACAAAAACTCATTGCTTATTTATCTCCATCCCCAGATGACCACACGTTTCCACCGAGATGAATGCGAAAAATTCCCTCCCCAATTTCTGTCCCCATTTACTTCCCTAATCCTGCTGCACCCAGAAGACGTGGTAAACACGTGGCGTTTATGCATTGATGATGGGCCAGGAGCTTTCTGTCTGTCTTTCCTGCTGTTTTTCTGTTTTTTTTGGGAGGTGTGTGTGTGTGTGTGGGGGGGGGGGTTGTTTTGGAGAGTAGCAGCCACCAGTGGTCTGACTGCTGGATGTTTACAGCCACTGAGGCCTGAATAATGCAGACAGGCTGGGGCTTAAGAGTGCACATGCGACCTGCTCCACTGAACCTCACCGACAGAGAGAGAGAGGGAGAGAAAGAGTGGGCATGGACAAATCTCAGATGGCCACAGCAAATGCGCACACACACACACATACACACACACACATACACACAGACATACAAGGACATATATGATGCATGCATGCACACGCACGCACACACACACACACACACACACCAAGGCATGCATACTCACTCACATATGCCTATGTACTCTACTGCATACAGATACTCAAAGTACACCTACTGTACTATGCAAACTCTAAGACACATACATATGTGCAGACATGTGACACACAAGACAAAGAGATAAAGGCACACTTAAGCCATAGAAAACCTATAAGCACACACATACACACACACGCGCGCACACACACACACACACGCACGCACAAACACATAGACACTGTTCTCACAAAGACAAATATATATGGACTGTTTAAAGATTCTGGGGCCATTCCCTTAGGTATCGCCAGCAACACATCCTAAAATAGCTTACGACCCAAATAGCTTCCCCATGGTTAGACAAAGGCTTGAGTATTCATGCACACACACACACACACACACACACACACACTTCTTTCTCACAGTTATATAGATACGCACAGCGGAATAATAGATGCCCCATGTTATACAAAAACATCCGTGCCTAATGAACGTGCGTCTAATGCGAGGTTGTAATTGTTATATTATTACACACACTGTTCCAACATGTCTGCCTAAACAGTAACAACAGCAGACTCCCAAATCATGTCCTAGATGCTCCCTTTAACATCATCCCCCTTTCTGTCTGAGTCAAAGTCACTCAACAGCAGGGGGAGTAACACTAGCCAATATTTCTGGTGTGTCAGACAAAAAAAAAAAAAAAAGCATTCAAATTCACTGCCATCGCCACACACGGTGCTATATTTGCTGCCTTACTGCAGTGTCGTTTGACATATGAGAGACAAAGTACACTTAGTTTTCTTTTACATTTCACATTTTTTTTCCTTGTTTTTTTTTTCTACTTCCTCCTGACATCAGCAAGATCCAAAATAAACAGAAGTTTTCACCCTCCCCCCCAACACCAACCTCAAAAATATACACAGAGTTGTTGTGATGGTTGGAAGCCATGTGGGGTAGAAGAAAGGAGGTGTACCGTTTCCCAAAACACTAAACAAATGCATCTTTTATGCAGAGGCGTGCACAGCTAAATTAAGTTGTTTTTCACCAGATTCAAATTCAATGTAATTAATGTGGGCAAAGAAAGAGCAGAGGCAGTGAACGTGTCTGATCGTTACCTACAGTGAGGCCTCCAGTGAAGGCCTTTCTGCTGGAGCGCCGCCAGCACAACAGGAACGTTGGGGAGGATAACTCCAAGCATATGGAAATACCGCTGGGTTTGCATATATGCAACGGTTGAGGGCACACACTAACACACACACACACACACACACACACACACACACACACACACACACACACACACACACACACACACATAAACACTAACACACACACACGCAGAGGAGGCCAGGAAATGCTGAGTGTCCTGAAATGTAAACCCCACGACACACTTCGCATGCTAGCCTTCAGTGTCTTCTGCTGTGAAGAGCACCAGCCCCTCCAACGTCCACCCACCCACCCACTCACCTCATCCCTGCCATGTTACACAACACAGACCAGTGGTGCTTCGTCTCCTGTGCAATGAGTCTCTCTTTCTGTTTTGCTTGCTGAGGTCAATTCAATTTCGGGCACACTAAATGAATCCGTACCCAATCCATTAATTCATTGAAAAATATTTGTAGTAAGCAACGAGCTGCTATTGAGTTATCTAAATTAGATTTGAATTCATTACAATTAAATAAAAATGTAAATGAACCTCTTCACTGCCTTTTGTTTTCGGTGGGTGGCACGTGCATATTTGGATTGTGTTGTTAGTCAATGTCAAAGAGTGAAAATAAATTCTTAAACCACATGGTGTGGTGTAGTAGGTTATTCTTTATTATTTTTTTTTAATCTTGTGTCTTGTGGACCCGCTCTCTGAGACCTGCTAGCGATTTTGCGAAGTCCTCGGAGAGTGCCAAAATCAGCCGGCTTCATACAGCGAGACAGATGAAGCCGTCAGTGGGGAAAAAATAACAACCTTCAGTGTTTGCCGAGCACAGATTGTCACTGGAAGGACACTTTCTCAGAGGACACCAGGGAAAAGAAAAAAGAGGCCCGCTGAAAATGCACGGCTTTTCGAGTGACCTGTGGGCGGGCCTTGTGCCCTTGAGCGACACCAAAACAAACAAGGAAGTGCAAACATGCCGGTTGCACAAACAGGGTTACCTAGCAACCACTGTTTCTAGAAAAACCTGGCTGATGTTGCACTGTGGTATCTCAGTGAATGTAGAGCATTTTATTTTAGAAAAAACATAATGCCAAAAAGTTTCAGTGCTATGAAACCCTCAGAAAAAGAAAGTTTTCAAAACATACTTTAATTTTTTTTTTTTGCACGATTTCTTAAAGTTATGTAGCAGTCATTACAGGCCTTGCTAGTTTTAAAGAAATCCCGTGGTAAACCTAAAATAAATCAGGGTGTATGAAAAGTGCTATTTTTTCCTCTACAATATGTTCTCTCACGCCTGTAAAGCATTGTAGCATTTCTGATTTCTGCTCAAATGATGCGAAAGTCATTGCCTAGCCATGTATGCCTGTGCAAGAAAAATGACTAGCTACCGTCGCCTTGTTAATCAAAGCCTTGAGTGCTGCAACTGCACACGTCAACTCTGAAGAAGCCGGGACTCATACATAAAGATGCCTTCCTCCTCACCCTCCTCCGCTCTCTCTTTCTCTTTCTCTCTGTCTCTCTTCACAGTCTGGGGTGCTGACAGTCACTCCTGAAGCCTCCCGACAAATGAATGCATCGTCTCCCATCCTCTCTTTCATCAAACCCTAACCTTTTCATCACCCTTCAACGTGGTGCCCATCACCAGCAATCATCTTCTCTCTGGCTTGATTAACGACTCCAAGGTCCAGGAGAGGGGGCATTCTGCACGGCCTGGTGTATGATCTTAATTGGATTGCTCTAGGTCAGCGTAAGCATTGTTAAGGAGGTGACCCTGGCAGTCGTTCTTCGAGTAGGATGGGGAAAAAAAAAGTTTTTTTGTGTGTGTGCTCTGCGATGCCAAGGGGCCACGGCGACGGCAATAACACAGCGACTGACGTTTATGTATCACGGGGGGGCTCCATTTTGTCTGCATAAACTCACTACTCTGGTTGTCAAAACACTTGCGGTGTCTGGCTTGCGACTATGCCATCGACAGTGCCATGCAGCCCCAAGACAGTATAATACTGAGCTATAATCTGTAATTTACATATTATAAATATTGCATGGGCAGCCTAATTAATGGAGTTTTTCCCTCCCTGTAAGATAAACTGTAACTGTTACCAAACATTAGGCAGTCGGCTAGCCTTGGCCACAAAAACCCTGTGCAGTGCACAAAGCTTGCACTCTGGAAATGTCATACAGGCCCACAGAATGGCATCTATCCAAAAATAGCCTCCTTTCCACGACAGTTAGGTACAAGCTAAAACATCTTATCCATTGTTTTGGTTTGGAGGCGTACAGCATACCTGCTTGAAACAGAGGGCGCAAAGTCATGAAGGAGAGTACCGTCTGCGGGCTAATTATAGCCACTTCATTAATTACATCCATTCTACCTCTTCTCGGGGAACTGTGTGTCACGATGTATCAGGCAGGATCTACATGGCGGCTGTGCAAGATGATTATCTCGCCGAGCAATTTCATCTGCGATTCGCCCGCCACCTCGAGGAGACGGGTCTCCGAGTTCCTTTGTCGTTTTCAATTACGGATGGTTGTCGGCCTTAATCTGATCTGTGAGCTGATGTGTAATAATCTGCGAAGTGATTATTTTGACGCACTGCTCCACTGCGGTTAATGGAGACGCCATAGTAAACTATGCTAAGTAGAGGATTTAATGATAACCTGATAAAAAAGTAAACAAAGTACAAGAAGAGAGCTGAATAATCACGCATGTGATTGGGAGTGTTGGGAGACATCTTTGAGTAGGTGCGTCCTCAATCTGTGTAGAGCTGTTAGACTCGGTTCACAGACTTGTGAATCCTGCCATGAAAGCATTTCGGAAGTTACGGTGGAATTGACTGAGAATCTTGCCTCAGTGACGGAGAATGAAAATCACTTTAGATCTCCCACTAATACTTTATATCTAAAAAAAAAAAAACCTAGAAAGGATTTTGTCAGGGTTTTGTCAGTATGCAGATTTTGAAGATTTTTTTTTTCCGGAGAAAGAGAAAAAAAGCTTTGATGGTCATCTCCTCTGTCCAACACACCATTTTCCATTCCTCAGACGTGACGGATGAGAGAATGTCCCAGAAAGAAGCAAAGGGAGACACACAGTGAAACCAGCCAAAGGACAAAACCGGCATGTCTTAAATCAAACCTTCTAGTGAAGACGGTGAATGAGAAACCATAGTGTTACCCCTGCCACAAACACACACATGTACAGACACACACACACACACACACACACAAAAACCCACACAAGACTGACCCGAAGAGGACTTCCCCACACAAATGACCCATACGCTCCTCAATTGGCCAATCCCCCACTTTTTACGGCGTATGGGAACATGGCCATGGCAGTCCGGAAAAGTCTTTAAGATTTCACGGCGCTTGGCTCTGAGTGAGTTTAGATGGAGCGAAGGGGAAGTGCTGTGGCGGTGCTCTCTCGCCTGCTCCCATAACCACTGTGTGAGAAAGCAGCTGGGCCCTACTGAGAATTACATAACAGCCATCCCAGCAGTCATCGCCTACAGTAATGGGAACGCGTTCAGCTGGATAGGACTCAACAGGGAGGCGTTGGGTTAGCTAACGCTTGAGCCCTCACGGCCAGTTGGCTTCGGCCTGGGCCGAGGCTTTGTGGGGCACGCAAACGAGACGGGCCACTCTGGGGTCTGATGCTGCCGAAGACATTTTGAAGAAGAAGAAGAAAAAAAAAAAAGAAGATTGCATTTTTCTTCCCCCCCCCCTTCCCCCGCCCCCGAGAGTGAGAGAGAAAATCTTTTTTTCTTCTCTCTCTATCTATCTCTCTCTCTCTCTCTCACCACTTTCTTTCGCACTCTTTCCTGTATTTGTTTCTCCAGTTTTGGGGAGCAGTGGGCTGTGCAATGAGACACTGCGGAGGAGAGAATGTGCAGCCTCGGCGATTCACTCCACTGTCCTGTCAATTCCCACATCTGAGGCACTGCAGAGGCACAGCAGAAGGGCCAAGCCAGGCTTAATACGTATGGCTACTTACTGTGCCTAGACAGCTAAACTCTAGGCTTTTGATGATTGCTGATGTTTGTGGCCCAGAAATCATGAATCACAGAGGAATGTGGAAGCTCAATTGCAAATGAAACTGCATGAGAGATGTTTTGGGGAAGGCGGTCACATAATATTAGTACTGCTTTATTATGTAATCGTCACGGTACATTTTCTTTCCCCCACAAATATGCAACGCATCCCACTAAGAATTTGGGAAGCAAGTTTGATGAGGTGGTTTGTACTGTAGCTTAGTGAAGATGTTTTTATTTAGGCCTGAAAAAGTCAAGGAGAAAAACTTGCAATTTACTGCAACCTGTAAGCGACCAGAACTGCGGTTTACCCACTGTTCTGCCAGTGAGGATGGAAAAAAAAATCACACCTGGATTTCTTCTATAATCCTGCCTGTTCCGCCATTCCCCCTCCCTATATTTCTCCTTGCAGGATTAGCCAAGGTGCATTTGAGCCCCATGCCGTGCCAAGTCTAAAAATACCCAGCAGCTGAAATCGAAGCAACAAGAACAAAAAGATGTTTCAAGTTCCTGAAAATCCCAAAATAGATGCAGCGAGACAAATGCGGTCTACAACAGTCGGAATGAGGCTCCATATCCCGTTGAGACCCCCACAAAAATCATCAGCAGGGATTGGCGGTGTTGGGGAAGGTGGTGGTGGGGTTTCATATTCTTTCGTGTACTCCGAGCAAAGCAGGCCTGTCAGCCACAGACAAAATGCAGATCTCAGATCAGACAACCCACACATTTCCCATGTCACCCCAAAACCCTCTAAATGGCATTCCTTGAGCTTTTCCCACTAAGAACGGTCCACACTCCAGTTGTTTTACTGAACCAATCAAGGTTATTTGAAAAAAAAACAACAAAAACAAAACCAAAACAAAACAAAAGTGGTTAAAACCAAATTGTGTTTGCTATGCTATTCTATTTTCTTTGAGTGTAATTGGCTGCATGTAAAGCCATTGTAACTAAATAACACGGCAATTATCCCACTGTGTTGCATACTGGGAGAAATGTGTTTAGGGCTTCACTTGTGAGCCAGGCAGTGATTAGTATCTGGGTTAGGGTTAGTGTGGGACCGTATTTGGGTTAGGGCTATATTTAGAGTGTTTGTTGAAAATACTGACAAGTATCTCACCAGACCAACGCTTCCTCAAGTGTACGCATTTCCTTTGTCCTGTGCTTCGCCTAGCTTGATGGAAGAAGGGTCATCCCACTCCCCAACCCCCCAACACACATGTACACACACACACACACACCTACACTCACACTCACAACTCTTCCACGTAAGCTTTCCCGCTGTCCCCGATAACACACACAGCAAGACATCCTCTGTTTGTCAGGGGTTGGTGTTGACTTGGGCGCAAACAAACCCGCCTGTCCTCACTGGCTCAACAGAGCATGCGTCATGGCCCCTGAAGACGTATTTCTCCTCGAGCCTGCGTGGAGACATCATGCTGGCAGCAGCTCCATCCCAGCAGCTGCATCCTCCACGCCGACCAACCCCAGACTTACTCCAACCAACCACTTTTACAGCCTGATTCATGCAGTCCCGACCAGGGCTGCAGACACAACAATTGTTCTTGTCACAAGCAGCAGTGAAACCGTTTTCTCCTTTCGAGTCGGGAGAGATCTCTGCCTGCCCAACAAGTTACACACACACACACACACACACACACAACTGTATGCAAGAGGCATCAGGGCCTTTATGGGGGGGTGCTCATGTGTGAGGGCATCTATTTTTCTGCTCCTTCCTCCACCAGTCATTCATAGTGTCATGGCCTATTTTCACCCCCCCACACACACACACACACAAACGCGGGCGTTTTACGCTGTTCAAAGCAATATTTTCTGCCCCCTGGGTAGCCGATGTGGCCCTTTCCAGTTTCTCCGGCCTTGCTGTGCGCTGATCAGGTTTAATGATGTCAAGCCTCCCCACCACCACATATCCCTGCATTCATACATGAGGCTATCACAAATCCATGGTCCAACTCCTTCAGCTTCATATGAACACGAACGAACACACACACACACACACACACACACACTCACTGATTCAGAGCCACAGCCAACCATTATTGACTGTTTCACACAGTTTCTTTAACATGCTCAGCTACATCATTAATTGGCAGTCAGATGCAGACACAGTCATTCATTAATGGACGCACGTCTGATTTCACGGAGGAAAACATTTTTAATTATATTTTGATTGATAAAGAGAAAGCAGGAATGTAGGCTACTGTGTTACACAACGCAAAGCTGGGCAGCCAACATGTCCTAGATGAGCCACATGGTCGTTTCACCTGTACCATAAATAGCCAAAGGTAATGAATGATACGCCGCAGCTTGGAAATTGTTGAATTTGTACGTATCAACTATGACAGAAACCTAGGGTTCAACAAGAATCTCCGCCGGCATCAATTAACCATGCGCTCCGTAGGCTACGTTCAGCATGGTCGAGATGGATGCTACGGCAAGGTAGCAGGGATGCAAGCAGTCTTCGTGCTCTCCCTTTAGATCTTACAGTATGCGCAATAACCTCATGCACTACTTCTTTGCCTGAAAGGCGTCCAGTATCTTTCCCGAATCCTTGTTGTGTTATCCTGGGATTCAGGTGATCTGATATCGAGAGCATGAACTGCAAATCAAAAAACTATTTTACTCTTTCCACTTACATAGCTGGGATTTGAAAGATATCTGAATATAAGACTTACGTAAATTCGCTGCGCATCATACATTTAAGAGAGATATGGCTGCTATCGTAAGCGTAAGCGCATGGCCATGTGGATGCCAGTGTGCTTTGTCTGGTCCGCATGGCTTCATTTTAAAGAATGAACGCTGGATTAAACAGGCTTTTCAGCAAGAGCCGGCAAATGACAACTGACTACTTGACTTCCATGGGATTTCTTAAAGATAGACTTTGACTCATTAATGGGATCACAAGAAAAGTCCCTGTTCTAGCGGCATCATTCAGGACATTTCCGTCAACGGCGCTTATCGCTCTGATACATTCGTGCAGCTGCGCTTATATTATGCATAGCAAATGGGAGCCTCGTTTCCCATTGAGAGGTTGAAAACATTAAGGGAACCGACAGAGGCAAATGTATTATTAAAGAAGGCGTCTGTTTTTATATAATTTAAATCCTCTTTTTGTTCTCGCATATCTCTCCTCAGTAGGCAAAGAACGCACTCTGATGTCCGTGGCTCTTTTTAAATACGAATAACTGGCTGTCATCAAATTACACATGAAGGAAAACTCAGCGTTTTTTTTTTGTTGTTGTTGTTTATACTTTGGTCCCCACAATGCTAACGCAAAAAGTATACAACGCCAACCATTGTTAATGGAATTAACTACAATGTCTGTTACTGTTGTAAACAATGTATGGAAAACTTCGCAACATTGCAGGAGAATCATTACTACTTTTCAGCATCTAGAGGCAGCAGCGATGCGTTGAAGTTGATGCTGTCAGCCAGTAACTACAAGATGCTGCTGCTGCCAACAATTTCAGTCATTTTAGGAGAGGAGCTACAGTAACATTTAAAAAATCTCAAGTCACCTGCTGCCAGTTCTCCTCCAAGGATGGCATCGCAGAGAAGTAGCCAGTGTCATGGACGAGCTGGAGTTCCTGGAAAATACTGTAATTCGCCAAAACATCCATGTTGTTGGTCGACGTGCTATTTGGCGACTTTGATCCACAATACAGAGAATCCACTTTCGCTTGGTCAAATACGTCAAAAACCATTCAGATCCGATATGAACAATCCTATGCGATAAAACTATGTGAGCTACATAAAAATGAAAAATGTGAACTATGTAATTTAGGAAAACAATATTTGTAAATTGTGTAACAACTTGGACGTGCAAGTCCGTACGCGTTAGTTGGCGCGCTGCGGGTTCAGTCTTGAGAGTAGGATGCAAGCTCTCTCACAAAATGTCCATCAAACAGGCTATCCGCATTTCAAAATTGCAATCTTGCTAGATTCCAGGTACCCGTCCCCTGCTCTACTTCATCGCAAGCAAGAAGCAGAGCTCGCCGACTTCGTAGCCAGTGCGAGCCAAGGAGGGCGATTCGGAGGGGGGCAGCGACGGAGAGAGGTTTGGGGGCGTGTATACTTGTCAGTCAATTCAGCACGTAACCATATAAGGTAAATAGGGTTGATGACTTTGCTTGCGACCAATTAGGGCGGCGCTAAAATCTGTATTTAGGCGGAGTCATATTAGGCTTCGCGCTACCATTGGCTGCTCATCTTTGTCAATCACACCATACATAGCGCTGAAAGGTGAGCTATTTTTAGTGGGCTATATAAATCAAGAGGCAGTGGCGCCGGCTCAGTCATAGCCAGAGCGTCGTCCGCAAGCATGGAGAGCCGCGTGCTCTGCTTCCAACGTGAACGTGTGTAGCTGTCAGTTGCCACAGTCACTGCGCTTATCTCATCGGTGGTAATGACACAGACATATCTCACCACCTAAGCGTCTCACTAAGCGTTTATTATTCATAGACAAACCTACCGTTGTCACCATGTTTTTCTACTTAATACACAAGACCAACAAGAAAAAAAAATACCCGAAACTCGAAGACTTCACTAATATTATACAAATTCACGATGTGAAAATTATGCAATTGTAAAACCCTAAAAATATAATTTTGCTCCAAGCCTACCCTGGAGCATCCTGTTGCCTCTGGTGGTCATTGCTGGAACTATTTCCTCCGTCTTTTCCTGTTCTGACCAGATCGCCATCTGTGTGTTTGGGAGCCTGTGCAGACACGGTTTGATTACTTTCAAGCCGCACACTTGCTAGAGCATATTTGCTTGAAGTCCTCGTATTGCTGATATCTATCGATTGCATGTGTCTACACATTTACCTATTCCCCATTGATTTCTCTGCTGGAATTGATTTAATGCTGTAAATAAGGCCAAGGTAAGTCTACAGATGGTTCGTGAATTTACGGATTGATGAAATCTTGAACTGGACATAAAACTGTCAGCAGCGGACCGCGGACCACATATTGTGGAAAGGCGCCACAGTGGACACATATCCAGTGCAACACAAAACACACCCGCAAACAAGCCGCAAAAGGAGACCAGTCTCTGGATTTGTTCTTGAAAAGAAGAGGGGGGCAGAGAGAGAAAGACAGTAAAAATCGAAGTCTATTTGAAATAGTTTACCCCGTGGTGGTATGCTTACCAGACCATGAAATAATAGTAGTCATAATGCTGTTTGTTGCAAACAACAGTAGTAATAGACCTAATATGACAGTAATCACTCTTGCTAATCATTACCGCTGGAAATTGAATTATTCCATTGGACTTACTCGCACATAGCCTATAGGTAATGGTGGTGATCGTGTGTAAATTCAATTTTCAGAAATATTCTGTCATGGTTTTTTTATTTGGTTATTGAGATAAGACTGCTTGATAATCAAGGCAGACTACATAAAGTAGCCCAAAGCCTCTAAACTAATCATTTACATACATAGCCTACACCATAACCTTATCCCCAATAGTCATGAAATGCCCAAACATGGCATTCTGCCCGTTTTCATGATCTGAGAACTTGTTAAGCAGTGTAGTGCAACAGAAATCCTCCAGCTCATGGTTTGCTGGTGATGATGCACTGACTTTGCTGAGCCGGCAGGGTCTTATACAGTCAGATATTGTAGTACAGCTGAATGTTTCTTGGCTCGCTGGACATAACGTGCTTATCATCTGTCGAGTGTTCTGTGCAGTGCAGTATTGTTACAGTTTGTGTGTGTGTGCGTGTGTATGTGTTTTATGGTTAATGATTGTAGGGTGTAGAATAGAATTGGATATAACAGAATAGAATAGCCCATGGTCATGGTTGGAAATCAAGTCTCTAAAATGTGCTTGGGAAATGTCTAAAAGACTGTCTGGCTTTTCAAAGGAGGTTTGTACATTCACATATGATACTTGGAGGTATCCAAGTACCCTACACCCTAATTCCCTACACACTTAGCATGTAGTTAGATCATATGAACCATTAAAGTCTGTGGAAAAACAGGAGTGATCAAGGACATCTTTGTGTATATGCGTGTCTGTCTTATGTCTGCCTGCTAAATCAGAATAAGGGATTATCAAAAGACAAAAGAAGATATGTCTACAGGATGACAGCCAGCTAGTCTCTAATTTTTATAGCAGGATGGGGCCTTTTTGTCTTGCAACAGCTTATGTAATGGCTTTCAAGATCCCTTTGAAAGGATTCAGGTTAGACACTGGATGAGAATTTCATGAACAGGCCTACAATAGCAGAAATGGATGCATACTTTATGAAGTGTGGGGCCTGCTTGCTTGCTTGCTCAGAGCCTGTTGCATTCTGGGATACAAGGGAACAAGAGTACATGTGCTTTTCCTCAGCGCACCTTGGTGAAGTTGGATGCACCATATGCCTGTGGTGCCACCACAGCTGTGGGGTTAAGCTTGGTGAAGAGAAGCAATCCCCTGTAATTCGAGGGGGTATGTGTGGGCTCATCGTAAACAAGTAAACAGGGGTAAGGGGGAGGAAGGGAGAACATGGCACACTGCATGGAGAGAGAGAGAGAGTGAGTAAGAGATTGGGGGGGGGGGAGAGAGAGAGGAGGAGTGAGGTAGGTTACTGTAATCTGACTCAGTGCAAAGCCCCCCTTGCACATTCAGGGTGTGTTATGTATCCGATTTGCTCTCTTTGTGTAAGCCCGATTTATGCTCTCCTCTCCATCCCGCCCCTGAGCGGCCACAGTGGCACGGGGAGCTGTAATCTCATTATTCTGCTCTGGGGGGCTGGCTGACGGCCCTGGAACTACGATTTACACATGGCATTTGGGGAGGGAGAGGAGCGTGCGCGCCATCGTCGAAGCACCCACTGACATTTATCCATTTGACACATTTGCCTTGTCTTACCTCTCTCACGCTCTCCGTCTCTGGTTCTTTCGTGAGGCACTCGTTTGCCACTATCTCCTTCTCTCTTTCTGTGTCTGTGTCTCTCCTGCTTTCTCTCGCTCTCTCTGTCTCTCTTGTCCCTTTTCCTTAGATTCTGTGACCATGTTCTGCCTTCCTCACACACACACACACACACACACACACACACTCTCTGCACTGACACACAGCTTTGTAACACTCTCCTTCCCAAGCACTCTGTCTTGTCTTGCTGTGCCTGTAGCGCTGTCTTCATGTGTGTGTGTTCAGCTGGGGAGCACAAGCCAAAGAGCCGCAGGAAGAACAACAGAATTATGAGACTTTCTCACATTCAGTGCACACGTGTGTGTGTGTGTGTGTGTGTGCAACCAAAAGGAACACATAACAGAAAGCAGCCACCAGTACACACATGGGGCAAACACAGAAGACACAAACACTCACATCTCACACACACACACACACACATACATGATGCTCACAGAGCCAACATAAACTACATCACACACACATACATGCACAAGCGCACACACACAGAACTAACATGAAACATCACCCACGCAGTCCTCCACAAGGCAAGGCAGTTTTATTGATATTGCTCAATTCATGTAGTGTAGAAGTAATTCAAAGTGCTTTACTCAAGCAGATAAACAGCTCATAGAAAAGAGATGAAACAAAGTGCATTTAAAAGCTAACAAATGAAAACAAAACAAAAAAACCAAAGATTAGCTCAACTAAAACAAAATGATAGACAGAAATGAAAACTAATCTGAGAACAACTTTGGGTTTCATGTAGATTTGAAAAGAAAAGATGAATATTAGAGCAACCAAAAAAAAAACACGTTACAAAAATGCGTTCAGTCAGTTAACAAAACACATTTAACAAAATGTATCCGAATAATAAGTTTGAAATAGGCTACAGTTGGAACATCTTTGACATCATCAGAAAGGTGGTCACAGAATAAACAACATAGCACCTTTTCAGCTACCTCACTGTGTAGTGCACTAGGTGTTTCCAACACATTTCTCACCAACGATCTGAAAGGTCTAGCAGATTTGCAGGATGTTGCTGCAAGGTATTGGAGAGATGTTTTGCCTCTGCGCCATTTAGTGATGTATAAAACAACTATGCCTTAATATAAATTCTATGGCATATCAGAAACCAGTGTCAGGTCTTATGTATTGAAGCAGTGTGGTTAGTTGTTTTGGGTTCCTCCAGCTGCATTTTGCACAAGCTGAAGGTCTTTGATGGTCTTTTTAAGGAAGGCATGTGATGGAAAAATAAACCTTGGTGCTGTAAGGTGGTTAGTTACTTCTGAGTCGAAACACAACATGGCGGTCCATAAATAAACTCACCAACAATATTATAAATACTCAGACATTTCATTCATGCATTCAAGTGCAACTACCCAACACATCATAGACGTGCACACACACATGCACACACACACACACACACACACACACATGTACGTTTTCCATCTCTACTTATCGGCAGTGCGCCGAGCGGAGTTTAAATATTGAAAAGGTGCTGCCGGCTGTGCTTGCTGAATCTCAGGGGAGCCCTCCTCACTCCAGTGCTGCCGGGGCCTAGCCAATCAGCTCTGCCCGTGTTACACCATAAAGCCAACAAGCCAAGACACGGCTGGTCTGAGAGCTGTATTTGGAGAGAAGGAGAAGAAGAGGAGGAAGAAGAAGAAGGTGGTGGGGGAACAGACCAGAAAGAGAAGAAGAAAAAATGGGGAGGAAGGGGGGAAAATGTTAAGGCTAATTCTGTGTTCATTTCCTGCTAGTGGTCCCCGCGTGTCCATATCCTCCACGCCGTTAAAGGGGAACACCATTAGTCTGCCCGCTCTTCCATTGGGTCTCTACGCTGACAAGGCTTTTTCCTGCCAGTTAGCAGCATTACAGCATTAATAATGGAGTGCTAGCCATCCAAACGCAACACCACCACCCTCCCCACCCACCCATGGGTGGCGGTGGGGGAGTGAAGGGGGACTAATCATTCTGCCGTAATGCATATTTTGTTCTTTTTCACTCCTCGAGTCCAATGTGGGTGCTAATCAATGTTTTTCCAAGTGTGGAAATATATATATGTGTGTGTGTGTGTGTGTGTGTATGGTGGGGGTGGGAGGACTGATAAATGCCCTTGACCTTTGTCCGGGAACGCTGAACCGAGTGAACTTATTTGAGCCCCGAGGATAAGATATGCCCCACCCGTCCCAATGAGATTAAGTTTAAGTGTGTGTGTGTGTGTGTACATTAAACCACGAGTGGGTGTTAAGGGTGTGTCTTGTACATGAATCGTGTGTGTCTATGGGGATGTATGATTCACTGGATCACACTAAACAGTGTGTGTGTGTGAGAGATAGAGATTGTGTGTGTATGTTTTGTCTTGTGAATGTATGAGGTGTATTTGTCTCTGTTAAGGGTGTGTGTCATGCATAAATCATTTCAAGCATTGCAATAATGTACAAGGTACTTATAAGTACTGTATAGTTGTATACTAGTGAACGTGTGTAGTGTATGCATTATGAATACAGTGTGTGTGTGTGTGTGTGATTGAGCTAGCTATATGTGTTTTGTGTATTTGCCATGCATTGTTGTCTATATGTTTAATATGTTTTGTATTAGTTTGTATGTAAATGTTGCACATGTCATGAGTAATATGTTAACTTGTAAATGCGTGTGGGTATGTTTTGTTTATATGTTTAATATGAGTGTGTTTGTATGTCTGCATATAAGTATGTGTGTGAAATGTGTGTGTGTGAATGTGTTGCATATATGCTCAACTTTTGATGCTGAAAGTATGTGTGTGTGTGTATGTGTATGTGTATTTCTCAAATATTGTGTTTATTAAGAGTCAGTGAGTGTCTTTGTTAGCATACACTGTGTTTATATGTCTGTATATGTTTAGTGTAAATATATGTGCCTGTATGTCTGTGTTGTGTGTAACTGTGTGTCTCTGTGTGTGTGTGTCAGTGTGTTCCAATTCACACACTTCAGCACTTCAAATGCTTCATTTGAGGGTGTAGTGCATTCACACTAGCAAAAGTAGCAAAATGCAGTGTGCTGTAAGTACCCGGATGGCGCAATTCTACTGGTCAAAATGTGCGCAGCAAGTGCACAGTACTCATAGTGCATTGTATTGAAGTGCACTCGTAAAGTACGTGGACTGGAACACACTGTGTTTGTGTTTGTGTCCTTCTGTCTGTCTGTTCATCTGTGTGTGTGTGTGTGTGTGTGTGTGTGTGTGTGTAGCCTGGCTGTGGTCCTGTGTTGGCCCTAAAGCCTTATGAGTCAGTAAGGCTCATGTGGGCCTGGTCCAACAGATGTTCATGCACTCTCTGCAGCTTGTGGCCTTTGCACTTGAACATGCACAGGGCACAGTGGGTGGTAGACGATGCAGTATGCTGGGTAGTATGGTCTGTATGCTTCAGAGGTGTGTGTGTGTGTGTGCGTAGTGCTGGATTGGATGATATGTTGTGGGTGTATGCATTTTATGAGCATTTATGTTTCCTTTGTGCATAGAGATAATTGTGTGGGGGCTGGGGTTGTTGGCGTGTTAGCAAAGGTGTTTTTTCTTCGGTTCACAGTAGTGCCTGTATGTTGTGTGAGTTGGGATTTGAAGCAATTGTGTGTATGTGTGTGTGTGGGGGGGGGGAGTGCATTTCTGTGCTTTTGACTTGAGTTGTTTCAATTGTACGGTGCTGGGTTTGCGCTCGATTGAACTGCACCATATATAGGTATATTTCAGGGTTTGTGGGGGCAGTCATACTGGTCGTTCATCTTTGCATGGTATTTCAGTTTGGTGTTGATTGGGGTGTTTTGCAAACAGTTATCTGCAATTGTAGTCTGTGTGTGTATGTATTTGTGTGTGTGTGTGTGTGTTTGTGTGTGTGTGTGTGTGTGTGTGTGTGTACAGTATGTAGGAGGGCACATTTGCGAGTGTATCTTAAGTTTGCTTTGCAACTGGACTGACTGTGTGGTGGGCTCTCCCTCCCTCTCTACTTGTTAATTCCTCCCCTCTAAACACAATCCACCTACTCTCCCCTTACACATCTATCGACTTCTCTCTTCTCTCTCTGCATTTCCTCTCTCTTCCACCAACCGTCTTTTGCTCCCCGGTTTGCCTCGTCTCATTTGTTCCTCTCTTCCTTTTGCTCTCTCTGACCCTACTTTCTCTTTCTCTCTCTGCTCACTGTGTCTCTCTATTCTGTCTATTTCATCTTCCCCCCACCTCTCTCTCTATCCCTCTCTCTTAATTCTGTCTCCTTCGGTCTGTCTCTCTATCTCTCTAACCTACATTAATGGCAGCTAGTGCAGTGGATGCCTGTGAGGAGCTGTGAGCTGAGGCCTCTTATCAGTACCTGCTGTGTGCTGTGTGCTGTGTTTGTGTGTGTATCAGCCCCTGATCCCTATGGTACCTCACACACACGGGAGGGGAGTTTGAGGTTCATCTCCTCAGGGGCATGGGAGTTAGCGGGGTGGGGAGTGTGTGTGCGTGTGTGTGTGTGTGTGTGGGGGGGGGGGGAGGGGGGGGGGGGGGGGGGGGGAGGGAAGTGGAAAAATGAGAGGGAATGAGAGGAAGAGACAGAAAGAAAGATGGAAAAAATAAAAAAAGAAAGATAGAAAGAATGAAAGAAAAATGACAGAGGGAATGGAAGGGAGACTGAAAGAAAGATGGAAAAAATGAATGAAAGAAAGACTGAGGGGAAAAGATGATAGAAAGGGTGACAGGGAATAAGAGGAAAAGACAGAAAGTTAGAAGGAATGAAAGAAAGGTAAGAAAAGGAAAGAGCAAGGTAAAAAGGAAACGAGCAAAAGCACCAAAATGCCCATCTCAGCTGGCTGGTGCCTTAGTGCTGTGTTGGTGCTTCTCGTGCCAAGAAAATGGAGTAAACAGCAGAAACATCAAGCAGGGAGGGGGGTAAACACGGACAGGGCCACGAAAGGGCAGCTTTTTCAAGCCAATTAAATCGGACAGAGAGCGGGGAGGAATAGACAGTCGAAATTTCCCCCCATTGTCCCTGCCATCCTCCAAAAGGTTAACGTGATGCAAATGCTACCTCGCTGAATTTCAATAATTGCACACCGATACTCTCTCTTCTCCCCTGCTCGTTGGCTGTGGTCGCACCTGGGAGGTGACGGTTGGGGGGGGGGGGGGGGTGCGGGTAGGGGACTTTGCCGCAATTTCTCTCCATCATCATAATTGCATAAGTGAGTTATCCCCCCCCCCTAGTTTACATGGATATACTCTAATGTATTCACAACTGTTTTTCCTTATCCTGTAGCTGTCAGAAGCACATACAGGCACAGGCCAGAGAGAGAGAGAGTTGCAGATAGAGACAGATAGAGATATGAATATGGAAGGCATTCCAGGGGGGCTGCTGTTCATCATAGCAATCAAATGACTTTGTGTGTGTGTGTAATGTGCGATGTGCACTGGACTGTGCCTATGTGTGTATGTGTGGGTTTTTTCCATGTTGTGACTTAGCACAAAAGGAGAAGTCAGGGGTCAAAGAATCGGGCCATTCACTATGCTGCCATGGCAACACAGCACGGCGTAGCAGCTGTCAGGTATTGACATTCAGCATCGGGGAGTATGTGTGGTGTGTGTGTGTTGTGTGGTGTGTGTGTGTGTCTGTGTGTGTGTGTGTGTGTGTGTGTGTGTGTTTGGTGGGTGAGGGGGGTGGAAGTAGCTATGGTGGTAGTGTGTGTGTGTGTGGTGGTGGGGAGTTTCGATGTTAGTGTGGGCTGGGGGGTTGTGGATCAGCAGCAGGCCTGATGGGTAAGCGCCGCATCCTTAACCAAAGGACTTATTTTTCAGCTCTAACTGTGCCACAGCTCCAATATGTGTCTCTTTTATTTACGGCCACAATCTCCACACGCCAGCCTCAGCATCTCCTCCCCTCACAAACAGATGCTCTGCGGATGCACAGTCTGGATGCTGTACACACAGTACAACTATATCTGTGTAATATCTATATTTCTATCTATCTCTAACCATAGATACACATTCTCTCTCTCTCTCTCACACACACACACACACACACACACACACACACGCACACACATATATATGAATGTCTTTTAGGCATATAAATATATATGTCTGGTGTATATGTATTTAAAATATACTTGACAGACATTCAGAGGACTGAAGTGTACCCTCTGAAGCATTCCCACGTTACCTCAGCAACCTCCATGAACACTCATGGAACAGGCATTTAACCCAGCGTGTGGAGGACTAATTCTTATCATAATCTGGTTGGTGATAAGAGGCTGATAATGCAGTCTTAGTTTGCTCACCTGTCCGGTCTCTGCTTTAACCCAATCTCCGCGCACACAGGCCGCTTTTGTCAGCTTGTTTCAGCCACGCTCCGGGCTGGTATCGACGGCGAACGCTTCCAATCAATAAGTGTTGTGGGGGTCTGCAGACCATTCCAGCAACACTTGTCATCAATACTCTCAACTAAAATGAAGCCATGAAATTGCCTCTCCATTAAGCACAGAAGATATTTATTTATATATTTATTTATGCTATTTTCCCGTCCTCCTCCGCTTAGCTGAGATGGCGCTAATATTTGTGTTTCTCTATCAACATCAGCTATTGTTAAGACTGGACTTGTGAAAATTACTGTTTAAGGATTCTTTTCTGGTAAGCACCTTTTTTATGGGGGGGGAATTACAGTAAAGCACCGTACATGCAGCCCGACAAAAGAAAATGGCTTTATGATTGTTTCAGCCCATTGATCCTGTCGGACAGAGAGCACATCCCCTTGAGGCCACTCTGCAGTGATACGAGAAAAAAAAGAAAAAAAGGATTTTGCAGCATTTTTTTTTTTAGAAAACAAAATGAAAGGGTAATGGCTACAAGACGACAAAATGTTGGATGGGGAACATCCAAGCTTGAGGAAGCACAGGGTCTGTTTGTTGTCCCATGACCTTACTGGACATTAACTTGTTTACAGCCGGGAGAACTGCAGTGCAGTACATGGAGAAAAAAGAAGAAAAAGCCTAGAAAGGAAGTCCTACAAATTTGACTTGAATGAACTCCTTTGTGACTGCCTCTGGAAAGGCTTGACATGCTTCTCTCTCTCTCTCTCTCTCTCTTCTCTCTCTCTCTCTCTCTCTCTCTCTCTCTCTATTCCCCCAGTCTCTGTAGCTTTCTTTCTTGGCAGCGTGCACCATCTTCGAGATGTTCCCTCTTCAGTCAAACGCCGCGTCTAACGAGTAATCAGCAATTATCAGTAATTGGTTCTTTTGACACGTAAACAACCTCCCTGACTGCAAAGAGCAAATCTAATCATCTCAATTGCATGTTTAATGTATGCGTGATGTATGTTTATTGCAATGCAGGTCGCAGGGAGCCTGTGTCCAATTACACAACTTCACTCCGAGGTCTCTCTGTCCACTCATCTTCAGACAGGGGGCACAATTCCAAATGCCACCAAGTGTAATGTTACTTAATCGAGCCACATCGAGCCTGGCTACTGCAAGTGTGTCTGTGTGTGTGTGTGTGTGTGTGTGTGTGTGCATGTTACTAGTCTTGACTCCAGCATGATTTTGTTTTTTTTACCAGTCTTGTGTGTGTTGACTCATGCAGTGTGTGTGTTTTTATGAGTGCAGCTGTCAGGAGGGAGAAACAGAAAGAAGTTGGGAATGGGGGAGGAGGAGGAGGAGGGGAAAGAGGAAGAGGCAGAGAAGAAGTAGCTCATGATATGTATGTGGTGTGTGTGTGTGTGTGTGTGTGTGTGTGTGTGTGTGTGTGTGTGTGTGTGCGAGCGCGTCTACATCTGGCCTTGGAGACTAGCTCAGTGGGAGTGTGTGATCACCTGCACCCTGTGACCCACTGTACCTGACCTTCATGTGCCTTCTGATAACACCTCCCCTAACATACACACACACACACACACACACACACACACACACACACACACATTCAACCCCATCCACCTCCCTACCCTTCCCCCCAGTCCTGCCGTCGCAGTAGGGGTACAGAATGGACTTAGTCCCTGGCCATGTGAGGGAGGTTACGGTCCCATTCCTCATCCCTATGCATGTATTCAAGGCATGATGGGGGAAATATGCTCCCTTGAACAGCCACCCTGCCATGGAGCGTCATGCGGTGTTGAGTCTTAATACGTGGAAATGTTCACTAGCTCATCATCGACATTGCTTCAGCTTCATTTAAAGCTGATGGTGGACCTGCTGTGTGCATGTGTGTGTGTGTGTGTGTGTGTGTGTGTGTGTGTGTGAGTCTGTGTGTGTGTGAAGGCATCAGCAATCAAATGTGTAATAATCTAGGAGCAATTTGCTTTTCATAATGTAGCACAAATGCATTTTCACCTGAGCTGTCTTCTCATACTTTCTATGTGTGTGTGTGTGTGTGTGTGTGTGTGTGTGTGCATATCGGCAGAGCTCTGCAGAGGTACTGTGTAATGTGTCTTCCTTATCGATGCCCATCACGTTCATTAGCGGGACTACACCTGCATATTCAGAGGTGATAATGCTGATCTCCAGCCTGGCTCCTGTGCATGTGATTCACGCCTCCAAAGAGACGACTCCCTGTGATCTGTCGCTGTTTATTTTTAACTTCCTTTCAAATATACTCATCTATGACGGGAAAGAAACACAGAGATGATTAATTAAACAGTCATTCTCTCTCCAAGGGGAATCCTACTGCTGTCTCTCTTCTTTCGCTCTGTGTGTGTTGTGTGTGTGTGTATGTGTGTGTGTGTGTGTGTGTGTGTGTGTGTGTGTGTGAATCTCTCACAATGTTTCTGGGCTCTCATTGAAACCTCAGAGGTTTGCGGAAGCCGCCCCCACTACCACCATCACCATCACTGCCACCCCCTTCCCCCTTTCCCCCTTCTCCCTCAGCTGCCGAGTTTCTGGAGATCCCTGAGCTCAGAAGCCATCTCTGCCCTAATGAACAGATCCCACAAACGAGAGAATGAGTGAGTGAGACATAGAGAGAGAAGTGAGAGCAAGAGAGAGAGAAAGAGTAAGTGAGAGAGACTGAGAGAGAGAGAGAGAGAGAGTGAGTGAGACACTGTGAGAGAGGGAGAGAGAGAAGTGCGAGAGAGAGACAGAGAGAGTGAGTGAGTGAGTGAGTGTGCGAGAGAGAGGAGAACAAACAGCTTGCTTTGTCTGGGAGCTCCTCTACCACCCCCCCTACATCACCAGCACCCTTCTTCACGCTTTATGATCATACACTCCCACTCTCAGCCTCTAGTCTTAAATCTCGGCTGCACAGTCGCCATTTATACAGATAAAGAAGGCAGATTCCTATCCGCCGTGGGTTCGGAGCATGCAATTCCATTAAGATCCCAGATTAGGGATCCACAAGGCAGCGCACCGGCCGGCTAAAAGAAGACAACGGAGGAGGAGGAGGAGGAGAAGGAGAAGAGGAAGATGTTGGAGGTGGTGGTGGTGGTGGTGGTGTGTGTGTGTGTGGTGGTAAGGGGTGCTAAAGAATTAGAAGGGGGAATATAAGAAAAAGATGTTGGAGGTGGTGTGTGTGTGTGTGTTGTGTTATGTGTAGTGGTGGTTGGTGATGGTGATGGGGGGGGGGGGGGGGGCGTTCAGGAAATCCATTCAAGCTAGGTATGAAGCAAGAGGAGAGTGCAGTGGAAGCCACTGGCCATGACTGTCACTGGCTGTATGATATTAATAAGAGAGACACAGTGGCTGCTCCCGGCCTCCGTGGGGCTCAGCGCTCTCAGAGCTCCAGCAGACTGTAGCTGCCCCGCAGCACTGCATGCTGGGTAATGAGAGAGATGGTACATGTCACGGAAGAATTAGGATGGAAGTGTGTGAAAGCAAAACGGGGGTTGAGGGGGGGAACGGGAAAATATTAATTGTTGTATAAAACACACACACACACACACACACACACACACACACTCACATACAAATGAAGAGTTCAGATGCATAGTCTTCTAAGTTCATTTTCAGAAATACAAAAAATGAAGTTGTTTTAATAGTAATTTCCATGCAATCTATATCAAACTGAAATTTGAATATTATTCTCAAGTAAAAACAAATCCAACCAAAACAATCTAATTGGAGGTGGACTGATAATAAAGTTTATCAAAATTATATGAATATATTTCTGTAAATTCATCGTAATTGGACTTCAGAGGGTTTTGCATCTACAGTCTTCAATTAGAGCCATTGTTTCAAAACTGTAAGCTAGCTCTTTCGTGTGTTATTTTTTATTTTTTTGATGATGTCAGGGGAAGTTAAGAGTGTGGGGGCATGCAAGAATCTATTGATTCAGTCATAAGTTTATATGCCTTCTTCAGAAATCACTTTGTAAGGGAGAAAGTGTAGTTAAAAGTGCTGCTGACTTTGTAATTTAACGAGCGCGTCAGCACCGGGTTTATTTGTGATGCCTGGATGGGCGCACATTGCATTTGATTTCTTGTCAGAGACATATTAGGGGGTGATGCAAGAACACAAATCATCAGAGATAATTCTGATTTATTTCTGAGATGATTGATACATTAAGGCTTGGCTTAGGGTTCTTTGTAGTTTATCGGTCCACCTGTCAGTCAATCACGGTCAGTTAACATATCTCTGTGTGCATGTGGGCATGAGTGTGTATGTGTGTGCATGTGTGTGTGTGTGTGTGTGTGTGTGTGTGTGTGTGTGTGCATAATATATGTGCACTGCATTCATCTGTCCATTTTAGTGTTTAGGTGCAGAACTGCATAAATGCAGATACCCCCCATCACTTAATCTGCTCTGTGCTTTGACTTCCTCTTAGCAACACGAGGCAAGCTGCGGCTGCTGCGGCTTACAGCTGTTTTTGGTCCTTGCTAAAGTGGGTGCACCTCTGGGGCAGACGCGAGGGGTGAGCGATCTCAGCCGCCTGATTGACAAGCTTGACAGATTCCAGTTCTGTCAACAGATTGTTGTGGCTCTGTTGTTTCAAGGTTCAGAGAGTGCACTGGCGATGTGGGAATGTGAAGGCTGTAGTGTACAGACTGTGACACTGTCAGGTACAGACAAGCTCCTTTCAGTGTTGTGCTACAACAGTTTACCCTGAGGGCAGCATCTGAGCTGAGAAAATTTTGGGTACTTCACTTTTTTGTTTTCCTTTTTTTTTATCTTCAGGCTTAGAAAAAAAGGAGTGAGTGAGCTTTAACAATCAAAGAATGATTAGAGCAATTTTCTAATAGAAATTTCCAATTATGAGTAGACATCACCCGAGTTTATTTGTTAATGTTTATCCATTTTTCAAATATATTTGCCTTTGTTATGGGTGCCTTTTGCCATACTAGCACACCCACTTGGCCTTGGGTATGTCTTCTGCTTATTACAAAATAAGCTCTCTACAATAGAGGAATTTATGACACTGCTGAGTTGATCTCCCTTCTGTGAAATGCTTTCTTTCTAGAATGTTCTCTGCTTCATGTTGTGGCCACATTTTTTGATATATAGACACTGCGTTGTTTATCATTACCCCTTACAAGAGTTGTTTTTGCACATAATAAGAGGTGCCAGGCATCCATCTGAAGTGTGTTAGGGGTTTTCATCAAAATATCCAAGATGCAGTGTGTGTGTTTAGCATAGAACAGCCAGACAGCTGTTTGTTTAAAATCCTCTAGAAGGGCCACTTTGCGTTGATAAAGAGTAGAAAATCATTCCATGTGAGTTTCTAGCTGACAAGAAAGTACGATTGAATGAGTATTAGCTGATGGGCACTCTTAAAAAAAAAAAAAAAAAAAAAAAAATGGACTGAGTGTGCGCCAGTTCCACCCTCCCCTCCTTAAAACCCTGACCTGATAAAAACACCTGGACTTGCAACAGATAGGCAGCTCTCTTGGTCTCTGGAGCCCACAAAAACACATGCCTGAGACCATGTTTGCAAGTCAGTTAGCCGTTGCCCGAGCAGACATCCTTTACATCTGTGGAGTGAGATAAACTGGCAACACACAGTTGCAGTTTTAGGAGTATTCAGGTCCAGCTGCTTCAGAAACGAATATACAGGCGTGTCTTGTGTGTCACAGTAACTTCCTGTGCCCAAACTAGCTTCCTTACATGTAGGACAAGATGCTAACAACAGCTAACAAGATGCTAACAAAGTCAAGGTTTCTATTCCTGAAGACTACACATTATGAAAATATATAGATCAAACATCAAAACATAAACATGAATATGAATGAGAAATATAATAAGTACATCGATGTTGCCCCAACCCCCACAATACTGATCTCTGTATCCCTATATGGCTCGATTATGTGTGTATGTTCAGTGCCTATAGGGCTTCCTGTGTTCCTGAAGCTGTGGTGGCAATGCCTGGGAGCGTGTGTGCGTGCAGTAATTAGTCCCCCCTCTGAGCGGGTTAATCACTGGCAACGTCAAGCAGATGAAAAAGATGGAACAGATGAAAACGGACGCAGCTGGCTGCCAGGCCTCTCTCTCTCTCTCTCTCCCCCCACTTTTCTTTTTTCATCCATCCATCCCCCCCCCTTTCTCTTCCTCCCTTCCACCCAACCCCTCTATCTGCCTGCTATCTCTTTTCCCCTCACCTGCTCACATGGTGTGTTCTTCCACCCTTCATCCTCTCTCTCCATCTCCTCTGTCTATCTTGCAGTGCTTTCCTTGTCTCACCTTCTACCACACACACACCTTACCCTCTCTATGCCCTCACCCTGTCTTGTCTCTCCCCTCTACACACACACACACACACACAATTGTCTTTAACCCTCCCACCCTTATTTTTCCACCTCAGTGTCCTGCTGACAGCCACACGTTCAGGCGCGAGCGCTGCGATTCATCAGCAAGCGGTTCCACGGCGGGTCCAGCCATCCTCCATCCATCTCTCTATCCCTCTTCCCTCTCTTTCCTCTCCTTTCCTCTCTTCTTTTCTCCTCCACTCTGCTCTGACACCCCACCCCCACCCCCTTTCCCCTCCTGACCCACCTGCGCGACGGGGCCCTCATGCAGTATTGATGTGGCCACTGCGCCGCATCGCCTGGGGATGCTGTAATTGCACCCCTTTTATAAGGCCAATTTTGCCCCAACCACCCCCCACCCCACCTACCCCTACCCCCACCCCCACCTCCACCTCCACCTCCACCTCCGCACACTGGGGCCCCATCAGTGCCATGCTTGGCCACGCTATGGCTGCTACACTGTACCTGAGTTGGCGTGGCAGGCAGGAGGGCAGGCAGCCGTCTCCCTGTGGGAGCGGAGTTCATTAGGGCCAGGACTCGAGGCTGTGGACAGGGAGTAATGGGCCGCGGCAGAGGGCTCTGTTTATCTTCGCACGCCCCAGCCCTCTAATGACGGGGGAGTGTGTGTGTGTGTGTGTGTGTGTGTGTGTGTGTTGGGGAGCGGGGAGCAGGGCACACCCCAGTGAGCTGCTCAGCCCCTACAGGGTTGAGTGAGTATGTTAGGATGTGTTTATGTGTGTGTGTGTGTGTTTCTGTGTGTGTGTGTGCCTATTTGCATGTAGGTGTGTGCTTCTCTCACTGAGCCTGTGCTTGTGTGTGTGTGTGTGTATTTGTGTTTCTAACTGTGTTTGAGTGTGTGGGCATGTGCGCGTGTCTGTGTACGTGTGGGTACTTTCAAATGAGTGTGTGCCCCATTCTCACTGCCTATACAAGAGTATGTGAGCATATATATATATGTGTGTGTGTGTGTGTGTGTGTGTGTGTGTCTTGGGCTGATGGAACGGGGGCAGGGGAGCCTCCA
>PYXC01000948.1:560000-562500 GCA_015244755.2 Tenualosa ilisha
GTCATGCTTTCAAAATTGTGTAGTCTTGATTGATTGAAATGTGTCCTAAAGAGTACTGTTATTGTTTGCTTTCTTTCTCTATTTTTCTGAATTCATTGTTTTTTTTTTTATAATCAAACAAAGCACTGTTGATGTTGTTGTTGTTGTTTTCCACAAACAATGAAACAAAAAAACAAACAAGAAACAAAGTATTCTTTGTAATGACAACTCTTCCGTCCACCACTTTTGCCAAGAATCATCACAACTCCTATCTGTCTTTGTAATGTGCAGTCTTCAGCGTTATAGACAGGAAGAAAGAAAGGAAGGACTCTACAGAAAATGGAACTCTTGGCTATTTGTTTTCAGCTTCTGCCAACAACATTCAGAAGTGTACACAGTAGCTTGGTATTCAAATGTGCCCATTGTTGTTTGTTCCCGGTTACAGTGCACCTGAGTCATTGTGAATAAGTCCAGACAAAACTTCCTTCTTGTGCTTCTCTCTTCTAGTGCTAAGCGTGTCTCTACCCAGTATGGTTTTGGCCCATTGCTTAAGTCCTCTGTCTTTTGTCAGCGTGTCTGACAGCATGTCTGACAATGGCGTGTACCTATGACTCACTGCACATCACCACACTCAACCTTGGGTGTGTGGGTGAGTCAGTGTGTGTGTGTGTGTGTTCGTGTGTGTGTGTGCCTGGAGATGTTAATTAGAAACCTGTGTTGCAAGCTCCATTCAGTGTCTTGTCTTATCATTCTCTCCGCTAAAACATAGTACTTGAATTGTGGAGTTGTTGGGCACTTTTGGTCAGTAAACCCAAACTCATTAGTTAATACTGCACCACACTGATGCAGTTTTTCCCAACGTTGGCTGCAGTTCTGTCACCAAACCCAGCTGGTTGCTTCCTTGTACCTGTGACAAATAAACGCCCAGAAATCGAGCAAATATTTAACATGAAACTCCACATGTGCCTTGGGAGTTGCTAGCTTGTAACAACCCAGCAACTCCATGCTGTGCCCTACCAATTCTGTGTGTGTGTGTGTGTGTGTGTGTGCGTGTGTGTGTGTTGTTTTTGTATATTTATTTGGTAGAAAAACAACAAAATCAGATAAACACAAACAATATCAGGCAACATTCGGAACACACAGACTCTGCCGAGGAATCGCGTCTTCTCCAAGAGCTTCTGGTGTAATAGCGTGGCACCTTCTTTCGCCAGTGCCGTTATCAGCATCTCCGATAGCTGCGTTTCTGATGTTGTCGGCGGGCAGGCAGGCAGACACAGCCGAGAAGCAAGAAGGCCAGATTGTGTGTGTGTGTGTGTGTGTGTGTGTGTGTGTGTGTATGTGTGTGTATGTGTGTGTGCGTGCTTTTTTTGCGCACGCATCTGATGTGAGTCCGAATGCAATCTCTATGCGCCGGCGCTGGGCAAACAGAGTGGAGAGCTGCTTATCTGCAGATGGATGGAAGGGCTGGAGTCCTGCTCACCTTGTGTTTACCCTTCCCTCAGAGATGCGGCCAGGGCGTGCTAGCGCTACCTGCTGATAGAGGCACTAGGGCCTGCGGGAGCTCCTTGACATATGTTTGACCAGCTTGGAGGGATGTGGGACTCACATTTGAACCTGGATTTTGCTCGAATTATCTTCAGGGGTGTGTGTGTGTCTGTGTGTGTGTGTCTGTGTGTGTGTATATGTATGTGTAGGTGGTTGGTTGCATACAACACACTCATACATAAGATTTGCATATACTGCATTATGTATGTTGACATGAGTGCATCTGTGTGTGTGTGTGTGTCTGTGCATACACATGGTAAATATACACAGTGTACACACACATAAATAAATATGTTTCTTTTGTGTTTGTGACTACATGGTAATTCACTTGTCCAGACTCAAATGTTTGATTTATGTTTTATTTTATATCCTCTTTGCGCACACACACACACACACACACATACACACATATACACACAAACAGAAAACCGTGTGTAATGACAGCCCAGAATGACTTGGGCCAAGAGGAATGAGCTTTGGGTCTGCTACCACTGTTCACTCAGTGGTATTTTAAATCATTCAGGATTAAATCCACTTTGTAGCTCAAGAAGTCAAACATGAAATTTAGCGCAGGACACAGTGTAGATACAAGAGCTCCCCACCCCCCTCAAAGGAGCTAAAAAAATCACAGGGAAATTTTAATTAGCTTTTTTTGTATTTTTTTTTTTTAACTAACAAATTACTAGACCAGAAACCACAACGTGAGTTCACAGTGTAATACAATATTGCCTATATCCTCAGCCACGTCGAGGAACATGTCGTCCCCATCCTCCTCACACACGCATGCACGCTCACACACACACACACACACACACACACACCCATGGCTTTCCTGAAAACAGTGAAGATCACCTGGGGTGTAGAATCCCTGACTAGAGCGCAAACCTCAACCGATATTTTCAGCCAGTCTGCTGGAAGTGGCCTGGGGGAATGTTTTGCACCAAAACAACTGTGCGGCTTCGGCGATAGACAAACC
>PYXC01000948.1:570000-632500 GCA_015244755.2 Tenualosa ilisha
AGTGGAGAGGATTGACCAAGGCCTGGGCTTATTAAAGAAGGGGATCAGATTAAGCACTTGGAACGGCAGCTTGTGCTGATTCTCTCTCTCTCTCTCTCCCTCTCTCCTTTTCCATATCTTTGACAGACATTAGCAGCAAGGGCCTAATTTTCAACCACAACACGGAAAATCACAACCAGCAAAGCACAACAGATGAAAGTTTTACCGCACGGCGTCAAGGTAACCTGATGAATGACAAAACCTCTTGCCATAAAAACACATAAAACATCACACACCTTTTCCCCATCTGCACACTATAACAGTTATAAGACATGCAGCAAGGAGACTGTGGCATGAAACATAAATGGAGGTGGTTTTGATCATATGCTGATCACACAGCATGTGTAAAGGTAGCTTCAATCGCAAGCATGAATTATGAACATTGTGAAACACACGGTTATTGTGAACCTCTCATGTTATGGGGTCACCTTCTTTCAACTCTAATACCTATCTTCACCAACCTCCCTCAGAGACGTTAATTGGGGCCAGCCCACGAGGCCGTCGTCGTTCGTTCAAACGCCTCTGCTAACGAGCTAATGAGCTAGCAAATTTATCCATGACCAAATGCAATGTTTGACAACTACAGAGCCTCTGGATGAACATGCAAGGCTAAATGCGATGGCAAATTAATAAATCATCAAAAGCAAGAGGGTTCCATTTCCTCGCTACCGAAGGGTGAATTCCTCTCCAAAGAAACAAAATTGACCAGAAGGTATCGGCTGATTAAACATCCTGGTCGCAAAATGGAATGCAAACGTTCCGAGTGATATCAACGCACAGAAGGGCCTAAGGGATCGTTTTCTTCTTGTGGAGGCGGGGATCGGTGGTGGAACTGTGCTTGCATGAACACAGCAGATAAGCCGGAGGTGTTCGTCTAGTCTTACAGTCCTCCGTACCTCAGGCAGGTAAATAGTAAGCCCTCAAGGTTGGACTGTAAAGTCCTCTTTGCTTAATATTCAAATATGTGTGTATGTGTGTGTGTGTGTGTGTGAGAGTGTGTGTTCCAGGGCCAATACATTTTCCAAAGAAAGGTGGGAAAAAAGAGGGGGAAGCCAAGCCCTTGCTCCTTATCAGACAGCTGTCAGGCCACGGGGATGAACTTGACTTTTTTTCCCCCCACAATCTTTATTAGTCTTTGCTTTGGCAGAGCGAGAGCGAAGAAGCGAGCGAGACATTGGATCACTCAGCCCCTACAGTGCAGCTCGAGTGACAGCCGCCCGTCAAAGACGGATCGGATCGAGACACTTCTCCCAAAGCCTTTGCAAAAGACTTGCGCTTAATGGAGTTCTCAGAAAGCGCGGGAAAAAAAGAAAGCGAGGGAAAACACCTTTCTCTCTCTCCACTCTCCATTCTTTCTTTCTCCACAGCTCCTCAGGTCAACACAGCTCCTGACATATAACAAGTGTTTAGGTCCCTTCATCTTTTTTCTCCTCCTTTTTTATTGGACTTTATTGCAGATATATGTTGTGTAATAAATATCTCATTTCCTTTTCAGCAGCAGAGGTGGAGGGGAGATGGGGTTTTATAAGAAATATTGTCAACATAGTCATCTAAAGGGGAGGTTGGGAGGGGTTAAAATTAGCCTCCAGCTTTGACAGTATATATTACATTACCCCCCCCCCCCCCCCCACCACACCACACACACACACAGCCCAGCATTCTTTGTATGAAATTACGAAAAATTGTCCAGTTTTCACTCAGCAGCATCCTGTGTGTGCCTGTGTGTGTGTGTGTATGTGTTCCTGTGTGTATATGTGTATGTGTGTGTGTATGTGTTCCTGTGAATTTGTGCATGTGTGTGGATCTGTGTTTGTGTGTGTGTGTGTGTGTATGTGTGTTCGGGGGTGTCTGTATTTGTGCATGTGTGTGGATCTGTGTTTGTGTTTGCGTGTGTGTGTGTGTGTGTGTGTGTGTGTGTGTATGTATGTGTGCTCAATATTCCAAAAGCTGTGGGAGGTGGAGAAAGAAGGGGAGGTTGGATCTCGTCTTGCCTTTCTTTGCAGAGAGCCATAGTGGCGCATTTGTTAAAACACAATTACATAGGTGCGCGGAAGCATATAGGTCCGAGAATGAGCTCGCCGCTATGTGCTCAATGGAGCAGGTAATTTCTTCACCGGATAAGTAGTTAGCGGATCGCCCCGGCGGCTTATGTTACTCCGTAAAGCCTTTCTTCTAGCTGATAGGGAATGGAACAGTTTGGCGTCTCCTCATATTTGGCTATGAGCTCTCAACCGCGACATTAGCCGCGGAAAAGCTTGAATATGCTGTCTCTTTTTTTTTCTGTGTGTGTGTTTACTTACACTGCCATGTGTCTGTGTGCAAATGTATGGGTATTTATGTATGTAAATGTATCTGGTGCTTTGGAATTAGCGTTCAACTAGCTTAGCGACTGAATTAGCTAAAGCCTGTTTTCAGTAAGCCAGGGTGAGCATGTCTTGTAATGTACAATATACTGTATAACAATGACAAGGCTAATCTTCTGTACATTCTTATAAACACACACACACAGACACAAACACACACACACACACACACACACACACACACACACACACACAGAGAATGCTGTTTTGGTCACTAGGTAAATGTCATAGGAGAACAGGGATGACGAGGGGGGCATTCTGACCATATAGTTTATACCCCAACCCCAATCCCAGGCTGAGCCTTCAGAAGTGCCTAGCAGTGTGGGGCTCCCCTGGTGAGATGCTTGTTGCTGTGTTGACTCCTGGCCTTTGCTTTACCCTGGCAGAGGAGTGAGGAGAGAGAATGAATGTATGTGTGTGTGTGTGTGTATTTGTGTGTGTGTAGGAGAGAGATGACAAAGAGAGAGGCAGAGCTGAAAGAGAGCCAGAGAAAAAAGGGTGGGAGGGAGAGAGACAGAGAGGCGATGAGAGAGAACTCACTGACCCAACCCCCCCCCCCTTCTATCTCGCGCTCTCCGCATCCTCTGCACCACCCTACCCCCCCGATACACACACACACTTTCAGCCCACCCAGTGTCCAAGGTGACAAGCCAATATCCTCCTCCTCACATCCTCTCCCCTGACCCAGTTTCCACGCTGAGCACCAGCACAGCACAGCACAACACACACATTCTCTCGCTTTGGCTCTCTCCATCTCTTTCTCTCACTTGCACCCTTGCTCCCTCTCTTTCTCTCTCTCTCGTCCTCTGTCTCTCACACACACAAACAGTCTCTCTCTCCCTCTCTCAATCTCTGTCCCTCTCTCTCTCTCTCTCTCTCTCCCTTCTCTCTAGCTGTCGCTTGCTCTCTTTGTGACACAATTCTCTTTCTCTCTATTATAAGCGCGCACACATAAACACACACACACACACACACACACACACACACACACAGTGAGAGGTCCCTGTAGACCTTCCTACATATATAGGAAGCTGCTGGCAGCTGATGTAAATGGAAGCTCCTGTTTGAAAGCACAGTGAATCTGTTGGTCCTTGTGTCTGTATGTGTGTGTGTGTGTGTGTGTATCTGTATGTGTGTGTGTGTGTGAGTGTGTGTGTGTGTGTGTGAGAGAGAGAGAGAGAGAGAGAGCATATCAGACAGTGACATATATGGAGCACATGTAGACTCAAGACTGAAGTAGTAAATATTCATGAACATGCTCATGAGAGTTGACATGCACTACGAATGATGCTTTGTGTGTGAGTGTGAGTGTGTGTGTGTGTGTCTGCGAGTAGTGCATGGTGTATGTGTGCAGATGTGTTGTAGGTCTGCATGCCTTTGGCTCCTGGTGTTATGTCTGTGTGAGTGTATGTCAGCATGTTTATTTGCATTTGACTTCTGTTTGTGCATTTGAGTATCGTTAGTGCATGCATTCTGTATTGTTTATTTATGGTATAGATGTGTGTCTCTACAATTGTTTGTGTTTACTATGAATGTATGTGTTCATAGTATGTATATGCATATGTGTCTGTTGCTTCCATAGCTATATGTACCTGCGTGTGTATGTATGTTATGAGAGTATTTTTGCTTTTGTTGTGTATGTGTTTATGTGTAAGTATGTGTTAGTGTGCATGTGTGTATATGTGTATGTGTCTGTGTGTGTTAGTGTGCATGTGTATGTGTATATGTGTGTGTGTGTGTGTGTGTAGATTGTGTGTGTGCTTGTGTGTGTGTGTGTGTAGATGTGTGTGGGCGGCATCAGCTCCTTCCTCTCCTTAGGCTCGGGAGCACATCTGTAGGCGTGTTAGGGGGCGGACCTGCAGACGCTGTGCAAGCGCCACATCTTGGCTGCAACACCTGTCGTCCTGATCGCACCCCACACACAGGGGAGTCTCTCTCTCAGTCTCACACACACACACACACACACACACACACACACACACACACACACACACACACACACACACACACACACACAGCCGATGCTCTCCGTTTTGCTTCCCTTATTTATTTATCTGCCATGCTGTCTCTCTTTCATGCATATTTGCATAGTTTGTTGTTTCGCACTGAACCGCACTTTGAAACTTTTTCCGTACAAGGCTGAGGAGCCATGCTAATTTTAGACAGAGCACTGCTGACAAGAAGCATGGGTCTTGTTAGCAGCTAAAGCTGCATCAAAAAGATGCATTGATACACCCCAAGAGGACAAGATTGAATATGTATTATATTTTAGTGAAATAGTTCAAAAGGCCCTGAAAACTATACTCTGGGTGCTTCAGTTTGATAGACAATGTGTTTTTTTTTTGTTTTTGTTTTTTCAGTAAACCCCCCCCCCCCCCTTTTTTTTTAGTAAATATTTTTTTTTCATTTGTATTTTGCTTGTTTGCATGACACAGTTTCTCTGCACTTACTCACCCTCCAGTACTGAAATGTCTGGAAGTGCTTTAAAAAGACTGAAGCGATAAAATGACAATGACAACGCCTCCCTACCCCCCAGGATGAAAATGACGGCCGCAAAAACAGTGTACCCATAATGCCACGTTGCTTGATGGGTCAATCTCCATATGCACACGAGCAATTATCATCTCATTAAAACTGGCCACACAGACAGTGCGTTGGAGAGCAACAAAAAAAAGAAAGAAAAAGAAAAAAAGACGACTGCTGTTCAGTCCTATCAGCCGACCACATGTTCCTGCAGAACAATATCGACGGTGCGTGTGGCGGTACTTCTGTCGCACGGGTTCTTATCATGAGAATGGAACAGGCAGGCCCCTAACAGGAGCACAATGGGCAAACAAGCGGCGTCTGTCCGGAACTGTTGTTTGGCTGAGGGCTCACCTGACCCGCTTCATGTTTGGGGCGGGCACGCTGTGCTCAGTGGCCTCTGCTAGCGAAGATGAGGGGGCGAGAGAGCCAGCCAGCTGGTTTGGATACACACACACACACATGAGCGTGCTGTGCACACACACACATACAATATAACTGTTACATACAACATGACACACACACTCACACATAGCATACACACATGCAGTACACAAGAATACACTCAAGGGCACAAATACACAAATACGGACATGGAATCGCATACACATGTAATTTCACAAACACTCATAAAGACTCTCACTTACACACACACACACACACACGCATGCATACACACTCACACACACAGGCACGCGCACACATACACACACACACCAAAGCTGGCGAGGAGAATGGCTTCGGTTAACATCAGCAGCAGGAGGAGCTGTATGAGTTCAAGCGTGGCAAACGCCTACGGCAACGAAGTAAGCAGAGCCACATTTCCTCCAACCCCCCCACCACCCCCACCCCCACCCCCCTCTTTCACGGCCGAAAATCGGAGCCTGCCTTCCCCCAGTATTCACGTTAGGACATCAAAATGGGAGCCGGTTTGCGAGATGGAGATTGGAGCACACGGCAAAAGGAAGTGAGACACGGCTAGCTTTGCTCCTCAGGCCCAAAGGGGCAAACACTGACACCTGACACACACACACACACACACACACACATGACTATTAGCTGAATCTGAACACGAGGTAGCTCAGCAAAGACCAACATGTATCACCATACAGGTAAGAAGATGAAAAAGGCAAATAGGCAGCCCCCTCCAGAGGATAGAAGGGGGGGGGGGGGGGGGGGGGGGGAGCTGGTGTTGGGACTTTCGATGATGGTGTGGTGGTGGCGGTGAAGTATGCATTCAACCAAAATAAAAAGCTGTGAATAACAATCGACTCACAACAGCGACTCGGAATAGAAGCGGAAAAAAAGCAACGCACGCAAGCGAGGTGTTGCGTCGGCTGCTGCTTTCGCACGAAGCGGAGGAAGAGTGCCATTGCTGTTGTTGTCTTTCCCTCTCTAGCTCTCTCCCCCCCCCCTCTCTCTCCCTCTTTCCCTTCTCTTTCTTTACTCTCTCTTTCTCATGCATCTTCAGTGAGATAACCCACAGGAGCCATGATGCTTTATTAGTATTAGTCCTACACTGGTATTGCTGCATATTACATGAGCGTGCCTCTGGAATGTTTGAAGGGGGGAACGTGTGTGTGTGTGTGTGTGTGTGTGTGTGTGTGTGTGTGTGTAGGGGGTTGTTGGGGGGCAGATGTGCAGCACACATGGTGTAACAACAATCCCAGCACACCTCTCTCTTTCTCTCTCTTTCTTTCTTTCACTTTGTCTCTCTCTCTCTCCCTGACTCCCCCCCTTCTTCCTACCTCTGTCATCCCCACCTGTTTCATTACAAACCCACGCTGAGAGCAAGAATGAGAGGGAGATAGTGACAAGAGGGAGAGAGAGAGAGAGAGAGAGAGAGAGAAAGAGAAAGAGAGAGAGAGAGAGAGAGGGAGAGAGAGAGAGTGGTTGGTGGATGGCAGGCAAGCCTCGCTAGCACTAATGACGCTGTCAGACAGCCCCTGCTCTACTTTGAAGAGTCTCTCGGTGGAGTGTGTGTTAGTAAAGTAGACAAACACTCCATCACTGTCAAACGGCAAATTCGCGCGGAAGACACCACATCCCGCGGTTTTGAAGCAAATCTCAAAAAGCCCTTTTGTGTCTGTCAGTCTGAGGCCCTTTGATTCTGACGTCTGGAAACAACAAGCCGTAATGGCATGTGTGCCTTATTCAGACACCAGGGAAGAAGGAGGGAGGGAAGTGAGAGAGACAGAGACAGAGAGAGAGAGAGAGAGAGAGGGAGGGATGATGTTTATTTGTTTTCCTTTTTTCGCCACCATCTTTGCTTGACAAATTTGTCAGAACTGTGCTGCGCTCGTCAGGTGATTGCCACACGGCGCTCGTCAAATCACTGACTATCAACTCTGTCGATGGGCATTGCCTGTGTTACATCAGGAGTGAAGTAGAATAAAAACAACATGGGCCGTTAACATAAACCCAAACGTATAGGTCTACATTTGGTGAAGACGAGAGAGAAAGTGTGTGTGTGTGTATGTAAGCGGTGTGTGTGTGTGAGGGGGCAGGGATGTATTCAGTCGATAGCATAGCGAGGTGTTTATCTGTAGTACAGCAGCAGGCTCTAATTGAAGTGCACTGAGGCTTTGCAAATACCTTCGTCTACTCACATCCATCCCCAAACCAAGCTTTAATGAAAGCTGCACCTCCGGCTACAGCTCACGTTGCCCAAACATATTTACCACACCTCTAGAGGCTATTCAAACCACCCCTGAATTAAATTAAAAAATCATATGCACGCTTTTTTTTAATAAAAGAAATTACATTTTTTAGCTTTATTTAGAAGACCGGGGGATGGGTTCTCTTAAATTCTCCAAGGCATCTAGAGTCATGACCTCCCTACACACGCACACTCACACACACACACACACACACGTACATACACACATACAAGCATACACACATACGCACACACACACGTACATACACACATACAAGCATACACACACACACGTACATACACACATACAAGCATACACACACACACACACACACATGTACATACACACATACAAGCATACACACACACACACACACACACATGTAGATACACACATACAAGCATACACACATACACACGTACAAGCATACACATATACACACACACACACACCCTACGACCAAACAGCGCTGCCCACTTCACCCTTGAGGTGACAGCAAGCGGTACGTGCTGTGCCTGCACAAGCCGGCTCTGCGGCCCCTGTCTTTAGGCAGGGCTCTGAACTCTGTGTAAGGGCTACTCCCTGAGCTGGTGTTCGGTATTGATTCTCTGATTTGCTCGACCCCGTGTTTTTGGCTCGGGCCTCGTTGTGTCCACGGGCTGCCTCGCAGGTACAGCACGCTGCCGCTGCCTAATCACGCACCGCGGCTCGAGCGCCACGGCTCGGCTCGAGCGGCTCGAGCGCGCTGCGAGGCATTACACACGAATAATAAGACCATCGTTGTGGTTCGCGTCACACAAGCAGGCCCTTGTCTTCAGGCAAGCTCAGTACATGGAATTACTAAACAAACAGCAGGATAATAACAACGCAAGGCCGAAAACAAGCCGCACGTCAACGGGTCCTGGGGATCTGTCAGAAACGCGGTGAGGAGGCATCAGCATTGTTACGGTGATGCGGGGGGGGGGAATATTCATAATTCCCCCCTACATACCTGAGCCCTTCAGGTGGGATTTTAAATCAAGCTGTTCGGCAGCTCAGTGCTATTTGTGGTCGGTGGCGTTCAACTGCAAGGCCTAAAATTGCTTCACTGAAATCCTCTCTCTTAGAGAATGTGGGCTTTTTGAAAGCTGCTCCTGAGCAAATGGAATCGTTACTCCTGAGAGGTGCCCATCCAATATATTTATAGGATGGGCACTTCTCGCTAGTTAATACACACGCACACACACACACACTCTGTGTCTCTCTCTCTCAAACACATATATTTTTTCCTCACCGAAACTGCCTGTCACAAGCCGCAATTCTGTTGTGGCTACCTACTTAGTCTTGCTTGTGACAACATAGCTGGCTGAGAGAGATAGCGAGCTGGAAGACTAGCACTCCGGCTACTCCTTCACAGCCTGCAACTGCTTCGGTTACCTCGAGTGTTGACATAAAAGCTCAAATTGCCATCTGGAGGGAAGATTTGTGGTAGAATGAGACGAGAGAGAGGCGCGCCGGTTTTTCGGGGGGGGGGGCTGAAGTAACGACGAGAGAGACAGAACGTCAGGCTCTCACCGCCACAGCTGGTGTCTTATGCAATCGGAATCCATTAAACTGAGCGATTATAGAATGCAGGTGGCCTTACAGCAGCCGAGGCCTCCCACAAATGCTAAGGAATGCTTTCATATCAAGTGCAGGGGGACGTCTTTAACATGCAAGGCATTTGCCATTGCATACATTGTTGCTCGAAATGCTACTGTTATGGTTCAGAGACGCCGAGATGAAAAATAACATGAAGAAGGGGGCCTCTGATGCGAATCTCTTAAGGTTTGTTTGTTCTGTAGTTGTTTTTCTGGTCCTCCGTCCCCCTCTCTAAAGTTTGCGCGAGACAACTTTTCTTTTTCCTTAACGATGCCTTTGTTGTCAAGGCACCTCAAAGGCTAGAGCAGGCGCGGGGAGGCGAACGTCTTTATGCTGATTTTGACAGACTTTGGCGCGCTCTTTCTCTTACACTCTGTCTCTCTCTCTCGTTCTACCCGCTCCCTATCTCTCGCTCTCACCCTTGCGAGTCGCTGTTGGAAGCCTGCACTCCTCCTCACCTCTTTCTCTCCTCCCCGCACATCTTCTCCTACTAATCAGCGTAACCTTTTTTTTTCCCTCCCCCAAGCTGCTGGTGAAGAAACTGCAGGAGACATAAAAAAAAAAAGAAAAAGAAAAAGAAAATATTCGTTCATTTTCGCTTCTGTGTCGGTCATGTTCATTTACCCCCAGCACCCGTCTTCCACTCTTCGCACCCCCTTCCCCCGTCCTCATTCCCCCTCCCCATCCCTCTCTCACCCCACTCCCCTTCCCCCAACTCACCCCCGCACCTCCTTCCCTGCTCCCCAACCCCGGGGTTTTTCGCCAAGGGATCGCGTCTCTGAAGATAGCTCCCTGCTCTGTTTGAAGTCTGTCATCTCGGCGAAGGGGAGAGAAAAGGGGGTTTTGGAAGTGGAACTGCACCTTTCATCCCAGGGTATGGTGTCCTAAGGGGGGAGGGGGAATTCTAATTAAAGCTCCGACACGTCGGCAGGCAGTGGCGTCTGCGGATATTCTTTTCGAAAAATGAAAAAATGAGACCAGTGGAATAAGAAAGAAAAAAAGTTCTACGATTTTGGGTCATGGTGACTTTTTTAGCTGCGCGGATCATGGGGGTTAGCTGGCGCAAGGCCCTTAGGCAACCTGTACTTCTGGCCACCACTGTTGTTAGGTTGTCATTTAATTGCCACCCGTTCTCCGCAGATGACAATGATATTTTGCTTCTCCACTCAATTTTTTGAGAGCTGTAGAGGAAACATTTTCCCTCCCACACACAGCAAATAATAATTCATGGCTCCACACACACACACACCACACACACACACACACACACACACACACACACACACAGGTTTTACTGTAGAGAGAATATCAGATTTAAGAACAGGCTGCAACACTTTAAATGTCCCCTCTCCTTATCAGCATTTTTATCATCTCTCTTTCTCCCCCTCTCTCTCTCTCTCTTTCTCTCTCTCTTTCTCTCTCTCTCTCTCTCTCTTTCACTCTCTCTCTACGGTTATAAATTTGCAAAGCTCTCTGAACTTAGCTAGGCTTTGGCAGGATTTCATGAAATAGAAGGACTGAGGAGAATTACATGGTGGTAGAGCCCAATCCCAATGCACTGCTGGAAATCGCACTTGGAGAGCAGTCGAAGCAGCCAGGGAAACGACTCATGGTGGAGGGTCGTCGTAGCATTAGGCATTTTGTCCGTAGTTGATTGCTCTATAAACTGTGATCGACTTGGTGGGCTGTAACTCAGTGAATGACAACGGCAAGGCCGAACTGTCCCATCCTGAATCCCCTATCTCCTGCAGCCCCCGCCCGCCACCTCCACCACACACACACACACACATACACACACACACACACAAACACAGAACACACTGTGATGAGGCCCCAATGACAAGAAAAGGTCTGTTTTGTGTGTCACGACTAAATCAGTTAACCCAGTGCCAATTTAAAGCAAATTATCATGTGTATCACAAATGGCAAGGGTATGTGGGTGCATATGTGTGTGTGTGTGTGTGTGTGTGTGTGTGTGTGTTATCTACCCTCTCCTGTGCCTTGCTCCATGTATACTCCCCTCACGATTTCTTTTTCTCCAGCACGCTTTTATTTATTTATATATTTATTTATTTTATGCTCCTGCCTTTGCTTTGATGGACGACCCTGGTTTCGATCCGTTTGACAACATAATTGAGAGAGCCTTCGTCCAGCCACTGTGACCAAAAGACAGGCGATGCATGCCCCCTCCCCCCCCCCCCCGAACCCCCCCTCTCGTCTCTCTGCTTGTACCCGTAAATCCGCCTCTTTGGCCTTGACTCCGTATAGTTGTCAGCTTTCTTGTTTTTGCCCCCTCCAGTGCATTCTGGTCAGGGAGGCGATCACACGCCTGGCCAGATTTATATTTCAGCCACCGCCTCCTCTTTGTTCCACCTGGTCTGGACATGCTGTGGGTCTTTATCAAGCCCCAGCTATAGAATAGCAAGCCTGAAAGGGGAGCATCCAATGCTTGTGGTTTTACTTTTTTTTCTTCCTCTTTTGATCTTTTTGTTTCCATCTCTCACTCACACATTTTCTTTTAGTAACTCAGCTGTTTTCAGCTCATCTTCCTATTAGTCTTCTGATCTGTTCGCCAACAGATCATCATCTTAGTCTTTCTTTCTTTACATCTCTATTATCTAGGATCACTCCTTCTCTCTCTCTTTCACTCCCTCTCTTTCTCCCACTCTCTTTTTTTCTCTCGTTACCCCTCACTGGCCACGCTTTCTACCCCAATCTCTGCCAATCTTTTTTTTGCCTGTCCATGGCATTCTGTTCTTTCTTTCATTCCTATTCCTCTCTCTGATATCTCCCATTCTCATTTCCCCAGCTCTGCTGTCTCTGAGAGCACTTTCCCTGGATAGGGAGGAGATTTGGAGGCAAAGAATGAAGACTTCGCTTTTTTTTTTTTTTTTTCGCCGTAGGGTTTCGGAAGGGGCCTGATGGCATGACAGGGAGACAGGCGTGAAGGGAGGTGTGAGGAGAAATGATGCAGAGCGTGGGGGGAAGAAGAAGAAGAAGAAAAAGAAGTGTTCGAAGGAATGAAACGACATCAGGGGAGAGAGCTCAAGAAAGAAAGAGAGAGAGAAAGAAAGAAAGGGAGAGAAACAGTCAGGTCATAAAATAAAAAAGGATTGAATTGCAGTGAGTGTGTGCAGTGGACAAACACACACACACACACACACACACACACACACACACACGAAAAAAAAATTGTGAAGCATCGGACACCAGATGGAGAGACGAAAAGGGAGTGAAAAACAGGGAGAAAGACAGAGTGAGAGAGGGAAAAAGGAGAGAAATAAGAGGGAGAAAGAGAGGGAGTCGGTGGGGAGGAGAGGAGAAGTTGAGAGATGACTGGAGCCAGTCCACCCGTCTGTCGCCCACGCACGAATATCAACACGGCTGCACAAAATGAGAGCTCTCACTCTCTCTCTCTCAATCCTCATTGCACCCTACAGATCTCTCTCTCTCTCTCTCTATCTCAATCCTCAATGCACCCTACAGATCTCTCTCTCTCTCTCTATCTCAATCTACCCCATGCTGATTATCTTAACACAATAACACAATTTAGGCCCCATTGAGAGCTCAGGAGCTGGGCGTTAGGTCACAAGACACGGCATGAACTCGTTGCAAAAAGTCACACGATTAGTGTGTTTGCTTGATGTAAACAGAGACAAGTGAAGTGCATTGTCGTTCCACAGCAATGTCTTAGAAGAGAGAACAGAAGGTGTGAGTAGGGACTAAATGGTGATTTACGAGAAGAGAGATTCTGCTGCTCTCACTATAAACATAATCTTTTCACCAACGCACACACAAACCACTCTGGCTTATGTAAATCTTGATTTGTGTGTTTCGGAGAAGAGAAAAGGGTGTGAGGTAGAAAGTGTGAAAGAGAGAGAGAGAAGAGAGAGGGAAAGAGAGAAAGAGAGACGGTGATAGAGGAAGGAGGAATGGTGGAAGATTCTGTTTGGCATGATAGCGCAGAACATGTTTGGTTTTTCAGACTCTCTCTGGCTGTCTCTCTCGTTTTTTTTTTTTTTTTTTTTATCTCCCAGCTCTTATCTCTGACTTCTCATTATGACACTCTTTCTCCATTGTTCAGGCTTTCAAACACACATCTCTTTTGATTGCCTCATTCTCTTTCATAGCTAATAACTAAACCCACCCACATACACACACACACACACACACACACACAAACCTAGCCAGCTGCAAACACACACACACACACACACACACACACACACACACACACCCTTGCATACCCACCCACAGGCATACACTCACCCTTAAACAAACACACACAGAGACACACATACAAAGAAGCCTGACTGGTGCACACTTCTACAGGAAATGTTCACACACATGCACCTAAGCTCAAAGACACACACACACACACACACACACGCATGCACATGCACATGCACACAGACACAAGCACATCAAAACCTCTTCTGTGACACACACATACGCATGCGCACCCACACACATACACACACAGCATCTCATCGGCATGTGTAGAGTATTTATGGCCTATGGGAACTCATTAGAGGGGTAGACAAGTGGCGCCATTGCAGGTCCCCCTCAACACACACACACACACACACACACACCCTTCACCTCACTGTCCCCCCCTGTGTTTGTGACACCACGGTTCAATATCCACAGGGCAATAGGCAGAAAGGGCAACAAAGGGAGTTTGGGTGGGGTGCTTGTGGGTGGTGTGTAGAGAATCAAGAGCATACACACACATATTCAAACACACACACACACACACACACACCTCCCTTGTGTCTGGATGACTCATCCAGGTTAGGAGAGGTCACACTGCTCTGGCTCTGTGCATCTCTCCCTCCCTCTCCCTCTCTCCCTCCCTCTCTCTGTCTTTCTTTCATTCTTTCTTTCTCTCTTCCCTCCCTCCTTCCCTCTTTCTATCATAGATGATCTACACAGCAGCACCAACTTCCACCCTAACTGAAATTCGATAGGATTATGGCTTTCATTGATTTTCATCCGTCCTAAAATAATACGTTTTATAGAGTAGCTGCACCTAACTGCCTATGGGCAGCCTGACAAATGCTGGTACTAATAGATGTAAATTCTTCTATGAGGACGAATCATGTGTGTGTGTGTGTTTGTGTTTGTGTGCATTGTTGTGTTAATAGATGGTTGCTACACACAAACACACACACAAACACACACACAGACACACTCACACGCACAGAGAGAGAGGCCAGGCTACACACATTTCTTTTGTAGTCCTAATGTGAGCTTCTATGGCTTTCAAAATACTCTGGGAGCTAATTGGGATGAGAGCATTGATGTGATCTCTTGGCCTCACTCTCGCTCACATTCACACACACACACACACACACACGCACACACACAACCACACAACCACACACACACTGATTTTCTGGTTGCACACACACATGCACAAACAGTCCTCTGGTGTCTCTTTGTCTCACTCACTCTGTCTTGCTCTTAGACAGACACACACACACACACACACACACACACACACGCACGCACGCACGCACGCACGCACGCACATTACGCGAGCAGCATCCACTTGGGAACTTTCAGGAAAGCATGCCCAGGGGTCCGCTGCAGACTGAGCATGAAAAAGCTCTTGTGCTGATGGCTCTCTGCCATGGAGTGGGCCAGGGAGCAGAGGTGGCCCTTGTCAACAAGAGCGGCCCCTGATCACTCACGCACCCCGCATTAATGACATAGCTTCACCCCTCGTACGCAGGACTACTTACAGCAGTGCAAAGCACTCTCGTACAATATAGCCTGATGACCAGCAGCCTAGCCTGCATAGCGCACACTGTGTTGCCTGTGTGCCACAAAAGGAAAAACAAAAACCCTGACTTCCCGAAGTCTATGCGGGTCTCCAAGACAATACGTCCTCTCCGTGCTCGTAAGCAAACCCATAACACTATTTCTTTTGGGCTTCTTTGACTTCATCGCGGCAGCGCTGGCACTGTAGGTCCCCTGTTTTGGCAGGCTTCATAGCAACCTCCCCCGGCAACCCCCCTCCCCCCACCGCCTCCCTCCTGCTCAGTAAATATCTCCCAGGCAACTGGCTGGGCCGCTAGGCAACCGTTGCTTCTTCCCTGCATCCCTGTAGAATTTTAGGACCCGCTCTGTCTTTCTCACTTTCTTTCTCTCTCTCTCTCTCGCTCCACAAAAACATCAAGTCCATCTTATCAGCTTTGCTCTGAGTGTGTAAACAAGAAAGGGACATGATCACTCTTTCATATAAGCGTTATACATACAGAATGAACATGTGTTGCCTGTATATTATTCATGTGAATGTGTATATGTGTGTATGTGTTTGTGTGTATGTACTGTGTGTGTGAGTGTGTGCCTGTGTGGGTGTATGCATATGCGAATGTGGATGTACATATTTGGAGACACACTCATGTTCTGTGTTGTAAGCACTGGATCTGGCACAGGTGTCCTTGGTAATTACCATAAGTCATCGGCTTACCCTCTGTAGGAGAGGGGAAAAAATGTGCACTATTAAGTCAGATTTTAGTGTGTGTGTTCATCATATGCTGTTGTACATGGAGTTTTCATGTATGCATATCTATCTATCTATCTACGCACATATAGATAGATAGATAGATAGATAGATAGATAGATAGATAGATAGATAGATAGATAGATAGATACTTTTATTATGCCAGAATCCAGGATTTCCAATGGGACAATAAAAGTATCTGTCTATCTATCTATCTGTCTATCTATTATCTATCTATCTATCTATCTATCTATCTATCTATCTATCTATCTATCTATCTATCTATATCTATCTATCTATCTATCTATCTATCTATCTATCATGTATGTGTCTTATATAGTATCCTGCTATCTCTTTCTAAACAGGCAGTTTAACAGCAGCTGGATGCAGTTGAAAGCAGTGGCTAGCGCAATGTTCTTGACTCAGGAATTTATGTGTTCTCTCCTGCACTCACCACTGGTGGCAAAGGAAATGAGGAAGATATATTTTTTTTCCTCTCACCTCCACAGGGACAACTGACACTGCGAACTGTTGATTTAAGGTTTTTACGTCCAATTAAAAATGCATTAAAAACCCGGCAGTATCTGCAAGCTGGTAGAAATACAGATGTTTGATCTTGATATGTTTTCGCCATTAAGCATAATTAATTCTAATGGAAATATTCACGGAGGATACGCATATCTGTTGTGTTTAATTAGCAGGCAAGGCTACGCAAGGCACATGTTTACTCTATTAGTTCCAACAAGCCTAAGTCGAGCGCGCTCAGTTTAGACAATGCGCATCAACAAACAAGACACTAAGCAAATACGCTTGCAATTTTGCGCTGGTTAAGCAATGTAATATAGGCCATAATGAGGCACTGTTTATGCGGAACAATCAATCAACGTTTGCCTCCATTGCTACAGAAATGACACTGTCGATATTTCAATCAATCCCCAGTCAAGTGCAACTGTTTGCACGGACGACACAAGGCCACAATCAAGCCAGGCTGACTTAAAAGCCACCATTTCCCCGTGGTGTGATACTAATTCAATATGAATGTTTAAATTCTCTTGTGCATAAAATGTAATACAACTGAAATTCTTTGAAGTCTAACTTCATTGTACATGTCCTCAGGTAATATGTGTTGTTGTAGCAGATTGTACTAATTCAGGGTAAGGGTTCAGTTTGGGATAAGGTTTTACTCTGCCTTCACTCAGTGCAGTACTTAATGAGAATTACATTTTATTAAAACCCTTATTTACTGAAATTACTTAAGTGCATTGTACCTAAGGCTACTTAAAACAAAGTGTGACCCAAATGTGCCCCTGTGCACCAAATTAAAGGGCTGTGACATTTATCTGTGCAGCTTTCATTAGTGAGGTAGTATGACCCTCTTCATCTTTATTTTAGACCGGTCACAGGGTTTTATGGGGCTCTCCTTCTTTCTCTCCGGCCTCTTAGTTGCAATTCTCACTGGTTCCCTTTTTCTTTCACCCTCTCTCTGTCTCGCTCTCTCTATCTAAAACCCACCCGCCCCTCTCTCTCTGTGTCACTGTCTGTTCCTGATGCTTCATTCCCTCACTCTCTATCACTGGTTCCCTTTCACTTCTTCCCCTGCTTATCTTTCACTCTTTCTCTCTTTCTCTCTCTTAGTCTGTCTCCCTTTCACTCTTTCCTGATGTTCCATTCCTTCTTTTTCGCTCTCTAGTCCATTCCTCCATCTCTTCATCCCTCTCTCTCAATCTCCCTCTAGTCCATTCCACCCACTACCTCCCTCTCTTCATCCTTCTCTCTCTCTCACTCATCCATTTATTCATTCATTCATTCATTCTCCTCTCTGTCTCTCTCTCTCTCTCTCTTTCTCTCCACAGTCTCCCTTAATGCTCTCCCTATCTGCTCTCTCTTGCTCTCACTTTCTCTGTTGCTGTGAGGTAAATGTGAAATGTCACACTCGATATTCCGAACGTGTCGTGATTAATTCCCCGGAGTTTCACTGTGCCGCCTCGCAGCCAGCCGGCCAGCCGGGCAGTGGTCATCCAACGGTCCATTGTCTCCTTGCATTGTCATTACTCCTCACTGCTACTGACCTAATTCCTCTGCCACATCATTTTTTTGGTCTCTTTTTTTTTTGTTGCGTATCTTCTCTCATAGAAAGCCACCCTCTCTCTCTCTCTTCCCTCTTCCCTCCCTCCCTCTCTCTCTCTTTCTTTCTGAATCTAACCATAGCAATGCGGCAGGCTCCCACACTTCTGCCACCACCACAAACTCGCCTGTCCTCTCTGGCTGCCCCACGGGGAACCATTTGGAACCTGATGGGCTGTTTTTATGGCGGCTCGTTTTATGGGTGTTTTCTTGGATTTCTTTCTCGTCGGCTCATCTCGGCTCATCGCTGCTCCTTGCCCCTTTGGGGGTGGGGTGGGGTGGTGGTGGTGATGGTGGTGGGGGGTGTGGGCGAGTTTCTCTGAGTCAGACCGTGTCCCACAGTATTTACTGCCTCCATAAAAATAATATGCCGCAACGATTTGTCAACTTTGTTCCCACTGTGGGAGCCAGAGCGCAATGGCTGGAGACGGTAATCTCCTAAAGCTGCGATGCGATTGATTTGGAAGTTAAACAGTTGCTTCTGGGTCTCTTTCTCTCTCTCTCTCTCTCTCTCTCTCTCTTATTTTTTTTTTTCTCCGAGAGCCATCATTTGATGAGGGAAAGAGTACAAACAGACCACTTTTTAAAGCAAGGCTGTGTTGAAGTATATGTCAGAATCATATACACCCTCTGTCAGTTTATGTCTCTGCAGTGCATTGCTCACATTCGTTCCCAGACTCGCACTGCTAACCCATCCACCCCACCCCCTGCCCCACACACCACTGACTAGCACTGTAAGCAGAGTCTGTTTCAAGAGGTTCAGCGTTGCTTGCGTAAAGTCTTACATGGCACTGTTAATATTTGTAAAACACGTCCAGTCTCTCACTCGGGCCAGCAACCACACATTAGCAATCACACAAATCTGAGTACCCAACCCCCACCCCCCACCCTCCCTAACTCAAAAGCGCCCCCCTCCCCTCCTCCTAATCTCTCCTTTCGTCAGTGCAGCCCTTTTCTCTCTCCCTCCTTCCTCATTTTCGTCTGGTTCACAAATAGAGTCTTTCTTTTTCAATTCATCTTCCTTTCCCTCTAACCCCCAACCCCCAAACCCCTCAAGTCTGTCAGTCTTCTTCTCTTGCACTGGAGGCGGACTCAATGGAAATGCAAAGCCTCATTCACGCCCCGGCTATTAGCATAGGCCGACGCTCAATCCATACTCTCCTGGCCTTACCCTCCTCACGTCGGTCAGGCCAGATAACAAAGGACCACGGGTGGCGGTAGAGGGAGGATTCAGAGTCCCCAGGGAGCCTGCTCCTATCTGCTGCTCGTATCTTAATGTGCGTCTTCCAGAACAAATTGGCCAGTTTACTTAACAGTTGGCAGTGTCCCATGAATATTTGATAGCGGCTCGGGTGCGGCTTGATGAGCATGTACAATGACTTCCTTATCTTATTTGGCCAGCCTGCCAGCCGCATGCCGGCCGACTGACCGATTGGGCCGGCACTCCAACCCCTCCATCCCCATCAGCGCCCCCCCCCCCCCCCCCCCCCCCACTTCCCCCTGGAGAGAGAGACACCTCAGTGGCGACTGGAGATCAGACCCAAGCAGCCGTAGCGTGTGGCACCCGAGGCCCAGAGACCAAAGCAAGTGAAATCTTATCGGAAAACTCGGGGTAGAGGTGGGGAGGAGAAAAAAAAAAAAGAAAGAAAAAGTCAAAAAATGGGCCTCTGCCCTGCTTGCCTCTCCATCTCCATCCTTCTAATCTCTTCCCTCTCTCCATGTCTTCCTCACATTACTCTCTCTTCTCTCTATCTTTCTCTAACCCTTTCTCTGCCCCCACCCACCCCTGGACACAGGATATTAGATAAAACCTCCGATATCTCAGCCACAGTGATAGCTAATAATACTGTAGCCTCCGAATCAATGTAGCTGCCCCAGATCTTTCCACAACTCTCTCTCTCTCTCACTCACACAGACACACACACACACACACACACACACACACACACACACACACACACACACACACACACACACACACACACACACACATCTATAAAGGGATCCAGAGGGCGGCCGGCCCTCTTTTTTATTAGGGTGGGTGGGAGAGAAAAATGAGTGACCGGGACTTCGGGATCATTTCTCCAGCACTGTTAGCGGCTGCTGAGTCCCCCCACCCCCCCAGGGAGGTGTGCCTTTCACCAGAGTTTTATGGGATGGCCTGACACAGGCTGTCTCTCTTCATTAGGGAAGAGGTCTCTGGTCCCTGGGATGGTAATTCAGCGAGGTGGGATTTTTTTGTGCTGAGTGGGCAAGGGAAGGCCGGGTGGGCAAGACTCATCAAGGGGTTTGTATGTGTGCATCTTTTCATACGTGTGTGTGTGTGCTCGTGTGTGTGTGTGTGTGTGTGTGTGTGTGTGTGTGTGTGTGTGTGTCCGAGCGTGCAAGTTAGGCGTGAATGTGCGAGTGAGAGAGTAGTTGTATGTGTGTAATGGATGATAGAAGGAGATGCATACCCAAGCATGATCATAACCTGTCAACTCCCTGGGGCACACGGGTTGTGGTGCCGCAGTCCCAATGAATACTCCCCCTCCACACACACACACACACACACACACACACACACACACACACACACACACTTACACTGTATGCAGCTGGAAGGATTGAATTGCATTAATTGCTTCTCCGTTTTTCAACATTAAAGGGTCCTGGGAGCACACTGGGTAGATTTGGAAGGAGGAAGTCACCAATGTCACCCCTGAGAATCACATGACAAGTATGCGTTACATACACCAGGCTAATTACCTAGTGGTTTAGGCATTATGATAGACACTGGGTTCAATTTACAACATATCACTCCTCCCTACACAGTAGGTGTATGCCTAAGGGCCTTAACACACCTGCTCTGACATCATTGCTCAGCACCTTTGGACTTGACAATTTCTTTGGCCCCCACACACCGGCGATGCCCAGCACATAGTGAACTTCAAAGTAGCCTGTGGAATCACCAATGGATTTTACTGAACGGCTCCGACAAAAATAGACCTGCATCGCAGCATCGACGCGGTGGCGCTGGCAGAGTTCAGTGCTGGTGTGCGAGGCTGTATTGAAAACAATGCAATGATATGATACCGTGATACCATGCCTGCTTAGCTACAGGCTGTATGTTGTCACTGTTTGATGTCTATGTGTGAAGTGGCCATTGGTCCTTGTAAATACGCTACATCAAGAAAATGTTACAATGTTACTATGTTGAAAGATTGGTAAGCTAATGTAACAGATGCCAGCTAGCCTAGCTGTGTCTGTAGGGCAAACCTCCCACCCAACACCTCAAGGGCCTCATATTTTTGACTGGGAGCCTGGGCTTTTAAGTTGATTGGCTAGGGCATCTGATACAAGGTTGCTGGAAGGTCATGAAGGTCGTAGATTTGAACCCTGGGCTCGATGACCTTTTTTTTTCCACATATATTTTTCAAAGTAAAATCTGATGTGATGAATTTGAGGATATGTCCGAATTTGCTCCTCAGACCCATCTGGCCACCTTCCCATTCAAGCTGATTTACGACTCAGCAAAAACCCTTGAACCAATCACGAATGCTTATCCAGTGTAACAGTAGCCAGCTCAGTGCTGTAGGTACACTAGTAAACCTTCCTCCTCCTGACACGTTAAACAATGTGCTGGAGTCCTGACTGACTTGTGAGGGTGCTCTACTCCCACTGGTTCAAAATTGAAATAGTCCAACATAGGGACAACAGTTCTGGGAAATAGTTGTTAGATTGGTAGTTGTCAAATGATGGTTTGGTGATGCATTATTTAATGGTTCAATGCTAACCTTTGTAGTAGTTTAGGGAACAAATGTCTAATATCTGTCTTCAACAACCAAAACTACTACTAACATAATGCTAACATACTGCTAACTATATCACACCATGATATACAATAAATCAGGACTTATATCAAATATGCAACTTATAGGAAGAAATCATGTGACAAAAAACATTGAAACACAAATTACCATAACAGACTTAACATAATCCATTGAAAGAACAGGATGTGATTTTAAAAGTGTCTAAAGGCCTCTTGATCTTGGATCTGGTTTGAAAAATTGTATAACCCCTGAAGTAATTCAAAAAGTGTCGTTGAAATGATTTGTTAAATGTGAAGTTTTTTTAGCCATCATGTTATGTAAAACCCCTCACCTTGACAGTGTCTCAGACACACACGCACACGTCCCCTCCAAACACCCTCGTCGACCTTGCAGTGCGGCAGCAGCAGCAGCAGCTTGCTGCGAGACACGTGTCTGTGGAGCCTAGTGGCCTTCGTCAGCCGCTAATTAAATCTTCCCCTATTCATTTTGTGTAATGTGGTTTTAATTCAATTACAGGCGGGGTCAGGAAGAGGTTCTCGGAAGCAGTAAAGGGAGAGAGGTGGAGGAAAGGAGAGGAGGAAGAAGCACAAGGCAAGAGGAAGAGGGATTCTTGATACTGGGCAGGGCTGACGTGGGGTGTGGTGCTAACCACATTAGTCCCCATATGGACCAGGTTACATGGCACAGCAGAAGGGTACCCACTGTGAAGGTGGAAGGATGGGAGGAGAGAGAGAGAGAGAGAGTTCTGTGAATGAGAAGCTGTGGCTCATGTTGAATCTTTTAAAGGTTTATAAGGTCTTTGTAAGCTGTTTATGCTCATCTGTTATTTCAGTTACGAGAGGCCATGGTACATAGAGGAAGAAACCCTTAAAGTGTATTTAGATTTTGTGGCTAATGATTTTTTTTACAAGTTTCAACTAAAGACATTTATGGGCATTGCTTTGTTTTTTTTGTTTTTTTTTTCCAAATTTCTGCATTCTGCATTGCCATGTGTTTGTCTGAAATGCACCTGCAAGTTGAATGCAGACACATGCAGACATGAGATTTGACAAATAACTGTTATCCAGAAGGTCTTGTTTAAACCAGTTCTGCTTCCTTCTTTCAAAAAAGAGAAAGAAAATATGTGCTGGTTGTTTGTATTCAAGGCGTTAACAACAAGGGAAAAGAAATCTGCAGGGGGAGGTGGAGACAACCTTTAATTCTGACTTGAATAAATAAATAAATTATGGCTGGATCAATGGGGATTTAATCTGCAGCTCGTCTTGACACAGAGCCCGGGCCTGAAACCCCGAGCCCGAACAGCATCCCCCCCCACCCCCCCTTCCATATTCACCAAACGGGCCACGCCCCCCAGCCCTCGGTGCTGCAGAATGATGAACGAGGGCAGGGGACAACGGAGCATCCTGCGGCTCGCGCTCATAAAACACTTCATCAGAATGTGTGTCACGATGAACCCGTCTCCGCAGGGTGTGTGCGTGTGTGTGTGTTGGGAGGGGGTTAGAAGAATGGGTCTGGATGAAACAACTAGATCAAATTTGAGGGAGGGAGGGGGGAAGAAAGTTTCCTCCTTGGGGACATTCAGTTCTCAAGGCAAATATCCCCTCTCTCAAAGAGATGCAATATAGGAGTCCTTTTAAGATTCCCTGGTTAGTCTCCATAGAACAATGCCTAACAGGTTTGCTTAAACCTCTCTGAAGAGAGATAAATGATTAATGGAAGTTTATCCTCCATCGTAACATCAAAAGACTTCTTACTTTTCAGAATGTCGTTTTCATTTACCACATTAACAGTGTACATTTCATGAGGCAACATGATGATAACACAAAATGTTGGTGTTAATGTTTAAATGTGTTATTTATAACCTTTGACATTTGTGATATGTTAAAGACTTACTGTTATATTTCTGTATGTGCAAACATATGTGTACTTTAGTGTCCTCAGAGGTATGCATTGTGAAAGGTAATAAGGTACAAACATAAGAAGTATACTGTATCATCAACACTCAGCCATCACCACTATTGAGAGATGAATCTTTACCCTTCAATAAAAAAAACATGGCTGCAATAACTGATGAGAAGATAGTGAAGATTCAATACCAGTACCTCGGAGCAGAAATGGTAAGGAAGACTGTCACCTTTGACCTTTCATTTGGGTGGAGGATGGATGAGTTGTGACAGGGAGGGCCAGAAAAGCTTCCAAAAATCTCTTATGAGGCTGGAGAGGGTTCCCAGTGTGCCTGTGGCCATCCCATTGGAAATCCATTGCCCTTAAGTGGTATGTGAACACAGAGATCAGGCCATGACAGGCAGCTGATGAGTGAGAAGTCGCTCGGGCTTGAGCACACTGAATGCAGATCATGGCTAAATCAATGGACAGTGTCAGAAGCAACGTGACAAGATCTCCACGCGTGCTCCAAAATGTCAAATGTATACATGACCCAGCTAGGTCAGGTCACTTTGTGCGGATAATGTAATTCCCTGGATTTTTAAGCAAGAGTCAAGAGCACAAAGTCAAAAATATGGAAGCAGTCACCGCAATTTCCCATTTCCAAGCAGAACTGTAGACGGGATATATGTAGGCTACCTCTGCTGTCTGTGTCACAAGATGACCTCTAACAAGTTAATCAGTACTGAGATAAGACAACCATAGAGGCTGCTATCTACACTTTATCTGGAATTCTGTGTGGTACAGCAGAGTCAGCAAATGAAGCTGAGAGGACTCAAATGCAATACATGGAATTCCCAAGGATACCAGATACTGAAAAAAAGCACAAGACTTTGTGCACGATTACACAACTGTGTATTTTAATACCATACTATATGAGTTAAGAAAGTCTTCTCTGCTCTAACATGTAACATTATCCTGGGGACAAAACATTTTTTCTCAAGACAACACCAACACAACAATGCTTTATGTTTTTGTCTTTGAACTGTAAATATTTTCTCCCATTTTTAATGCATTTGTCTTAAATAAATGGAAAAAAACATCACAACATCTTTTGTCATACAGTTTTTAGATAGTTATGCATTTAAAAGTAAACTCTGGATGGCATTTGAAGTATGATGGTGCATATTATACAGGCTTAAGATATTAGAATGCCTTCCACTCTAGAAATTATAATCAGTGGTGTCAAAATATTTCCTAAAACATGCATCATCTTCTCTTAAGAATAAACATGATGTACTATGCAGAGTGATCACTCAGAAAATAAAGGATTCCAAACCACACAGAATAAAGATGATGAAAAATTAAACACAATAAAGTCTGCCCCATGAAATATTCAGTGCCCAAAAATGGCAGTCGTAACCCTCTAAACTAACAATGTCACCTGAGTGAACCAATCAGATATGCCAATCTCACCAGTGTAATTACTTCCATTATGACAAATAGAATTTTCAAAACGGAGCGTATGATTGGTATAAATGTACGTCCCTTGTCCATTGTGCACTACGTTGCTACCTATCTTTCCATCTCGCAATGACTGCAGTGATATTGTAACTGTTACCATGGCTACCTTTTTGTAGTCTCCAGAAGAGACCTTTGTGAGATTGTTTTTTTTTTTTTTTTTGGTGATTTGTATTACTGATTTAAAAGGGCGGTAGACACAGCTCGCTTTTATGGCATGTAAGTTACTGTTTCCCATCCATGTATTTCACCCAGATGATGCGATTTCCCCAGCTAAACACCTCCCACACAAATCTTTAGCAACGGCATCTTGGCAGGCAGGAGAGGACAAAACAGATTAGAGCAAATAAAGAGGAGAAGGGCCTGCATATCGATTTTTGTTTTTCATGGTAGAATAGCGAACAGAAAATATTAGGCCATAAGTGGGGAAACAAGGATATAAAGCTATTACCTTGGCAGATTAATTGATCTCATTCCCCATAACAGTTTAATTGACCGGAAAATGGCAGATGGCTTTTGATGGGAATATCATAAAAAGGCTTGTCAGCAAGCTGCCTGAGCCACACTCGTTTTTTTTTTTTTTTTGGATGAAAGGAATTTTTTAAAGGAGAAAAAAAAATCTTCAAGATATTTCTCAAGATATTTTATCATTGCTTTTAAAATGACTAAGGCTTCAATGGCACTGACAAAGGATGCCATGGTAATTAAAAAGCGAATTAATACAAATCCAGTCATTAACGTCAAATGAGTTTTTGTTTTTTAGTTACTATTATTTTTCCATGTGACAGAGTGAACTTTGCCATCCCATCAGGCAGGCTCAGGGACAGAGTAGAAGAGGAACCCAGTGATGTCCATCTGCATCATGTTGATTTGTCCACAAAGACTGTGGGGCCTGTCTGGGCTTACTGTCAGGAAAGCACATTATTCCAGTTTGGTTAAACGGTGGCCGACTGATCAGATGGTGGTGGTGGTAGTGGTGTGTGTGTGTGTGTGTGTGTGTGTGTGTGTGTATTTGTGTGTGTGGAGGGTGGGGGGTGAGACGTGTTGGTGGACAGGCTGATATCTCGCTTTCAGAACAAATGCTAATTTAATCAATCTGCAATAAATCCGCCCCAATGCTGACTCATGTGTCAGCTGCCAGGGGGCTGTGTGTGTGTGTGTGTGTGTGTGTATGTGCAGAGAATAAGAGTGAGCAGGGTATGTTAGTGTCTACAACGCATGTGCTCTTGTGTGTGTGTGTGTGTGTGTGTGTGTGTGTGTGTGTGTTTGTGTTAGGGGGTGTGGTAGCATACTTGTGTGTGTGTGTGTGTGTGTGTGTGTGTGTGTGTTTGTGTTAGGGGGTGTGGTGTGCGTCTGTCTGTGTTTTCACATATGTCTGTGCATGTATCCGCAGGGAGAGTAAAAAAGAAATGGTGCCTATTCAATCAGTTCATCCCTCATCATAGCCACATACGCTATGCTTTCTGTCTGGGCTTCTCTTTATCTCCCCCTTGTCTCTCTTTCTCGCTCTCTCTCTGACACACACACACACACACACGTGCACACTCAACACACAGACACAAACTCATATATGCACAGACATGCTGACCTTGCTCTCCGCCTCCCTCACACATTCATGTAGCCAAAAGTCATGGATAAACACACACACACACACACACACAGACATACACACACACACACACACACACACACACACACACACTTGTGTAGACACATGTACTCTACCCAAATGATGTGATTTCCCTGGCTAACACCTCCTACACAAATTTTCTTTTCCCCTTCCACATGTGTGTAGACAGACACACACACACACAAATCCATATCCACCCACTCCCATACCACACGCACAGACACACACACACACACAATACACACACATGCACACACACAAACAACCCCATACAGACACACATTTTGCCTTTAGGTTCACACACCCGTGCAGGCAGTGAGCAAGCGAAACTGCTGAGACATTGGCTTTTAATGGTGAGGAGGGGTTGGATGGGGTGGTGTAGGTGGTGGGGGTGGTGGTCGAGGCTGGGCTGAGGCGGGAGGGGCCGGGGCCGGGGGACGGGGGACGGGATGCGATGTGGCAGCCGTTAAAAATTCATCCGGGGCCTCCGCAGACCCCCGGCCCGCCCATCAATCACTCGCTCGTCAACGGTGACCGCCGCTGCATCTCAATCAGCCCATGAGGGCACCAGCAACATGCACGCAGGTCGAGCGGGCACTAAATAACCCCTGTGGAAAAAAATGAATGCAAGGGCTGGGAGAGAGAGAGAGAAAGAGAGGAAGAGAGAGAGGGGGGGGGGGGGTCATAGAGTTTAGGCATAGGGGACAAAAAAAAGAGTGTGAGAGAGAGAGAGACAGAGAAGGATAGAAAGAAAGCAATAGGGTCATATAGAGTCTGAAAGAGAGAAAGTGGATGATAGAATCTCAGAAGGACATAGAGACAGAGAGAAAGAGAAAGAAGGCAGAACGAGTGAGAGACAACAAGATACCGAGGGAGAGAGGGAGAGAAAAAGAGAGAGAGAGAGAAGGCAAAATGTGCCAGGGAGTAAGGCCTACTGGGGAAGGTTGTCAGGGGCTAATCCTGAAGGATCGGCACCCAGGGCCACATGAGAAATTCAGGGATGTGCATGCGTGAGAGGGAGTGTGTATGAGTGTGTGTGTGTGTGTGTGTGTGTGCATGTGTTTGCAGTGGCCGATGCTGCTGCGGCACACATTCAGACAGCAGGGAATTAATTAATGACTGTGCGTGTGTGTGTGTGTGTGTGTGTGCCCATCGCACTTTTGGAAGGGCTTTTAAATCATAAATGCAAATAAAGAAGCTGGCAGTATGAAGTCTTCTCAGAGGTTGTACTTCCCCTGGCTTTGTCTCTCTCACAATCTCTCTCTTTCTCTCTCTCTCTCACACACACACCCACACACATGCACACACACACAGTCTCTCTCTGTCTTTCACACACACACTCACACTCACATACACACACACACACACACACACACACACACACACACACACATACAAGAAGAAAAGCATAAAAGACAAGTCATCTGCAGAGGCTTTGCTTTCCAATCAGCATACGGATCAGTGGAGCTAGCAGCGATGCCTATCGAGTCAAGAGTTCAACAGGGACCTCTGAAGAACAAATATTTTGAGAGAGTGGATGAATTACCCCTGTTCGCTCATCCTCTGCCTGCCAAAGGATCCGCCAGGCGAGTTAGACGGAGCGAGTTAAAGGAGAGTTCAGATCGATGAAAGCTCACTGAAAGCTGACAAAAAAACTAGCACATTTAAAATAGCAGAACACATTGCAGGCACAGAATTAATGGCACATATTTCCCTTAAACTTGCAGAAAATCACATCTTCCCTAACTCTTATAATAACACTCTAAGTGTTTTATCATATGTGCTGAACTGTTGAACTGTGTGGCTGATGGGGACTGTACTGCAAGAACACCCCCGCCCCTAACTCTATCCTCCACCCCCCACTCCACCTCCAACCCCTTAGCCTTAGTTCCTCAGTAAGAGGAAAATAACTTGAAAGCTGGGCAGCTCTTTGCAGATAGCGTCTCCAGAGCGGATCTCAGCCTGGTCTTGGCTGACTCAGCCTCAAGGGAGCCCATAGTGAAGAGACTGACAAAGAACACACCCTGTGTGTCCTACTCTCACATTCTCTGTCTTTATCCTAATTCTCCGTGAAAACACCTCAGTGCAGCTAACAGGGACTCCCCTGTCCTGCTAACTGTAAAGTACAAACACCTGAACCAGCAGTGGCTAACTAGCATGCTAGCTAGCCCTCTCTCTTCTAGACACATTCATCACTAGGAGCCTGGGAAGTGTAAGAGAACCAGTTAGCTTGTTAGCCACTGCAGGTTATATCACTTGGGAAATCTAAGGAGTTGCAATGCCACGGGGCAGTAACTCCTGCAAAATGCTGGATGTGTTTGGAGCCCCATGGTGAAGCGAGACCTGCCGCCAACCACCCTCGCACCGTCCACCACTCCTACCCTCAACCCCCCCACAGTCACCCTTCAGCCTCAGCCAACACTGAGTTATATAATGGGGGGGGTCTCCATGGCAACCTGCTGTCCACTCTAGCACCCCTGTGGTTGTCGTGGCGATGAGCTACGAGCGCAGGGGTCAAAATGAATGGTGTTCCAGCTGTCTGGCGTCAGGAAGAACTAGGTTCCCTGGCCCCCCCTGTGCGGTACACATGAGCGCACCGCACTTAGCAAGCCGGGCTCGTCTGACAAATGGGTGGCATGCCGAAAAATACCCCCCTCACACCCGCCCCCACCTTGTCCCACCCTGCAGACTCACACACACACACACACACACACACACACACACACACACACACACAGTCACCATCTCTGCACCCTCTGTCTCGGTGTCTGCGCCCAAGTGTCAACTCTGATTACACACTGATGAGTTGCACTGACAGGGAGGAGAGTGCAGGCTGGACCCCCTGAAGCTTGACAAACAACACACAAAAAAAGAGAAGAGAGAGAGAGAGAGAGAGAGAGAGAAAGAAAGAAAATCTCAACAAAATCAAAACAGCTTTGTTGCATTCACAGATTTTTCCACAAGCTCTCGTGTGGCCCAAACGAAGCTGATTAGAAGTGGGTCAGTCCTGTGTTGGCTATCTCTCCCAAACACCTTTCTGACCAGGCAAGCACAGCTTCAGCTATTTCAGACAAATCTATAATACCCCAGATCTGGACAAACATATAACACGGCTCTCAGAAATGAGAAAAAAATGTTTTTATTTTCCCCAACATGGTGGTCTGCCGAGTCTGAAAAGACTCACTATTTCATTTTAATAGTCCACTATGCTGTTTATTCATTAAGTGATAGAGATGGTTTCGGCATCTGACCATGTTGGTAATTTAGTCCTATGGTCATTTGGGCATAAAATTCAAATGGATTTTTAATGTCCAATATTTCTGTCTATAGACCGAGTGTAAACACTCCATGTGCTCCTGAAGGCAGCATCTAATGACTTTTCACCACCTGAAATGACTAGAAATACAATTTCCCAATGGAATTACAAGGTGGAAAAGTCTTAAAAATGCTTTATGAAACATTTCTCATATTGGGGTTAATCTCTGTTGTCATCCCAGATAAACCTCATTTGTATCTGACATCTTAAATTGAAATCAACAGTGGTGTTAGATTTGTGACGAGAGTCAAGCGCAGCAGTGACTGCGGTGTAGTGGAAGTAAGACAGATCAGGCGAACATCTCAAACCCCCTTCAACGCTCTCAACATAGGAGGCAAGGGTAGTTTGTCTTGTCACTATTATGCTGGGCTGACTGTCAGTGCTCAATGATTGTGACTCGACTCAAACCCGAAGCCATACTGGCTCCTGTGGTCTGAAACTGGATTTTGTTATTTCTTTATTTATTTGGTTGTTTTTCACCAAGTCTCAGCCTTTTTCTCATACTGCTTTGAGTCTCATGACAGCCTGCATCCCAAGTCTCCGGAGAAATCTAAAAGACATTACGTTCCCTCCATTTCCACACCCACTGCTTCAGGCTAAGGCCTTCCCTGGAATTCTGCAATTTTCCTTTTATTCTTTCATGTTTTTTTTTTTTTTTTGCTTCTCTCCTCTCATCTCCTCTTCTTTCCTCTCCTTTCCTCTCCTCTCTCTCCCTCCTATCCGAGTGCACAGACGCTCCATCCTTGTGGAACTGGAACGTGCTCGGCGGCGACAGCACAATGCGGTGCTATAGTAACCGGGCGCCCCGGCCTTGGGGGACTTTTTTTGTGCTGCCACTGAGAAAGAAAAAAAAAAAAAAAAAAACACAGAGGAGACAGAGAGGAGCCTGCCTTTTTAATTGCAGAAGCACAAACAGCCATTTTGATGAGTTTGCCGGAGCCCCTTGTTCTCGGCCCTGCAGATGGGCTTATCGGCACATGAAGGCCTCCTTGTAAGCAGCACTAAGCCTCGCCAGCGGAGCTTGTTCGCGCCGCACCCGGGGGTCGATAGCAAACAACGGTACAGTATTGTCCTATTCTCCCATATCAATCCCTGGGCCAGGGAGCTCATTGACGTTTCCCTCAGTACTGCATATAAGGATTGTGTGCATTCATGCCACCAGAGAAAGAGAGAGGAAAGAAGGGAGAGAAGAGAGAGGGAGGGAGAGAGCACAGAGATAGAGAGAGAGAGCAGAGAGGACAGAGGGATGGAGAGAGCAAAGAGAGAGAAAGAGAGGGAGAGAAGCAGTCAGTGGACTGGCTGAAAGATTGATTGAGATTCTCCAGGATGGCCTAGCCCTGTGGCCCACTTTGTCAGAGGGGCCTGGCTCAGCACATTCAGGACATCTCTCTCCCTCTCTCTCTCTTTCCCTCTTTCTCTGTCTTTTTCTCTCTTTCTCCCACCTCCCTCGCTCTCCTCTTTTTCCTTTCTCTTCTGTCGCTCTTAGACAAACACACATGCGCAGAATCTCTCTGTTATTTTTTTCCATCCTTCGCCTCTGACTAGCCTTTTTCTCTCTCTCTCTTTCTCTTGTTTCTCTCACACAAATACACACCGTCTTTCTCTCCTCCTGCACCCCCGTTCACTCTCTCTCTCTCTCTCACTCTCTGCTTCTCTTCCCCACTCCTGTTCTCTCCCTCCCCCTCTCCTCTCCTCTCTCTCTCTCTCTCATCACAGCAACTGTAAGTGCTGCCCCCCCCACCACCACCACCTCCAACACGCCACCCCCACCCCCAGATGAAATATTAAATAACTCGGCCGATCCTGCTCTTGCTCTCCTTCCCTCTTTGGTCTCCACCTCCACCACCCCTCCTCCCTCCGTTCTTGGCCCAATCGGCCTGATGCCGTGAAGCACACTGCCCCCCTTTGGCGAGAGCCGAGAACTGCAGAGGAAGGTGGGGGGGGCACAGTTCACCGTGTCAAGCCGCCGAGACTGCTGTTTTGCCTGTGGTGGTCTCCATGGCAACGAGGAGCGAGGAGCCACTGTGGGTCAAGCTGTTGCAGGTAATTTAGCCTCTGGTGAATTGGATGTATTTCTGCTTTTGTTTTTGTGCCTTTATATATATATACATGAATCACACCTCAAGGACTTGACATAGCGTGGGCTTTGTTTTTTTCCTTCTTTAGAATGGATGTCAAGAGACTTACTTAACATTCACACTGTTTCCCTGTGTAAATACAATAGGGACTACTGATGTGAATAATGACCAGTTACATATAGAGGCATTGCACAATGAGGATTTTAATGATGTAGGCTTATGCAGTATTAACACGGCCTCACGGTCAGAGCCACATATGACCTTAAACATGGCTTTATTTGATGTCTATAATAAAGTCTGTCATAATCTTAATGCATACCAATGAGGAATGGCACCAGTATCTCAATTTAGATTTAGTATCAGTGTCTAAATTTAACACTACCAACACTGGATATCATGTAGCTCAAAATGGAGAATATGTTTGAAAAAAATACAATTAAGTAAATGTTTCTATTGCAAAAGTTAGTCGTAGAGGGTTTGTTTTGAATACTAAGTATTTAATTGGAATGTGAATAGTTATGAAGTGGGTCCATGTCATTGGTAGTCACTCAGGTTTCTTAGTATTCCCATCAGACCAACAACCCCTTGGTGTGAAAACCACATCAGTTCAATGTCAGCCATTGTCTGCCACTGGCGAGGCCTACCCAACCCAGCTCAGGCGGCAGCTTAATCACAATTTCCCACCCATTCCACCACATTTCCAGCACGAGCGCGTCATCAGGATTGCATTACACCACTAAATATATTGACCCCTTTTTTGTCTTTTGATGACCAAGCCAATGAAGAAAACGTCCACCCTCCTTCGGATCCATCCACCTCCCTGAACATTGACTCGGATAATCAATGCCGGTGGCAGTGTTGAATCCACATCTTTTTGCCAGTTGGGCCAGTCATTGGTTAGCTCAGTGAGTGCGCCGAGGCCTCTCAGACAAGGGAGGGGACTGACGCAAGAGCTGGGACTTCTCGAATGCTGAGTCACCCTGACATGTGGCTGTGATTGCCCTATTGATTATCATTATTGATTAACTATAGGGGCTAGCAAGGCAGCCTGCCATAAGGGAGGACAGATGCCGTCTTGAAGGGGGTTAGAGATGCGCTTCTTTCTCTTCCTTCCTGTTCCGTGTCCAGCATTCGTCCGAGCCCTGGCGCACGAGGGAACTGTGTCAAGTGTCTGCTTTGAGAGCAAGCAGAACGCTCGGCCAAAAAGAAATGACATTTACGGCTCATTAAACTTATGACCCAGGAAATAGACACCAGAGCCTGTTTTAAATCTTTGAGGATAAATGGTACTTGTGCCAAAAAAAAGAAGAAGCTGGTTAAATAGGTGTTTTGAAATAGCACACTAAAGAGAATGTAAAAGTCATAGTGGTTTGTATTTTACATTAACATAACTTTATTTGAGTTACGCTACTGGAAAAAAACTCTCATTTAGCATCTTCGAAATCAAATTATTTTCTCATTGTGTGACACTCACACACACACACACACACACACACACACACAGGTCTCACAACTAAAGTGTTCCCTCTGCTCTATATATCCCTTTCCTTACGTTTCAGATGTGGAATCAAATTCGGGGCTCATCACGGTGAGCGATCTGAGGGCGCTTGCTGCCGTACTTCGAGGGCTCCTGCGCCGTACCGCACTCGACTCCGCGCGGCAGCGGCGGCGCTTATCTCCTTTCATCTCGCCCCATTGTTGGAGCGATCTCATTAGCTCCAGCGTTCCCCCCAGCCTCGACGGAGGGGAACGGAGCGGAGGGGTGAGGAGGACGCCGATGCTGCTGCCGCTGCGTCTGCCGCTCGAGCTCTCAGCCATGGCATTTTTGGTGGATAATGAGGGCTAGAGTTTCAAATCCCCCAACCTCCGCAACCCCCCCCCCCCCCCCCCACCCCCACCTCCTCCTGCCCTTACACACAACACACACCCACCCAACCCTCTATGCCCCTCAGCTCCATCCGAATATCACTCACTCACTCACTCACACACCACCACTACCACCACCACCACCACCACCCCCGGCTTCTTCCTTCTCCTGCTCCACCTCCCTCCCTCTCGTCCCCGCCACCCCCCATTGCCTTGAGCTACTGTGCTGGCTGCTGGAGTGCCTGCTTCAGAAGGCTTCGCCCCCGTGAGTGGCAAGCGCGGCACGAGAGAGAGAGAAAGAGAGAGAGAGGGAGAGGGAGAACGGACGGCACGTCTGCATGGTGATTGTCCCGCTGATGGCGGCTCTGGTCGCACTGATGTAAGGTCCCTCCCTCTGCAGATGGGTGAGATTTACCCTTTCGGGGGGCTTTTCTGCAGAAGATGAAGAGGAAGAGGATGATGATGATGATGAAGAGGAGGAGGCGGATGACAGATGTGATGGGGCCAAGTCGCGACACGGAGCAGCTTGAGAGGGAGGGATTCGGGAATCCATCTCATGTAAAACCTTTTCACTCTCACCTTTTCTCTCCCTTTCACTCTTTACCTCACTCTCTCTCTCTTCCATCCCTCCTCACTTACCCATCTCTCTCATCCCTTAGTTATCTCTCTCTCCCTCTCTCTCAGTCTCTTACTCTCATTCTTTTTCTCTTTCCCTCCTCTCCCTTAATTCACTCTCATACACCCTTTCTCGCCTTCTCTCTCTTTCTTTCTCTCTGTCTCTGCTTCACTCCTCTCTTACCTAGCTCTCTCTCCCGTCCCCTTAGTTATCTCTCTCTATCCCTCTTATTCCTTCACTCTTCCCTTCTCTCTCTTAACTCTCACTCTTTCAGACACTCATCTCATTTCTCTCTCTCACTCTCTCTCTCCTGTTTTGCTCAGAAACTTTTTCCTGGAAGCCAACAATTTCGAGTTGGCCTACAGGCCAAGAATTTGGTGTACATTTGCAGAACAAGTGTATAATCCACCTATTTGTAGGATGGTTATACCCCCCCTCATCTGTTTATTCAAGGCAGGAAACCCAAGTAACCCCCACCCCTCCCCCCACACACACACACACACACACACACACACACACACAAACACACACACTCCTACAACTTCTCCATAACACCCTCCCCATCTACTCTCATGGTCTATTTTAGCATTTGCGTCAGTAGCGACACACACTGGGTGGGGTGGAGGGGGGTTAGGGGGGGTGGTGAGAGCCGAGTGGAGCAAAGTCTATGATTAGAACAGCCTCCCAGAGGATGTATTGATATCGCACAGCAAGGTTATAGACTTGTTCTGCAGGGGTGGGGTGGGCAGGGAGTCTGGAGATAGAGGGAACATAAGAGAGAGAGAAAGAGAGAAAGAGGGGGGGAGAGATGGACTAGACACATAAAGAGGCCACAAGGCTCAATGGAAACCTCCATCTTTTTTTTCTTTTTTTTTTGTTTACGACTAACGAGTGGAGAGGAGGTATGGGGAGAAAGACCTGCAGAAAATGTACTTTTCATGGCCCCCCACTATAATGCATTCCTAATGCATTGTGACATGCAATAAATTATACAGGCATGTCATAAAGGATTCATGACTGATTATCGGTTACATTTTCGGTCTGTGAGGACATTTGATTCTGCATGTCTGATAGAAAAAGCTGTGAAAGTTTTATGTGACCATAATAAACGTCTGTAATTTATTAGTCATTAGTATTAAAAAGCATTTATGTTGCATGCAAGATAAAAAAAGATAGATAAATGAACAGACAGACATGGGGGGGGGGACTAAATGTTTGCCATCTAGTCTTAAGACATACAACGATAATATGTCTGTCTCTCTCTCTCTCTCTCTCCACCCCCTTTCCTTATGCAATGTGGAGCAATCTCTGAGGAAAACCACTTGCTTGCTACCGTTATTTATTTTTTCGCTCTTACATAACGACTATTTTATGTCATGATTGATGCTCATTATGATGTTCAACGACTTCAAGTCTTGAGTACGGAGGGAGGGAGTCATATAACATACAGACACAGCCATTATCTGCGTCTTGCAACTTTGCAACGGCATCTATTTGCTGATGTGAACGTGTTAGTGAAAAGCTATATTACACCTGCACAGTCAGAAGATTTTCTCTCGCTCTAACTCTCTGTTTCTCTCTCCCTCATTCTCCCTCTCTCTCTCTCTGTCTCTCTCTTCGCTGCCTCTTCTCACCCAACCTGTCAGCTCGCACCGTTGCTGTGACTACGGGAAATTGTCATGGCAACCCCCGGCGGAGAAGGACGGTGGAGGGAGGGGGAGGAGGAGGAGAGAGAGACAGCGAGAGTGAGAGAGAGAGAGTCTGGTAGGAGTCCACAGAGAAAAGAGAGAGTGCATGTCTCCTCACAGAGTACACAGAGAAGAGGCTGTGTGACTCTGTATGTGGCTCTTCCCTGTGCTTTATCAGTGCTGGGATCAAGCAGCATCACAATGAAGTAAATGACAAAAAGGAAGTCCATTTGGCCGCCATAATGACAGCTATTAATTACAGGGTGCATATAGGGAGTATGGGGAGAGAGGGGCCAAGAGACACCAGTGCCTTGTGTGTGTTTATATACCCTGTGTGTGTGTGTGTGTGTGTGTGTGCATCATTGCACATGTGTATTATCTGTGTATGCTATGTGTTGAGTGTTTGCATATATGTTTATTTTGTTAGTGTGTGTATGTAACAGACTTGTGGCTATGTGTGTATATGTGTGTGTATGCTTGCATGTATGTGAAATTAATGTGCGTATATGATATCTATGTGTGTGTGTGTGTGTATTTTGAATATGTTATGTGCGTGTATTGTCATGGCCTCATCTGTGAGATGGCAGCTTGGCTCTTTGAAAAGCCCAGGAGGAGGAGGAGGAGGAGGAGGAGGAGGAGGGTGCTGAGATGAGAAAGGAGCATAGACACAGGTCACTGCTTTTGGAAAATATATGTTTAACCTCATTACCTGCGCTATGGACATGAATGCGTTTGGCAGGTTGACTGATTCATTGACCACCCCCATTCCTACCCTCCTCCACCTCCACCACCACCAACAACAACAACTTGCCGCTCACGTACACGCTACACCCCCACGGGCTCCCAGGGGGACACAAAAAAAGAGGGCCAGTGGTTCTTATTCGCTCACATCCAGAATAAATTGAAAAGGACCGTGGTGAATCAATGTCCAATCAATTGCCTTTATTTTTTCCCCGAGCCTACGTGGTCGGCCATACAGGTTGGGGAGTTAAGACAGGAGCCTTAGCTGGTTTGAACCTGCATTTCCGAAGCTGGTTCATAATTGATGAAACCACCGCCGCCACGATGCTCCGACGACTCTTGTTCATTCGCTCAGCAGAAACACAGCTGACACTCGGACTCTAAATATGATAATCGTATGCTGCTTCATGTCTACCTATAACACCTGTCCAATTTTACCCTCCCCCCAATTAATAGATCAATATATTGAACAACGGTGATGGCATTTCAGAGACAGTGGAATCACCACCTCGTCTTGTTTGCTTCTGTTTCTAAATGCCATTGATTAGACACCTGTCCTCAGAGACTTTAATTCTTCTGATTACCACAAAGCTGCTCTGAACAGTAATTAAAACCGAAACCTTGATGAGAGAGAGAACCCAAACCCCCACCCCAAACCTATTCCTGACCATCTCCCGGCATCTGGTTCGTTAACGAGGTCAGGAGAAAAGGTCATCTTATCAGAGGGGTCCAATGACCCACCCCTGGCCATTTGCAAATCGCAACGCTCCGTGGCCTGCGTGTAATTTATGTACATAAAACTTTAATGGCTGCTGTAATAGGTTGTCACCAGTCTGAAAATGTGAAGTGGGAGGTTGAGGTTGAGGTGATGGTCATATCCTAACAGACGAAACCTTGTGGTTTTAGTTGAAAATTGTCCAATGTGTATTAAGGTCGCTTGAGAGCTGCATGTTTGTTTGCTTGCAGAGAATAGGGGGGGTTATTGCGATGGAGAGCACAAGCTATTCTCCTCATTAGAGTCGAATTTGCGAGGGTGATTGGTGTGGCTGACCCAATATGAGACGTAATAGAAGTGGACCTGGGCAGTGTGGCGACTACAATCTCAGAGAGCGAGAGAGGTGTAATCACATTAATCACACCGTCCCACATGCAGACACACACACACATGCACACACACCCACACACACACTCAGACTGTGACACACGCACACGCACTCTCCGCTTTCTCATTTACCTGTAAATGACCAAATCAGGAGAAATAGGTCAAATTAGACTGGGAATTAATCCAATCTGGTCGAATCGATTTCATTACAGACAGAAATCTGATGTATGTAATTCAGTTGAAACGCAGAGAGCACAGGGTTCAGCCCACCGCTGAATAGATCTGATGGGCCTGATGCTGAGTATAGCAGGTTTAATTCACAGCACACATTCAAATTATACCCTGTCTTATTTCATGAAACATGAAACATCTGACCACACAGACTGTTTGCTATTCTTCTGGGGAGGGAGAGGCACGTGAGGAACAGTAGAAGATTGGGAATAGCAAAGCAGTGATTATTTGCTGACAGCTGTTTGTTGTTCATTATCATCTGACAGTAGCTAGGAACTAACTTCTTTATAAAAACACAATCAGCACAGTAAAAATACTAAAGCATATAGGGATATAGTGATGAGACATATGGGATGCAGTGAGCTTTCCGTGCAGTAGGTGGTTACAAGGTAGTTATCAGATTTTTAATTGATTTTGAGTCATTTGAATATACACACAGATGCCAAACATGTATAAATGTACTATAGCTACATATTTTCTACAGGTGAGCAAAATATTTAAATTGAGGAAATATTAAGAACAGAACAAAAATGGAACATTCCTATGCAAATTTAAGTCCTAATGAACAATGGTCTACTGGTATCATTTCTCCTTTAGTTTCTTTCTTTTTCACAGCCTGCCTGTCACATGCATCAAACATGGCTGATGTCATATTTCATCACGTTCCTTGCCTGTGTAATCGGACATGGTGGCTCCTGCCACTACTGAGCCTTGTCCTTTGAAGGGCTCCTTTCTTTGAACTCATCACCCGCTTCCTCATTTCCCTCGGCCTTGTGGGAGATACGCACCTCGCTTCCGCTTCTTCTTCATCCTCCTCCTCCTCCTCCTCTTCTTCTTCTTCTTCTTCTATGCGTCTGCTTCTCCTGCGTGGCCCTGTATCAGTCCCCTCCTGCCGAGAGACGGGGCAGGAAATTGGATTTCACAGACAGCTCGAACTGCAGGGCCCCGCCACGGCTTCTCCTTCTATCTCTCCTTTTTTTTTCTCTCTCTCTCTCTCATCTTCTCTCCATCGCCCCCTTGCTCTCGCTCTCTCTCCCACTCCTCCTCTCTCTGCCTACGTCTCACTCTCCCTTTTTCTCTCCCTCCACTCTTCTTTCTCTCTCTCTCTTCATATTACCTTGTTCTCCCTTTCCCCCTCTCTCTTCTCTCCATCACCCCCTTGCTCTCGTTCGCTCTCCCTCTCCTCCTCTCTGTGCCTACCTCTCACTCTCCCTTTCTCTCTGTCTTTCCACTTTTCTTTCTCTCTCTCTGTTCATATCTCCTTGTTCTCTCTCCCTCTCCCTCAAAATCTCTTCCTTTATTTCTCTGGCTCCCGTCTCATCTGCAGGGAGGCAGGAGGCGAGAGTGGATCATGAGCGAAGGTGAGAGCCCAAACAGACTGTTCTGGAGAGGAGGACGCGTCTAACAGCATGTAAGGCCGTAAAGCTATTCAGAACGACACCATTTCCATAATGGAGTAGGAAGGAGGTGGGTGGGGGGGAAGACATTCTTTTTCTTCAGGATTGGACCACAATGAAGCAGTCGCTCGTAAACAAATGCAAATAGCCAGCCTGATCCAAAGTGCTTTTGGGTAATGACTGTTGAGTGGGTATTTCGTTTTTTTTGAACTGCTAAGGTGCACTCTGGGATGATTCTTTTAGGGCCGCACACTTCCTGATTATCCGATTATGCCCTAGAGGAGAAACAGTTTGACACAAAAAAGTGACTCCCTCAGAAACTCGGCCTCTTGTTCTTTGTCCTGTTGCATAATCCAAGATTATTTAGCAGTGCTTTTGATCCATTTTTACTTTTTTAAAGTTTATTTTGGGGCTTTATTATTTTGATTTAGACAATACAGAGGAGAGGAAGTGGAAATAAGTGACAAAGAGAGGTGGGAAAGGGTCAGGAAATGACCAAGGGTTGGAATCGAACCAGTTTCATGGTATGGATGCCACAGCAGGGAGTCCTGTCAGTAAGCTTGACCTGAATGTCTAAAGCATTTACAGACATTACCTCTCAATACTATCTGCTTATGTATTTGGATCTACCCATGTTGTATGTGTGTGCTTCAACTGAAGTATGAACAAACCTGCAACCTTATCTTAATTTCATACACTTTTATTTTACTTCACCACAGTTCTCTATCTAACATTGGGTTTATTATGCTCGAGTTTGCTCTGAAACACAATTTAAAACTTTTAAATAACCCTATTTCCACTTCTAATCATTTGCTTGAGACTGAACCAACATCCAAAACAGGCTTTTACCTCTGATGCGATGGAGGCAGGCTTATGTGTGTTTTGTTTCAAATTATGACATGCCTCACTCTGTCTTCCCAGGTGGAATAGAAGTACAAAAATGTGCACTTTTCAAAAGTGTGCTTAGGGTCCAGCAATGTGCTTTTTAAAGTGCAAAGTTCAAAATGCTTCTAACACATAGTAACACTTAGTAGATAATGACTTAATTATGAACAAAACATTTATATACATTTATAAATGATTAAAAAATGCTATGTTAATATGTTATACATTCAAATGATATATTTCCCCCAAAACAATAATTTGGCCCAGTTTCAACAGTTCAAACCATGCAAACCACACATTTTTGGGGGAATATTCACTCATTTGAATATATAACATATTACCATGGCATATCTATAAAAATATTTGGTTCATAATTAGTTCATTATTTAAGTGTAAGTGTTACTAATGCGTTCTAGAAACCTTTTTGGGACACATTAGTTGCATTGCTTAGGCCCTCAAAAATGTTTGCTTAAGCATTCTAAAATGTACCTTAATGCAACACTTGGGTGTTGTTATCAGTGCATTGGAAAACATATTTGGAAAAACACAAATAAAGATCACTTCCGGTGTATGAAAGCAAAGTTCACTATGGGCCAAAATATACTTTTCTTGCACTATACTTTAAATTTGCTACAAACATATTAAAGTTCACCACTTTTCTACTAGGGTCGTCTCTGCAAACGTTATTGGAATCACTGGTCTGATTGTCTGTAGGTCTGTCTAGGTACAGAGGTTGATTGATTCCGCTTCAGGGAAGTCGAACGGCAAAGGATCCAGACCAAGCACAATCTCAGTTTGATGCAGGACAACAGGTAAAATTTGATCTGATTGAGACAGAATGGAGACCTTTACAAAGTTAGCACCAAAGTTTCAAAAGATATAGCCTTATTGTTTTTGGTACTGACTTGTGGGGCCCAAATGGGAGACGGGTGACCTTAAGAAAAAACATGCCCAGTGACTAACACCACCTTGCATCCCCCCAGACGAAGCCCTGCATCCCCTAAGAGCGTTGGTGTCCTTTAAAAAGACTGCCTTTGAATGGCGAAGAAAAAAAACCTGCTTTGACAGCAGCTATTAATCCTGCACTGTTATGTGGCTGTTATTGGAGCCTTTATGTAACACACATCATCTAACACACATCCATTTTCCCCCGGCGCCGCCGTTCTCGCGACGCCAGTGCTCTTCATTTCGAAGCGTCGGGGATCGGGGGCCGACGTGACAGTGACTCTGGCCTCCGTTGGCTGGGCCGGCAGGTTTTGATTAAGGGACATACGCCGGTCCGCCGAAGATCATTTCGCCGAAGATCATTTGGCATGCAATTGTGAGCAATAATACACATGGATTCTTCACTTTGGTCGCCTGACCAGATTAATCAGCCATAGTGGCCCTGGCCCTGTTCAGTTTAATGTGGCTCATCCATTATGGCTGGGGATGTCTGGCCGCCTGATAATAATTCCTTAGTCATCAAAGCAAGAAATGAAGCCTAGGCGCTCACCCGGGCCCTGTGCAGTTTGCCACACACCAATCAGATCATCAGCAGGTCAGTGTCTAGGGGTGCTGGGGTATATGTGCATGTGCCTGACACATGCAAACAGAGAGAGAGAGAGAAAGAGAGAGCGAGGGCAAGGAGGGGAGACAGAGAGAAAGCGCAAGGATAGGAGAGAGAGAGAGAGAGATGGTGCAAGATAGTGTGAAGAAAGTTAACCATCTGTTTGAGAGAGCATGTGTGTGTTTGAATGTGTGGTATGTGTGTCTGTGTGTGTGTGTTTATTTGACTAGGAATGGGGGCTTGCCATCTGTTAGACTGGGTGGTTGACTGTGTGTATATGTGTGTGTGTGGTTGTGGTTATATGTATATGTGCATAGTTGTAAAAGAATGGTCTGTGTGTGCAATATTTCAGTCAGTATTTGTATAATCAAGTTAAATAGCAGTATGTATCATCAGTTCTGTACAAGAACCATTCAGCAGGGAAATGTATATCACTGCGGGCCCCTCTTTACATCATCACCTCTGAGAGTATATTTGCAGTACCAGGCTGATGTCTATCTAAGATTTGTATTTCTTTTTGTATTTACAGTTATGTATGAGCAAACACAATAAGCCAATTCCAAAATACCTGATGTAGTGTGTATTGTCATGCGTGTTGTGCGATGCACATACTTAAGTGTTGGTGCGTGCATGCCTGTGTATCTTTGTGCTTGTCTGTGTGTGTGTGTGTGTGTGTGTGGTGTGTGTGTGCATGTGTACATGCGTGCGCGTAAGTGTGCGCAGCCTCTGTTGCCTGTCAGCCGTATTTGACTGCACAAGTCTGACGGGCCCAGCTGTGGCTTCGGCACTGATCTGATCAGTGGTGATTGATTTTATCAGTACTGCAGCGACACAAGGGTCTGGCCCTCTGCCCCAACACACACACACACACACACACACACACACATACACACGCACCTGTCCAAACAGCCGCATCCTGATTGATTAGAAGGACACAGTGCAGCAAGGCAATGGCCAATGCATACATTAGGAAGCACATGACCTCCCACTGCCATGCTAAACACGAGAAGGGGGGGTGTGTGTGGGACGGTCAGCCTTAGTGCGTACAACCTTTTAAGCGAACACCCATCCCTCTGACACTGTCTCAGTCTGATGTAACTGTGTTTGAATGGCGACTTATGCATACCTGATGCCGACGGCAGTTCAAGCGTGAGCTGTGTGCTCGCCGAGCGTGAACAATATATTGCGTCTGCATGAAATGTTTATCAAGCATTGTTTTGAAGGAGGTCTGATATATGGATGTAATTTAAGGCATACATAAAAAAACCCAATACGTTCACCGAGATGCTCAGGGCATGGGGGAAGCTCTCAAGAACGACGGCTGGGAGACTATAAAGAAAAAAACTTGATATGACATGGAAATGAATCAAGTTTAATACTGTGTATGTTAGCGTTACAGCGCAGGGTGCTAACAAAGCAGGATGTATGGTTAATACAAATGCCACATCAACTGAAACAATCTCATCAGTTATCCCCTCGGGGGAAAGATGTGTTCTTGTTGTTCCTGCCATTATTATATTATTAGATGATGCCATTGATGATAAACCTTGAAGTCATTATGTTCAGCCGGGCCCTCGTAACAAATACACGGCCTAGAGTCCAGAGTGATCGGACTTGAGGGAGATGAGAATGGGAGGCACATGTCTGACGCACTGACAAAGATAGAGGGATAGAGAGAGACAAGGAAAAGGAAGACAGGTGGATGGACTGATCAATCACTCACCTGTCACACGGTCTGAGGGGAGTGAAAAAAAGATCGGACAGTGACAGCAAGATGAGAAGAGAGTAGAGGAGAGGAGAGGAGCGTCTTCAGTCTGACATGAAACCTGAGATGAGACTTCACTGAAAAAGAAAGAAATAACCAAAGCAATGCTCACCGTGTGGCCTAGGGATGTAATTAAATCTAATTGACTGATACACAGTGATAAGACTCCTAAAGCATAATTTAGTTATTTTAACTTGAAATTATAATACTTTGGATATAACCATGATACGATTATAACCACAAATATAGTCCCATATTTTGTCCTTCATCCCACTCCATTGTAGCCCTGTACAATGATTTCCACACTGAGGGGAAACACCAAAGATTCTAGATTCCACTCTAGAATCTTTGGGAAACACTGTGAATAACCTTGGTGAAATCATTTCAATTTGTATGTGAGTGTTTTTTGATCGATTCAACACACTTTAACAACACCAAGATGATACCAGTAATCGGGGATACTTCTTGCCACTATAATCAACTGAGGTGTTAAATATCCATATTGTTACATCCATGATGAGGCCTTTACCAAAATCAGTGCCGGAGTGAAAATGCCTCTGTGTTCTGATTGTACCAATAGAGATCCCACTGATGTGGAAAATGACACTACTACTGATGCTAATAGCAGAGATAATGACAATAGGATGAAGGGGCTGAGGAGGAGGAGGAGATAACATCTACTAACAGCTCTGTTCGGAGGACATTTTGCAAGATAAGCAACAGACATGCATTACCAGTAAATGCATTGTACCCACTCTCATTTGCTGTACAGTGATTCTGTAGAGAGGACCATAAAGCCTTTGTGGTTTACACAGTCTCTTTCAGCACAGGTATGGTAGGTTACCATCTCTTTTGGGTTTCATTTGTATTTTACATTTATGCATTCAGCAGACACTTTTATCCAAAGCGACTTACAATGACTTTTATTGTAGGTATGACAGACTGGCAATACTCTGATTTTATTTTAAGGACTGTAATGTGACTCATATCACGTAGAGGCAATATCTCTGCTCTATCTTTATTTACTGGCAAATGTAATACAAAACCCCCAGTTTTGTAGCCAGTGTCTACCCTGTGAAACCAACCCTACTGATTCCCAATTAACACATACACCACATATCAAGTTTAACACTCCATCAGACCATGATATCATAAAATAAATATTGTAACCTCTTAAAATGTTATTGTACCATGCACAACCTTTCATTTGGACGGCTGCACTATGATTTCTCAAAATAAGCCCCTCTTCAGTGTATCGGCATAGGCTACATGCCCACCGACGCAATCAATACAAAAAAAAGCACAGTGCTTATCTGAATAAGACTATAGTGGACGAAGGAAAGAAGATGGACCCTTAACAAGCAGTGTGAAAATAGTGAGGAAGTGCATTGTTGGTTGGTCAGACATTTGAGATACAGACCAACACAGATACTGATACAGAGTGATACAGACAAACAAGTCAGCAAGGATTGAAACACTCGTGCATGCAGAGGAAGCTGAAGTACCACTAAACAAGTCTGGGTCTCCCGACTCAGCAAGGGCTAAACTGAACACTCTATATATCCTCAACATGGAGGGAACCATTTAGAATTCATCGTAGAACCGTATGGTTCTAATTGGCTCTCGACAAGGGTTTTCCTCTGGGACATTTTCCCCACTCTCTACTCTTTTTTTTGTACGAGAGCTGTTTTGATAAAGGATGAGCTGATTCAAGAGAAAGGACTCAAGGCCAGCTCATTAAGATGAAGGTCAAGATGTGCATTCAGTGCTCCTCACAATAGCCTTCGCATATGTTTCCACATTCCTCTTTTTGTTCAGTGCGCCATACAAATGGACAAGGTGGCGACAAAAATGACATTTTCATTATCCAGTATGCTCTGAATAAGGGCATGCAGAAAGGGAGATTGCTAGCTGATCTGTAGGGATGGGGGGCAGTATTAATGGATAAATTCAAGCCTATGCTGGGAAATATTGAATACAATGAGAGTGCAGACTGTTCAAAAGCAGATGGATATCCAAACAAGATGATTTTTTTTTTGTTAAAGCTATCATTTGCTCCGTGCATAACAAACATACACTTATAAACACATACAGTAATATCTATCAAGTATGATTCATCTGTTCACTTCCAGCATCTTTTCTTTATGCCAGTCTCTCTGACTAAGCACATAACTTCCTGTAAGCATGTGGCAGGCCATTTTTCAAGAGTATGTGTGCCTTCTTGCATCCTGCATGCAACGTGAGTGTTCTGGTAATTTTATTTTGAGTCTCAGCTATGTTCACAGTTGCCAGGGGAAACAGAATTTTACACAGCGTCAGTTGTCAATTCCAATGATATCTGAGTAACTTTAACAACATTTGAGCTACTTAAAATGAGAGTTTTATTGGATCCAGGAATAAACGGTTGAAAGATATCAGACAGATATTCTGTGATTCAGACATATGGCTCACTGCAGGGTCTGGAACCCTCCCTACGATTTCAAATGTGTTGATACATTCATTTTCGATATAGAAAACCAATAGAAAGGAACTGCAAGAGTGACATTGCAATTCTTCACAAATGATTAGATTTACGTCGAAGCCGTGGTGACATCTTGCAGATGCTCATTCCAATAGTGACACCTGCTGTTCACAGGAGAAAGTACATCCACAGAAATACATAAAAACTGCCTACTTTTTGTTTACAATCTCCCTGCCTAAGTTAAACACAAAATGAATTTAATTTATTTTCTCCATGTCGTATTCTTGTAAAGACACATTAAAAATTCAACATAAAGGGCATTCTATGAATCTTTGGATTTAGGATTCCCTATGCTGTCATATAGGCATTACTAAATGCCTCACTTGTCACACTATGAGGCATTCTGCATAGTGGTATTTTTGCAGAAATAAACTCTCTCTCTCTTTCAGATTTTGGATTCAGAAGTAAACATGAGAAGATTCATTTTTTTACCTTTTCTGACACTACTACATTCTGAGTACTTAGATTCAGTTGATTTTATCCCCCATCAGCTCTACAGAGACTTTGCAAAGTCCGGGTAAACAGTCTTAGTAATACCACTTCACAAAAACTTAAAGCCCAAAAGGCTCTTTTATTGGTGTGAAGGGATTTTCTTTTGGTCTAGCGTTATTTCTTTGAATCAGAAAGCGCTTAAACCACGGTCTAAAACACGCCTACGCCACGCTCTCTGTGCCTGGCCTATGAAAGCAATGTGGCGCAAAGTAGGCTGTGGTGGGTTGGTTCTTCTGCTGGCAGAGGGTAAGGTTCGGGCTCAGTGGTCTTGCATAAAAAGTTATTCAACAATCCGGATACACGCATAGCAGACTCAAACTTCTTTTTTGGAAGGATCGAAGGCAATAAGGGAGGTAAATTAGTGGGAAGTGAAGTAGTAGAAGTAAAATGTCAACACTTTGCATTATAAATATAGCTTATCTCTGAAGAATGCGTATTTAACGGCGACACGATAGCGTTTGTATTTAGTCTCGTAAAGCAAATGTTTGAGTGAAATGTTGTGAGTGGTATTTGACATTAAACTTTTGAACTTTTAAAGCATAGCTTCCAAATTTACTCACTTGAGTAAGGCCAACCTGCTCTCTCTATCTCTCTTACCTTGACATATGCATATGATATGCACAGGTGCCAAATGGGTGAACGACGTTATGAGGACAAAGATCATGCCAACTCTTATCAGAGATACAGAGTTTCTCCGCACGAGCTTGTGGATGAAATGTTATCCTTTCTAGACAAGAGGGTAAGGTTTCACTTGTCTCGGTAGCGCACTGTTACTTGGTTACTTGCTCTGTCTGTGTGGCTAAGTCCCTAGAGTTGTAGTTGGCTCCCTGGCTCTGCAGTTAGAACTTTCTCAGTCTCTCTGGTTCATGTGCGTAAAATGGCCACTAGTGTGTGCTATGACACTGATTTAGCCTAATTTGTGCACCAAGTTGGATGCAGGCCGTGTCTCTGTGTGTGTGCTTGTATTTTTGTTGTAAGCAGCTATCAAAGCCATATCATCTTGCTCTGGATGTGGGATGTGGATCGGGGCAGGGAACTATCCTGCTCGCTCCTCATTTCATCCAAGTGGTGGGCACGGATGTCAGCCCTGCCATGCTTGCGTTTGCCATGGCTTCTGACCATCCTCCCAACATAATATACAGGTCAGTATGTACAGAGTGGCATAGGGTGGGAAGATGGGTTATCATCAGTCTGTTCATGAGACTTTACTAGACATGAATGATTAAATTGATTAAACAAATTAGTAACAACATTTCAGTTGAATCAGTCATTTTTAGGCTCTGGTGATCTCGTGATCTCAGATAAACACACAGCACAATGGAAATTAGTGCTGTATGTTTTGAGAATACAGACAGATGGCACATCAGTCATGTCAAATACGTTAAATAAATTTTGATGAAAATGAAATTCAGTCTGTGTTAAGGTGATAATTATTTAATTACATAATTATACCAACATAGCTGCTGGTAGTTTTTGCATGGAAGAAATGGTTAATCTTTTTATTCGATCACATGACCATCTTGCTATTGAAATTCCAAATCCTTTAGTCCCCTCTCACGTTGACCTCATGAATGCACGCATGTAGGCAATCCCCAGCAGAGCAGATGCCCTTTGAGGATGGTGTGGCCGATCTGGTGACATCTATGACAGCGGCACACTGGTTTGACCGCCCTCGCTTCCTGCTGGAGGCCGATCGGCTCCTGAGGCCGGGGGGTTGCCTGGCCCTGCTAAGCTACACCATGGACTTCGAGCTGGAGTACGGTGATCACAGCAGTCGACTCAGTGCCATCTGTCAGGAGGTTAGGAGTCGTCTTATCACCTGGGCATCTAAGCACACACACACAGGCTGCTTTTTCCTCTTGAGATGTAGGATAGCAGAAATGCAGGCTTTTGTGAGGCAAGATGATTTTAGTGGGCTAAAGGTAAAAATTGCCACATTTAAATAGATCTAAGATGGGATTGTGTAAATATAGCTCAACTTGTAATTGCTCATCATAAATATGTTTGAAAAATGTCAGACTGAAAACAGACTCTTAGCTCATCATTTTGTTCTATCGGTGAGGAGCATTAAAATTATGTATGCAACAGAATATATCAGAATGACTAGATATGAACAGAGAAGTATAATGTATGCATGAGTAGTAAATTTAATAAAAATCCTACTCTGTGGAGAAGGTTGAACAAGGGTCATTCGGTACAGAACCATATGCTCAGATTTGCAATCTAATGTTGAGACTCTTAGTTTCTTTCTTCAGCACATCTGTTACAGTTGCCTTTAGGGATTCCTCAACACACCCTCTCTCTCTCTCTCTCTCTCTCTCTCAATTGTAATTTCTGTAAAGTCTGTTGTTTCTTTCCCTGAAAATACCTACAGTTCTACACTGCTCTGCTGCCATACCGCAGCACTCATCTGGGCACCAGTTCTCTGAAGCTTTACAAAGAGATGTATGACTCCATTCCTTATGAAGACAAGGAGTGGTGAGTAAGTCTTGCTGCCTTGCCACCACCGTGATTGGTTGCAGTGGCATTTCTAGACCTTACTCATTGGGCGTAATGCCAAGGGTCCTGTTAAAGGTCCCCTTGAAGAAGAACATTTCAGGGGGTGGAGGATGGGGAGGCTATGACACATGGGCCTGCTGGCACGCTGGCACTGCTCATCTTTTTCTGTTCCTTCAGAACCATCCCTGACTGACCGACCAACTAATGTGTATTGAAATACATACATAAATTCATATTACATTAAACACATATGGAGTGGATGCTATTTATCCATTTATACCCAGGATTTGTTAAACACACTTGACTTATCTGATCTGTACTTTACCTTACTCGTGATATTACTATGTTATTATGTTATAATTTCTCTATGGATGTAGTCCATGTGCATTCTCCACATCAGCCAACCCTCCTATTGCTACATGCATGTATCAAATCCATACTATGCCTACACTAGAACACTGATGTTACACTCACTTCATGGTGAGCTTTGTTCCAACTCTGTAATCGGCTTAGTTAGTATTGTTAGACTTTGGGTTAGTATTGAAATCAGTGTTTCATCCTAATCGACTAATCCAACTAATCAACTTGATCAGGGATTCATAATGTTCCTACATCACCACTAACCATTGCAAATTATGTGTAAACCACATAAGCAGTGAGAAAACAATGTAATAAGCTTTGCTGCACAAACTACACACTCTTCTGACTGCAACTCTTTGATGTTTGCAGGCATTATTGCTACAGTTTACCACTGCAACTTTTGATTTTGACACCAACATCAGTCCTTTGTCTGTTGATTGATCCCCATCTTTTTGAGTTAAGGGAAAGATTAGAGTATTGATCTCAGCCAGATTAGTATCTAACTGAGATAAAAATGAACTGGGATCCAGCTGGGCACATCCAGGTGTGTACAACAAGACAGAATGCATAACAATCATCATATCAAGTTCTACCAGTAAACAGGAAGAACTATAGAGAAATGCTTTGTGAGCATCAGGCTAGCTATTAAGTGCCACTTTCCTTCATTTGCGTTTTGAGGCCCACACATTAGGTCATAATTAATGCCACGTATATATTTACATCACTCAGTTAACAATATGTCATGTTAAATACACTAGTCATGTAAAATTAACACTAGTGGTACTCCTTAAGATTCACCCAGGCATTAAGGAGTGAATGTCCTATTAGAATGTCTTAGAATGTCCAATTTGAATGCCCTAGAATGTCCAATTAGAATGTCTAAAATAGTTCATCTGCTTTATGTGGACATTATTCCTGGTGGATCTCCAATGCAATTACTGGTGAATGCCCTGCCCTGTTGGGGTGAGTGCAGTATTTGATAAATTACAGTATTTGTCTAATTACCATCCATAGGCATGAGTGTTTGCGGGTTCGAAGGAAGATGCCTCTTTCCAGCTACATGCACATGGTAGAGACCTTCACTGCCTATCAGGCTCTGCTGCAGAAGGATCCTGTGGAAGCGCAGAGACTTTCACAGGACATCACGGACAAGTCAGTAACAATATTATTAGCTAGCACTGATATGAAAGACATCTCTTTAATCATTTGGCTGATGTTGGTACTTATGGTTGATGTGGGTACTTTGTCATGAAGAACATTGTGGTAGATTAAAGACTAGTACATCAAAGACATTTATCTACCCTAATTTGTGAGAATACTTTGATAGTTGGAAGGCTAGGACACAAGCCATTTTCTTTCTATTGATCAGAAGAAATTCAGTGCCACTGGCATAGATAATTTATCTAAAACACCATTCTCCATGGGATTACATTTCAGCCATTTTAGTTATTTTTCTTATTGTATCACACATGACATATCTAATTACTTTTCTCAGGTTAATGTCTGCCATGGGCGTCACCTCTCCTGAGACAGATGTCACCGTAGTGGTGAAATACTTCTATCTGCTGGCCTGTAAACCACCAACAAAATGAATGTTATTATTACAAAATACCCTATTTTGTGATTTCTTCTGAACACAGTAACTAACTAACCCAGAAATTGGAGAACTGTCAAATGTCATTATGAAGTAAATAAATAAAAGTAAAGAAAAATAGATATTAATCAACATATCTTGATCTGCAAGTCTAATTGCATGTGTGTAACCACATTTAACTTTTGATTTATCAAGTGCATCACATCCATTCCCTCTTTTTAACAGACCATAATAATGTAATAAACTGTTATGCACCGCCATTGTTTTCCTGTAATGAGTGGAAATAAGGTTTAGTCTTTATAGGTGAATGGAATCATTTGCTGTTTCAGGTTTCATGTGGTCTTTGATATAGATGCAGCAATTTGTCTGTAATTAAATTCTCAGTCTAAGTGCCATCTCAACTGTGCTGACCAAATTAAATTACTAATTTAGTTTCAACCAAGAACATCCTCTTGTCTCTATGTTTCTCTAGTTATAATCTGTTGAAAAAAAAAACAAACACAAGACACAATTGTCATCTAAGTACAGAATATATTACAATTTGTTTCGATTACTTTGATGCAGTCACAACAAAGTCAATTTAAAAAAAAATCAGTTAATACACAGGCCTAAGCAGATGCACTATGCCCCAAATGACACATTTTGATGGCAAAAGGCTGCAATGGTGTTAAAACATTAAAAACAAAAGCATTTTTCCTATCTACAATTTCTTGTCAAATCAACAAGGGCCGCATTATAACACAATTGACAGCAAAATGCAAAACTTTACTTTCAAAATAAGTAGTATTGTACAGTAATTGATAGCAAAGTTGGAAGGGATAGGTCCTGTAGTGCTAGGAGAGTGAGGAGGAAAATCAAATGGATCCCAGTTTCTGTCTTATCAATCAAGAAAAACTAAAGAAAGCCGTGTCACAGATAACAGTGAAGCGGAACCATACGGCTGCACGTTTGTAGACAGGCGGAAGTATTTCTGTAACACACTTATATTTGCACTTCCGCCTTTGACATCGATCTACCGGAGGTGTTCATCTAAGTTAATCCCAATCATTATCTCTTTGTTTTTTCAAAATACAGTGCATAGAATTGCCGGTTATGTTTTGAAATTGCGAGGCGAACTCGTAGTTTTATCTTTTGAATGTTGATTATGGTGTAATTTGGAGCACTTTCTTTCTCTCCGACAAAACCGCAGCAGGTACAGTATTGCTAACATTAGCTCACGAATAACGTTAGGTACAGTCAAATTCACAGTCCCGAAACATTTGTGGGTACTCTCCATTGTTACTGCCTTTTTTCCCAGCACGGCTGTAATTCGCATGTCAATCTCATGAACAGATGCATTCTTACTTGGTCATAGTTTATGAGTTAGGGAATTGATATTAATACTTAAGAACTTGGCAGTGTAGTGAATAGATAGCAATCATTTACCACCTAGCTAGGTAGTAGGCTTCCGCCTTGGATAACTTGTGGATCCATTGGCTGCAGGACTCAAAAAAGGTAGCTGTAATAGTAAGACCGTCAATGTGACATTATAAGTTGTTTGATCTACAAACTGTCAGAACTTCCGAACGGACGCATTTGGTTATTTTCTGATACGAATCAACCACGTTGTGAAGATAACGTTAGCTGCATTAAAGAAGACTCACATTAACGTTAGCAGGTCTTTCGATTTTATAAACAGAGACCGGTTCACTTGGAGAGAAACGTAACGTTAGCTGTTTTCTGAGCTGTCAATCGAGTACTTGACTCATGAGTTATATTTTGCCTGTTTATTATGATCAGCCCTTTGACCATAGGTGGTTAAGAAGACGTGCACTCTGGTCAACTAAATATAGATTACAGTCCACTGTAGGTAACAACTTTTCATTAATTTGTGAGACCTCTGCCAGCATACTTCCACACCCTGTTTATGTAGCGTCTACTGTTGTTATGTATTTATATTAAAAACATTTAGGCAAAGGCATCGGAGAATGGAGGTTTTTATTTGGTCATATCGCCTTTTTAATGGTATAGGTTGGCCATGCTTTAAATAAGGGAAGGCTCAAGGCGGTGTCCCAAACACTTAATCTCCATTTCCGGGTATTCAGATTTTCCAGTTGTTCTATGTTGGAATGAGTAGATCTAAATTGAGTGTGGTAGTGTGGTAACTGTGTCTGAAATGTGTTGAAAACAGATTGTTTATGTGCAAAAGCCTATTATTGTTGCCTCTGCTATGTCCAGCAGTCATTTGCAGCCAGCAGTCATTTGGTCTCTGGCTAAACTTGACCATGAATACAAATTTTCTTGGACCTTTGCCTGTGTGTGTGCCCTTGCATACAAGGACTTTTTCCTTCCTGGAGCAACAGATTCACTGACTCAAATCAGCCTACTTTGCATTAGGCTATGCCCAGCACTTCCAGACACCCCCACTCATATCACTTCCTGTATTTTCTGCTAATGGTTCTAATGCAGTGAAAAGGAGAGAGAGAGACACTTGCAGTGCTCTGTATGTGTGTGTGTGTGTGTGTGTGCGTGCGTGCGTGCGTGCGTGCGTGCGTGTGTGTGTGTGTGCGCGCGTGCGCCTTCCCTCTATGCGCATAACTTTTGATGTACTTAATACTTATCAGTCGTTTGGACGTCTCCCTCTAGTGCTTCTGACTGGGAGTGTCATTGTGGGGGCTGTGCTGGGCACAGGAGGCTGATGGGGTCTGATGGGCTGCCAGGCCTCATCGACTCCAATGTCCTAGCACTGTCCCACATTGTGTTGCCCTCCTCCTCATCACAGGCTGTCTGTCGTCAGTCGAAGTGCTGTGTGTCTATGAGTGTGTTCTGTCTCTCAGCTGTGTGCAGAGTGTCCTCTGATGGCACGGGACTGTTCCTGTGTAGAAAGAGGATGGTGCTCATTTTCCATTTCTGCCTGGCTCCTGAACTTTGTCTGATGCTTCAAGCCCATTGTGCACTGCAGTGTTCAACAATGTTATCAACATGTCTGTTGGAGTAGACAATAAGGTGTTTTACTAGACCTTCCCAGGGGGATGACTTGCGGAGCATTCCTTTCTCCAAATGTCATACTCCCAGGCAACAGAGGGCCACTGTAGGTCTTATTTTGACTCTGTAAATAAGAGGTGATTTACCTCAGTAATAAGCAGATCTCTGCTGTGACAAAAGAGTACAACTGCCCCTTGGATGGCCAGACGCCGAATGCATGTAGTCCTGTTATAATCTCTGCACCAAAGTGTAGCCTATTTAGTCATTGTTTGGTAATTCTGAAGGCTTGCGTATTTTTTTTAAAATGTAAACATCATAATAAATGTCATAAACTATATAGAGGTAATCACAACAACAATGTTGATTAAATTGAAGATTGCTGGCTGTGTCCTTACGTATGCTGTAGAGAAGAAGACCATGAAAAACAAAATCTAAGGGCACTCACATCACTGTTACAAATAGGCTACACAAAAGGTACATGTACTATACAAAATTGTCCAAACTGAAAGAGCCGTTGTTCAGTGACGTATTGTTTTTATTGTATTTAGCAAAAATAAGAAAAATGAGAACGCAAGGCTCTGACTGACTCGGACTATAGTTGGATATAGGCTTTAGGAAAAAAAGGTTTTATTGTAATGATAAGGTAATGTAATTTTATTTCTGGTCTTGTAATGTTATGTGAAATGTCTCCCAGACTCAGAATGAGAAATGATCCTCCAGTCCACACAGCAGGCTGCCTGGCTGTCTACCATCCAATTCAACCCAATTCAATAACATTCTCACACAGAGAAATTGATTAAATTCTCTGGAGGAGTTTGAGCTAAATCAAAGCTAAAACGACAATAATTTGCAACAGTTTAACTTTTTTTACTTTAATATGTCATTTAAAATGTCATAAATGACAAACTGTAAAGACGAAGGCCTAATCGTAACAATAATGATGATTAAATTGATTAAATCGAAAATTGCTAGCTGTGTCCTTATTTATGCTGTACATAAGAAGAAAGTGAAAAACGAATCCTAAGAACATTTGCACTACTGCTACAAATGATATTGCTAACTTTACATTAGGCAACGTGTTCATTAACATGAAGTGGTTATTTTTTCTTTTAGTTTCTCTTTTTTATTTGGCTTCAAAAGACTGAAAGACACCTGGTTTGCACCCATGTAGATTTGAATAACAAAAGTGATTTCTCTGCTTGCACAGGTGAGAGAGAGGGGCCGGCCATGCTGACGTTGGCGAGCAAGCTGAAGAGGGAGGATATGCGGGCCGGTCGGGCCCCTGGGGGCTCCTCGGACTCCACCCATCGCGTGTCTGTCCGCGATCGCCTGCTAATCAAAGGTACCCTCCTACTCTTCTCACTTCTCCACTTTATGCTGTTGCAGCAAAGGAGCGCTCTCTGTGGTCATCTGTCCTTAGCTGGGGCCTCTCTGAACAGTTAGTGGATGTGGTGTATGCATGGTGTCGATGATGCTAATTTTGTCATCAGTGCTGGCTGTATGGCTTTCCATGATAGAGAGAGTAAAGAAAACTATTTAGACTTTTACAAAAATAATTGATTTACTGCTTTGCATGTTGTAGAGACTGTGTTCTAATGATGGCCACTTGCGCTGCTGTTCATGACATGGAGTATCTAGGCTACTTTGTAGACACTGATTTACAGGATTGTATGACTGCTCAGCATGGCCATATTTGCTGAAGCATACTCAGGACTTTAGACAATGCTTGCTATGTGAGGTCTTTGCACACTGAGTATATTTTCCATGCAAAATTGTTCAAACAAACAAAACAATTAAATGTCCACAGACTCTAAAACTTCTGTTCACCAAAAATATGCTTTTGCAAATACCTCTTAGTTGGCTTTTGGAAAGGTTCCATTTCAATTTTACACAGCCCTTCTGAATGTTTGTTTTTTTTGGAGGGGGGGAGAGGATGGTGTAAGTATAATGTGTGCTGACATTCATCCCTTGTGTCATCATAGTATTGTGGTACCCATGAGATGCAGTGCCTGGGAGAAGCCTTTGGAATCTGATGATTAGTCTCAGACACCTTCAGCACCTTCTCCAGGCCCTGCCGTCAGCTTACGCGCTTCCTGCATTCCTGCATAACGTTTAGCCTGAGGACTTGGCAAACACAATAAGCTAAAATGTCAGCTACTAGTCATCTGACATTATCCGTCTTCTAAAGTAGAGTGGAATAGAGAGAATAAAGAGTAGAGAGGAATAAAGTAGAGAGAATAAATGCGCTGAAAGGGACCTTAGGTCCTCTCACAACAAGCTTTAGCAATAGTAACCATGTGTCATGTAAGCACGTTTAGACAACCCTTCTTATGTTTCCGAATCCCATCCTGCTCCACTGAGGGTTGGTTAAAAGAGCCAGTGGAGGGAATTTTCGAGTCAGACACACAATCCACTTGCTAGCTCGCTAGCGGACATTCCTGTGCATGCCAACGCCGGCATGCTTAATGCCTAGGGCCTTAGAGCTTGTGGGACAAGCCCAGGTGGCATGGGTCCAGCCTAAATATAACTTTGCGTGGTGAAACAGTCAAGTCAGATGGGATGCCAAAGCCTTATGGGCCTGCGATGATGAATGAGGGACCCTAAAGACAGGCCTCTCCAGTCTGGCCTACTTTGGATGGCCCAGAGGACGAGGGTGCGTGGTGTTGACTGACAGGTGTTTCACTGGAGGAATTCCTCAGACAGAATCCAGTCAGGTGACGAGGGACATAAGGCAGCCTGTTGATTGACGGACCTGGGTAGCCGGCGGTTAGCCTGGGAATGGAGAGCTCAGCAATACTTCAGTGTCACCATCAGCGCTTTTTTTGTTCTTTTCTCTTTTTTTGCGCTCAAAAAGGTCATACTGTGTCTAATTACACTATCTTTCTTTTTTTTCCCCTTCTGTCCCTCTCTGCCTCTCTCTTCCTCCTCCCTTCCTCCACCCCCACATGTGCTTTGCAGAGGTTGCAGAATTGGAAGCCAATCTTCCCAGTGAGTTTGCTTACCTTTTCCCTCTACTATTTGCCAGCACAGAGAAGGTCACCTTTTTATGTGAAACAAAAAATGGCATTCGTTTCCAAAAATATCTAGCAATGCCTAGAATGTCTAGAGTGTGTAGTTATTATAATATCACAAAAGGTCCTGTAAAACAAAGCGTGTTTGTTTTGTTGTTGTTTTGTTATTGTTAATGTGGTCACCTTCATTAGGATGAGCTATTAGCTATAGCTGTTTCTTTTACTGTATTAATGTTTCCACTCTGGTTTTTGTCTTTTTTTGTGTGCTTCTTAGACACTTGCAAAGTCACGTTCCCAGATGTGAACAAGTTGCACCTCTTTCAGCTGTCTATAAGCCCAGGTGAGTCTGTCTCTCTTGGAACATATGCACCTCACAGGTAGGAACTGGTTACCTGAAAAGATGGTGTATCATACTGAGTAAAAGCAATTGTTCAGAGCCAGTAAACCCAAAGTCCTGTTTTTTGAGGTTGCCGATTGCTGTCGGCAGGAATAAGAAGGACGACATTTACTACAACTAAATTTGTGATTTGAACAAGGCACCGGAAAATGAAACTGAACCAATTTTTTTGCCTTCATCTGTTAGTGTTGACTGATGTTTTGTTATTCGGTCTTTGTTAGGTCAAATTTTGTCTTTCTGTTCCTACCTATGGCACTCTGCAACCGCACATAGCAAGTCTATGGATTGATTGACTCTGGACTGTTGCTTTATGTCCAGTTGAAGTCATGATTTGTCGTTGCATTGAAACATTGTCTTTGAAAAGATCTTGTCTCTGTTTTACTTGTTAGTCATCCAGAAGAGTGATCTAGTACAGTAGGGCCCTTGATATTGACATCATGTGATGAAGTAGATGGTTATTAATCTCAAACTGTAGGGTTGAGTATTGTTTGAAATTTATCGATTCCAATCTTGCTTATTGATCTGGGTTTTCATCGATTCCATATTCTAGTTTCATAAAGATATTTAGTTTTTTTAAGAAAAGGATGACAAATTTATTCTGAACGTTCAGAATGTCCCAGCAGCAGTAGATGTAAATTGCCAAAGAAAGTGGATTCAACGTAGTGTAGCCTTCAGCTAACCTACAGAAACATGACATATTCACCCTGAAAAGGCTCCTGCGAATAGTCACACACATCCTAACTGATATCTTGTGAACTGATAAGTCGAACCGAAACTCCGGAAAAGAAGTTGGGTTACCCGGTACTAGCCCTCTGTTATCGGTTCTAATTTGGAATCTATTCTCGATTCCCAGTCCTATTAGGCATTGGGTTAGGCATAAAAGAATTATGGCAAATGTTGGCCTTGTGTTCTTAGACGCAGCCACACAATCAATTTCCCTACTACACTCCAAGAATCTTCACATACAGTATGTAGTTCCTTATGAGAGGAAATGGCAAATTGAGGTTGCAGCCCAAAATGATTGCCAAATTCTCATCAACATTAGAAAACCATCTGGAAACATAAGTTATCTTTTATTTATTTATGCTGCCTGTGTAATCAAACAAATGGCTCTTGTGCTTCAGTTAATATTCGTTTCTGAATCTGCTGCTTTGTTGATTGCAGTATTCTCTTGAGATCACTCTGTGTTCAGAACACAGTAATGGAGTCATAGCAGTGGAATTACACTTACAAATGAGAACTTTTCTTCTTTGAGCTACCTCACAGGTGATGTAGTATTGTTTGCATTCAGAAGGAAGGCACTTCATTCAAACTCTGTTTTCTATGACCTATGTACTATACAAACTTTGGGTTTCTGTCGCCCTGATTCATTCCTGAACATTCAAGCAAAGTTCATGACACACTCGACTCCATGGAGGGATAGAAGAGCGTTTCTTGAGAATCCTGGTGCATTGCATAGGACACTCCACAGATGACTTATTCTCTTTGCCACGGTGCATCCAAATAGTGGGTAAACTCGCCGTAATTAAATTCGTGGGCCTGCCCTAATGAATTTTTCACAGTCCCCCGCTCAGGGGAATGAGTTTGGCAAGGGTATGGACTTAGTGGGGTGGTGGGAGGTTGAGGGGTTGGAGATTAAATCCTTGATGAAGACACTGACTCTTGAACAGAAACACGACACAAGCTCTGACTGAGCAAACACGTTGCCCCCCCTAGGCCTCTGCCCTCGTCCCAATCAAGTATTCATACTACAAGTGCCAGGTGTTGCCAACCATGATTTATTAAGGAGGTATGGGGACACACCTCCAGGACAGAAGTTGTGTATGTGTGTACTGAGGTTGTGGGGGGTTTAGTAGCCTGATATGCTTTGTCTTGTGTGCATCCAAGTGTGCGGCCTGTCTTTGTGACTCTTTCTCTCAGGTTCTTCTCTCTCTGTCTCTCTCTCTCTTTCTCTCTTTCTCTTTCTTTCACACACACACACACACACACACACTGACATGCACAGACTTACAGTGAAAAATACATTTGTATGTGTGTTTGTTTAACTTTATACTTGAGTTAAGAAAAACTCAAAGTAGCCTTTGGTGTTTTTGGACTTTTCTGACCCTGTTCATTAGTGTCTGTTTTGAAGCGGCACTAATTTGAGTACACTTAATGAGTGAGATTAGCTGCAGCAGTGACCAGTCAGATAAGACAGTCAAGTATGAAAGTAGAGCAGCAAAATGTCTTTTAACATGCACACGCCGGGACATGCTAGCGCATACACTCCAGGGACGCCCTGTTACATCACATAGGAGGATTATTCGGAAGCGCAAGCCTGATTTACTAACACTTTCTCCATATCTCTCTTCATCCCTTGCTGTCTCTCTCTGCCATTCTTTCCACTCTTTTTTTTGTCCCTCTTTTTTTGCGTCTCATGCTATGTCTCTTTCTCTCTTTCTCTGCCTCCCACCTCTTCTCCTTCTCTCCCCTTCTTTCTCCTTTCTCTCCCTCTCTGTCTCTCTTTTTCTCTCGCTTCATTTCTTTCTTCTTCACCTCTTTTTTCTCTCATACTTTCTGTCTCTGTCTCTCTCTCTCTCTACACCTCTCTCCCTGTCTACTCCCTCCCTCCCTTTGCCTCTGTTGAGAGTGAATGGAGGAGGCTGGAATGCTCAGTCTGAGTGTATCCTCATCGTGCATCTCCACCCCAGAGCCACTCTCATTTGAACGAGGGCTCTCTGTGTGTGTGTGTGTGTGTGTGTGTGTGTGTGTGTGTGTGTGTGTGTGTGTGAGAGAGAGTGCTTTTGTGTGTTGCTTTGGGGGAGAGGGTGGGTGTAGGCAGAGGGAAGAAGATGTCGGTGAGGAGGTTAAATCAATTTCTCATTTAGGCGCCTCTGAAGATGGCCAAAAATCGCTTGCGAAGGCTCGGCTGTGGCGACGTCGCTCTGTCTGGCCCTTGGCCTCTCGTTCATCAAATGCTGTGCACCTGTCTGAATGGTTTGGGACTCCAGATCCCTGTAATTTTTCATTATACACACACACACACACACGTGTACAGACACACATGCCGTTCAATACACACACACACACACATACACACACACACACACTCTGCCTCCCTCCCTTCCTCACACGCGTGTGTGTGTGCCCTCTCCTGCCCTTCTTATCCAGGCCCATGGCAGACTGGTCTCTCTGTGCCCTGGCGTACCCTCTCCCTCTTGCTCTCTGTGACTCAGAGGCCAACCGACTGGAGAGAGTTAGAGCCTGCAGTCTCACATCCCAACACCGGAGGCTGATTCCAGCTGATGCTCCGAGCACGGACAGTCAGTTTGTGTTTGAACACACACTGACACACAGACACACAGACATACACACACACGCTCCCCCACTCCCCCTCCTCCCCTTCTTTATTTCACACAGTGTGCTTTCATGATAAGCTCTGCATTCAAGCAAGCTGAAGTGTCCAATTAAAGTAGAGCAAGTAAAAATATCCACATGGCAGTTATGAATTATCTGCCAACTTCATCAAGCTAATAATCGTCAGTTTATTACGGGCAGTTTGGCTGCCCTTCTGAATTGCATCCCGGCTTTTTAATAGAAACAGAACTTGTAATGAGGATTGCATACACTTATACACTTACACTTCTAGTGGTAAGGACAAACTGCTTGATGACAGGATTCCTCATGCCACTGAGGCCTTTCGCCACTGAAAATTACAATGAAGCAAGTAGCCAAAGACCTCATATACCGGTTGTGTAAATGACCTTCCTTTTCAAGGCTTGTACTGCCTGTTAAGGCTTGTCTATGGAGGTGAGCCAGAGAGTAGAGAGCAGGAGTTCCAATTTAGTTTTTTTTTTGTGCCCAAACTGCCAAAACCCTTTTTTTTTCTGTTAGCCGATGCTGACACAGAAGCAAATACCCAGCGGGAGTGTGTGTGTGTGTCTGATGGTGGCTGGCTGCGGCACTTCGAAAGAATGCCGCTCTCAGCACTTTAGCGGCCCCCGAAGCTGAAAGAACCCCACTGGAGTTCTCCCTGACAGAGAGTCGTTGAGTATTTTTTTGGGGGGGGGGGTGGGGTCCCCCTCTCGATCTTAACCGCTATGTGGAGGCTACTGGTATCTCAGGAGGTGAAGAGGAGAGATACAAAAGAAATGTGCAAAGGAGGAGACCGTCCCGGGGGTTTTCCGGAACTCTGAGTCAAGCTCCAGTCACTCCACCTCCACCCCCCCCCCCCCCCCCCACATACACGCTCCCCTGTTCTCTATTTTGAATTCATTATTTATTAGATTTTCCCATTGATGGGAGCTTCATTAAAATGCGATCGGTAATGTGAAGGCGATGTGAGCGTACAGGGTTGTCTGAACTGGCAGCTCAAGTAAGAATGTTGATTGAACTCAGAGGTGGCGACAGTCCGTCAGCCAGAGTGTGAAGACAGGGTTTTGGCAGCCGAATATATTTAGAGACATTTCTGGGGGAAAAATGTGTGATGCTGACTTATGAAGGCAGCATGTGGTTTTGGTGGTGTGTGTGTGTGTGTGTGTGCGCGTGTGCGCGCGCGCCTGTGCCTCTCCTTTCCCCTCACTGAACGGTGGCACAAGAGTGCGCAACACAGGGGGAATTCATTTTTCAAAAGCGCTCTGCACGTGCGCATAAATACTTAAACATTTCTCTCCACATCTCCGTCTTTGAGTCACCCAGAAAAGCCCCCTTTCCTTATGGCACTTCCCTGCTTGATAGATTTTTCTTTCCAGCAATACCCCCC